>JALHLI010000035.1:600000-1087565 GCA_023349425.1 Anthopleura sola | reverse complement strand
AACACTTATTACCTCTATCGCAAACTGTGGTCATAAATACGAAGCATGTTTTTCTAAATAAATTAACTCGTTCCCAAAGTATTTTGATTGACGGCCGTCGAAATACTAGCTGGCAACGAGACTTGTCAAGCTTGAGAAGTCGCACTTCAACGATAATGGTTAAAAAAGTAAAGAGAGCGAAAAAAATTAGAAGAGGATTTGATCTCCTGAACCTCTCTTTCATTCAGGGCTGAATAAGGATGCTGGTATAATTATGCCTTGACTCACGAGTGTGCTTTGTGAGGAGGGAAGGACGCTTCTCAAAATATACGGTATTTTTCGATGGCCAAAAAAAATTAAAAAACTAAACTGAGAATTTCGTATTCGAGATGTAATATTAAGCACATATTTCGGAAAAAAATAAGTGATCTAGTAATTATTCATATATTCTAAAATGTACAGGAAATGTATAGGAATAAGTTTGAAATGTGATCCATAATAAATTTTCAATCACATGACAGCTAATATCGGGCACGGAAAAGTTTCGATCTTAATTCATTCTATTTTCTATTTCCAGCGCTAGCTGCAATTAAGTCCTAGTGATAAAAGTAATGAAAGGCTCAGCAAACAAAACAGTTGGGGCTTGATGTGCCGTGAGATTACGGCTTGGATGCGTTAATAATAAAGTTTAATAAGCTCTTGCTTGATTACACATAACAAGCAAAAACAAGCAGCTGAAAGGGTGCGCATTATTCTTTCTTAATTTGTTTCTGAAAATATATGTGTGAGCATTCTCAAGCTGTGAAGATACATATAGGATATTACATGGTCGCGCGGAGATACAGATTTTATCTTCGAGTGTTGATATTATCTCTCACGAGTGAGCGCAGCGAACGAGTGAGAGATAATATGAGCACGAGAAGATAGAATTCATATCTCCAAGTGGCCATGTAATGTTCTGTTTATTATATGAAATCTTCAATGAAAAATAATGGAGAATTTGAGAAGCTTAAAGTCAGAGCAAAAAGTCGAAATTTGTCACCACCATGCAGTGTTGATATAAATCGTATCCCCACTGGCCACTGGTGGGAGTGGGGATATCAATTTTATCATTTTGATGTCACTCAATATCACACTCTATTTCATATAATAAAATAGGTAACCGAAAGATTAGCTTGTTTGATGTGAATCCTTAGCGACCTTACCATTCTAGGATTTGGGTAGCTAACTTTATTGAAATAAATGTCTATCTGAACATATTCACAAACTATTATCTATATAATCAGTAAATGTTTCTGTAAGGTAAACGAAAAAGATTCGATGTCCAGTCGCGCGGAGACAATCTAGTGGGTTTTTCAAAAGTTTTCTTGTTTGTTATTATTTTCTATTGAAATACAGCCATTCAATAAAGCTCATCGGGATCATTTGAATAAAACAGTCCAAGTCCAAGCAAGTGCATCATAAACTTTCGTATTCACTCCAGTCATGTCTCAGGTTCTCAAGATTCTGAGTTGCTATATCTTTTTACAAATATTGTTTTATCTTTGTCACTGCAATCAACAGCACTTTAATGAATTTCCACAGCTCCAGGATCAGCTTAGTCTTAGCAGGTATTTTTCAGCTGTGAAAAATCGAAAGCTTTCGAAGTCTAAGTTTAAGACTGTCAACGTCCACAACAGGATGGCTTGTGTTCATCAGTGTACTCGTATGGCAGACTCGTGTACATCAGTTAACTTTAAGAAACAAGCAACAAACGGGCTTCACTCGTGTGAACTGATGACTAGCGATATGTACGACCAACCGGACGCCTTACAACACGATCAGCAGTTTGATCACATCAAATTACAGGTGAATACAATTCACACTTTGATAATTTGCATTCGATTGTTGCGAACAGGTTTTCAGGTAAAAAGTTGTTGTAAATATGCTGAACATCCCAACGACCCGGACCTATATGGTCAGAAAATCCACAGCGAGCGAACGATTTTTTTCCAGAAAAAATTATTTTCGCAAATCCAGCTGTACGAAAAACTAAGCGCGAAAAGGATTGTTGTTGTAATTCAAGAGGCCCTCGCCCGAGCCTTAAAAGTCATATATCTCACAGAATTTGAGGAGATGGATCGCAAAGATTTACTTTAATTTTTTAACAACACGTATACTTCAACTTTCTTTCTCTAAATTCTTTGAAACGCGTGTTTTAGTTTTGGGAAGAGACTTGGAGCAAGGGCCGCTTGGCTAAGCATCGAAGCGCGCTGTGATTGGACGGTTCGTGCGTGCTCCGGACACCTGGATATGTCTCTTTTATAATCATTTAAAAATTGAATATAAAAAGGTCAGTCCAACGGAACAAGTAGTCCCTTACAAAAGTCACTTTCCAATGGACATTGCAGTACAGCGGGAAATACATGAGTTCTTGACAACAACAAAAACCCGAATAGATAAGATAGACATTGACAGAAAAAAAAGGGAAATCTACGAGGAAAAACTAAAAGATTTAAAAAATTAAATGCCCATGCTAGGGACTTTCTTTGTCCAGTGTTTTCGGGAGTTCGAAGTTTAGACAACGGCGGGTGAAATTGTGGTTTGAGAAATGTCGCATGTGAAAGAAGGCGGTTTGATATTGATCTTGCTACCATTGTAGTAGTATCTCTACGTATCGATACGCCAAATAGGTAAAATCGTATAGAAAAACAAAAGCGCGCGCGAAGACAAGAATGGAAGTTTAATTCAGTTTAGTATGATAGAGAACATTATCTGGTCCCACAAATTAATTAAAGTCCATTTTTCCTGATTTTATGTTTGCCTTTCACTTTCATCTAAATTGGGTTCCCTGTGGTGCCACACACGTAGTTCGAGGGTTGAAATTTGGCTCCCTTTAATTTATTTGGCATTGTATTTGTTTTTTCTTATTAACTAATTCAAACTATTTTATAGATACCATTTCCCCACTCATCTTGTGAAGAAATCTACAAAAACTACGGACAGGTCAGCGGTGTCTACAGCATCACTCCCAATCCCTCTCATCCAATTCAAGTCTATTGTGACATGGTAACCAGTGGAGGAGGATGGACTGTCATCCAGAAACGAATAGACGGCTCGGTTGATTTCTATCGTGACTGGGCTGACTATAAACGAGGGTTTGGGAACAAGCTAGGAGAGTACTGGTTGGGACTGGATAATATCCACAGGATGATGTCAAAGAGGAGTTACCGACTTCGAGTTGACATGGAGGACTTCGAGGGAAACACGCGATACGCTGAATATGGATTGTTTAAGGTGGCTGATGAGAGTGATAACTACCGTCTTACTGTGGGACAGTACTCAGGTACTATATTAGATCATATTCATTATTGGGATATTTTGCGATACGAGGGATATTTGATGACGAGTCACAAGATTTTTTAGTTCTAAAATTACAATCTACGATTGATTGACGAACCGTTGATGTCATTTGTTTTCAGGCACAGCAGGTGATTCCTTTTCTCCTCATTCTAATATGCAGTTTTCTACCAAAGACCGTGATAACGATGCTTTTTCTTCAAGAGACTGTGCTAATGAATTTCCAAGTGGGTGGTGGCACAAAGACTGCCACAAATGCAACCCCAATGGTTTGTACCTGAATGGTGCTGGAAGTGTTATTGGTAAAGGAATAACTTGGTATGAATGGAAAAAGCTACACACCTACTCTATGAAAAGAATGGAGTTCAAAATAAGACCCAAGGAATAGACAATCTAGATGCTACGTCCTGGGAAGGATTCTTATCATTAATGTAAGTAATTCAGGAACATATAAATTAAGGAACGTACATCGGGGTTAATTAGTTTAACGGGTTTGTAAGTATAGGTAATCGTATGGAGCCGAGTAAAATTAAGGATTAATTTCACGAGTGTTTTCAAAGTTTTGAAATCACAAGTGAAATTGATCCTTAATTTTACGAGAAACCGGCATACGATCACCCGTTTATCATATATAGGGTAAAATTCAAAGAAAAATATCCGTCTTTAGGAAACCAATATAATGCCCGTGCACTGTCAATCATTCTGAACTATCAAATCGAAAGTGAGTCATGGTTCAAAAGAATTTTAGTTCAAACTTGTTTCTACCAAAGTGCTCACTTCTCTTCTATCAAACGTTAGACAATAATAATACTTAAGTTTTCTACTTTACAAAAGAATATCACCGATCATTGAGCCTTCACAAAAATTTTTGGCAAATTTTCCTTGCGGATCCTGCTAAATGAAATGTTAAATCTTTAAAAACGAACTCGGAAGTGCTTCAACCGAAAGAACGGCAAACGTACGAGATCAGTCATCATTCAAGTCAAAAACCATTCAAAATGCATAGAACTAGTCTTTCTAAGGACCAAGTTTTTAATCTGAATCTGAAGACAAAGGAAGAATACGTTTAAACAGAGGCGTTCTGACTGATTAAGTCCAGACTGAGATGACTGTGCTGTAGTGATGTTCTAAGTCACAATGCAGCTTGTGAAGTTGTAGGAAGACATGGAATCTGAGGCTGTAACTGACCAAAAACCTTTCTAGCAAAAGTTAAGAAAAGGTTAAAGACCTTCAACGTCACTTTTGATGAGTCTGGTTCGTAGTCTTCGCCGTTTTCTTTACGTATTTCAGCGAAACACCGACAAAAGGTAAGCTCAAGCTTATTGTCGAGCTCAGATGTCTCATTACGTCTCCGATTTATTTTCTAAATTTCTTTTACGAGCCCTGTTAACGAAAAAAACGTATATCTAGGTAGAACTATGCTAGTTCTAGACTTCTCATTTTTGCTTAAACTTTTTTGGGTTTATTACTGATCCTTATTTAAGTTTATTTTAAAATGTTTGTTCGTCTGCCGACGCAACGCCAAAGCAAAACGGGAAGCCTTTTATGAGCGTTGCTATGCAACTTAACTACCAATCATTTTCAAGTAATTCGGGCGCCCCAAATTAAGGAAAAAAGCCCTCCTTCATTAGCCAATTAGCATCAAGTAATTTTGCCCTGCATATGATAAGTTCAAGAATTTGATAGATATAGATTTATTATTGGAAAATAGTTTTGAAAAGAAGCTGATAGCTATAATTGAACTTATTTTACTTACTGGGTTAGAGACTGATGTAAGTGTTTCGTTTACAAATACAGAAATTATCAATGCTTTTTCAGTTTGAAGAATTTCGAGTTCATTGTACAGTCATAAGAATTTGTAGACAAAACAAGAACTTAAAGTCTCTAACCCTTTTAATATTCAGAACTTTCGCTGTTTTTAACCATGACAGACCACAGAAACATGTACAAAAATAACAATAACACGACCAAATTAGGAGAATTACTTTAATATATCAGTTCAAAATTATTTTAATACATTGTAGAAACTAAAAAGAAATAAATTTGAGGAATATTTAACTTGTACGGAAAAAGTACACAGCATTGTAAACTAATATCCTAAGCTAGCGTTGCGTTTTCGAACTTCACTGAAAACAATAATTACTTGCTTTTATGATTGATCATTAATTTCTTCTCTTTTTTTGCTTCATTCTTTACAGAGTTCATTTACCTTGACGTTGAGCATCCTAACATCTTGGTTATAAATTATTAGGAAATACATTATTCAGCGAATATATAAGAAAATAACAATAAGTAAAAAAGTAAACTTATCACCAAAAAGTAATAAATAAAAAGAAAGTTGAAAATGAACACAAGTGTCTGCGTGTGAATTTTTTTTCCTAGGTAAGAACATTGAGCAAATGTATCCATTTATCGTTTCCTTTCTTTCTCTCAGTTTTCCTCTATTGTCCCTATTTTTGGTAATGACAATTAATCTACTATATAGGGTTCCCAAGTATATCAATAACAATGTTCCAGCTGTCAATTAATGCTGTGAAAATGAAAGAAAGAATAACGTCTAGCTCCAGAGTTGCTGGGCGACTAAGGATGACAACTCAGTTTGGAAAAACGTCAGTGCTCTTTACACTTCACATCCGCCAAACAACTTGATCATTTGTCAGATATATGTTACGAGCGCTTACTTCAATATATCGCATATTTTCTCAAATAAAATTGTAGGATCTCAAGTTAATACTGGCTAGAGAAAGAGATGACCATGATAAATAAGTCAACAAAGACCGAAGTTTGAAATCAGATACGTTATCGTATGGTTCCCGCAAAAATATTGCGGTCAAAGTCGTCCAACGACCAATCAGCACGAATCTTCTCGATTTTAGAAGGTTCATGCTGATTGGTCAATTCTTGGAAAGGAATGTTCTGCTCAAGTAAGCAGACGTTAGTGGGCAGAGAAACGTTGCGTGACGACGTGACGAACCTAAGAACGGCTGCAAAGGAGGTTAGTCGCGGGGATCTAGAGGGTTTCACAAAAGCTTGTTTATGCCCCTCGAAGCTTAGTTAAAAATTAGAAAGGTCTAGATATGACGACGAGGTATTGCATTGGCAACGCTATGTTTGCGGCGAACATAACTAATGACGCCTGACAAGGTTGGCATATTTTATATTTATATTTATATTTATATTTTATTTAACCACATTTAAATAAGACATTTGAAATGTCCACAAAAGTTGTTACAAAGTTTACAGCAAAGGTGAGGGCAAACGCGCCATCACGATGTAACTTCCCTCAAAGGGGAGGTGAAGGGAAAGGTGGCGGGAAAAACATTTCCTTCGAGGTTGCTTCTTTTGAGGTTGCGGCAAGCAAAAGAGGTTCAATGCTACGTCGAGCAAGCTCAAGTCTGAAAGAAATTACCACGTGACCGGAAGTAACGCATCGGGAGCATAAAACCATTTAACTCCGTTTAAAATTAAATATCCTTTTTCTTTCTTTTTATTATTATCTTCTATTGAAATACAGCCATTCAAAGCTCATCGGGATCATTTGAATAAAACAGTCCAAGTCCAAGCAGCTGCATCATAAACTTTCGTATTCACTCCAGTCATGTCTCAGGTTCTCAAAATTCTGAGTTTCTATCTCTTTCTTCAAATAGTGTTTTATCTTTGTCACTGCGATCAACAGCACTTTAATGAGTTTCCACAGCTCCGGGATCAGCTTAGTCTTAGCAGGTATTTTTCAGTTGTGAAAAATCGAAAGCTTTCGAAGTCCAAGTTTAAGACTGTCAAAGTCCACAACAGAATGGCTTGTGTTCATCAGTGTACTCGTATGGCAGACTCGTGCACATCAGTTAACTTTAAGAAACAAGCAACAAACGGGCTTCACTCGTGTGAACTGATGACTAGTGATATGTACGACCAACCGGACGCCTTACAACACGATCAGGAGTTTGATCACATCACATCACAGGTATAACAATATCTTAATCATACCTTATAAAACTCATGAATAATTAATGATTAATTGTCCGTGGAGGAGGTTGTATATTTGATACAAAATTGTCCTGATTTGCATAAATTTAAACTCCAATTTTCTCAGCCGAATTCAATTTTATATTTAGAATTTTAGTAGAACATGAATGTATACACCTAGACGTTTCATAAGTAATATACAATATTCGTGTGCGTGTTGTATGATACAAGACGGCCACTCATATTGTATATATTACATAAAGGCCTTAGGGATACTTAGCACTAGCTAGTGAACCATCTGCCCATTTATAAAAAAACATCAGCATTTCGGTCGAAACAAACTTCTATCTCTTACCAGCGGGGTGATCTATTCTATTACGTTTTCTTGCTTTCCCTTTTATTAAAAACTTCCAAACTTGCAAAATCTTTTATTAAATTACCTGTTATTTCTCATCGTGGGGTTTTTAATCTAGCTCTACTGATTGCAATTGCCAATTCAAATTATTTCCAAAATGAACTGTTTTCCAAACAACGATGGCTTATAGTTGTATTTTTTTACAATTTTTCACATTTTTTTTTTCTTTTTCAATAAAACAGTTTCCAATATATTCTACCTGTATGGAAATCTCTAAGAGTGGCGGAACAATAAGTGGTGTCTACAGCATCTTTCCCAGTCCCTCTCATCCAATCCAAGTCTACTGTGACATGGTAACCAGTGGAGGAGGCTGGACTGTCATCCAGAAACGAATAGATGACTCGGTTGATTTCTATCGTGACTGGGCTGACTATAAACGGGGATTTGGGAACAAGCTAGGAGAGTACTGGTTGGGACTGGATAATATCCACAGGATGACGTCACAGAGGAGTTACCGACTGCGAGTTGACATGGAGGACTTCGAGGGAAACACACGATATGCTGAATATGGATTGTTTAAGGTGGCTGATGAGGGTGACAACTACCGCCTTACCGTGGGACAGTATACAGGTACTATATTAGATAAGATTCTATATTTGGTTATTTTGCAGTTTCAAAGACATTTGATGACGAGTCACAAGATTTTATAGCTCTTCAATCTACAATTGATTGACGAACCGTTGCTGTCATTTTCTTTCAGGCACAGCAGGTGATGCCCTGTCATATCATTTTAATATGCAGTTTTCTACCAAAGACCGTGATAACGATGCTTCTTCTTCAGGAGACTGTGCTAATAGATTTCCAAGTGGGTGGTGGCACAAAGACTGCCTCAAATGCAACCCCAATGGTTTGTACCTGAATGGTGCTGGAAGTGCTTTTGGTAAAGGAATAACTTGGTATGAATGGAAAAAGCTACACACCTACTCTATGAAAAGAATGGAGTTAAAAATAAGACCCAAGGAATAGACAATCTAGATACGTCCTGGGAAGGAATCTTATCATTAATGTAAGTAATTCAGGAATATATGAATTAAGGAACGTACATCGGGGTTAATTAGTTTAACGGGTTTGTAAGGTCAAGAATTTGATAGGCATAGATTTATTGTTGGAAAATAGTTTTGAAAAGAAGCTGATAGCTATAATTGAACTTATTTTACTTACTGGGTTAGAGACCGATGAAAGTGTTTCGTTTACAAATACACGCACTCGCTGACTGTATAATATACAATGCATGAGAAATTATCAATGCTTTTTCAGTTTGAACTTTCGCTGTTTTTAACCATGACAGACCACAGAAAAATGAGCAAAAATAACAATAACCCGACAAAATTAGGAGAATTACTTTAATAAATAAGCTCAAAATTATTTTAATACATTGTAGAAACTAAAAAGAAATAAATTTAATTTGAAGAATATTGAACTTGTACTGACAAAGCCATACAGTATTGTAGACTAATATCCTAAGCTAAAGTTGCGTTTTCGGACTTCACTGCTTTTATGATTGATCATTAATTGCTACTCTTTTTTGCTTCATTCATACAGAGTTCATTTATCTTGACGTTGAGCATTGTAACATCTTGGTTATAAATTATTAGGAAATACATTATTCAGCGAATATATAATAAAATAGTAATAAGTAAAAAAGTTAACTTATCACCTAAAAGTAATAAATAAAAAGAAAGTTGAAAATGAACACAAGTGTCTCCGTATGAATATTTTCTTGGTTAAGAACATTGAGCAAATGTACCCATTTATCGTTTCCTTTCTTTCTCTCAGTTTTCCTCTATTGTCCCTATTTTTGGTACTGACAATCTACTATATAGGTTTTCCAAGTATATCAATAACAATGTCCCAGCTGTCAATCAATGATGTTCACTTGTTCACTTGTTCACTTGTTCACTTGTTCACTTGTTCACTTGTTCACTTGTTCACTTGTTCACTTGTTCACTTGTTCACTTGTTCACTTGTTCACTTGTTCACTTGTTCACTTGTTCACTTGTTCACTTGTTCACTTGTTCACTTGTTCACTTGTTCACTTGTTCACTTGTTCACTTGTTCACTTGTTCACTTGTTCACTTGTTCACTTGTTCACTTGTTCACTTGTTCACTTGTTCACTTGTTCACTTGTTCACTTGTTCACTTGTTCACTTGTTCACTTGTTCACTTGTTCACTTGTTCACTTGTTCACTTGTTCACTTGTTCACTTGTTCACTTGTTCACTTGTTCACTTGTTCACTTGTTCACTTGTTCACTTGTTCACTTGTTCACTTGTTCACTTGTTCACTTGTTCACTTGTTCACTTGTTCACTTGTTCACTTGTTCACTTGTTCACTTGTTCACTTGTTCACTTGTTCACTTGTTCACTTGTTCACTTGTTCACTTGTTCACTTGTTCACTTGTTCACTTGTTCACTTGTTCACTTGTTCACTTGTTCACTTGTTCACTTGTTCACTTGTTCACTTGTTCACTTGTTCACTTGTTCACTTGTTCACTTGTTCACTTGTTCACTTGTTCACTTGTTCACTTGTTCACTTGTTCACTTGTTCACTTGTTCACTTGTTCACTTGTTCACTTGTTCACTTGTTCACTTGTTCACTTGTTCACTTGTTCACTTGTTCACTTGTTCACTTGTTCACTTGTTCACTTGTTCACTTGTTCACTTGTTCACTTGTTCACTTGTTCACTTGTTCACTTGTTCACTTGTTCACTTGTTCACTTGTTCACTTGTTCACTTGTTCACTTGTTCACTTGTTCACTTGTTCACTTGTTCACTTGTTCACTTGTTCACTTGTTCACTTGTTCACTTGTTCACTTGTTCACTTGTTCACTTGTTCACTTGTTCACTTGTTCACTTGTTCACTTGTTCACTTGTTCACTTGTTCACTTGTTCACTTGTTCACTTGTTCACTTGTTCACTTGTTCACTTGTTCACTTGTTCACTTGTTCACTTGTTCACTTGTTCACTTGTTCACTTGTTCACTTGTTCACTTGTTCACTTGTTCACTTGTTCACTTGTTCACTTGTTCACTTGTTCACTTGTTCACTATACAACCAAGTGAGCATAAATACATATGCTTTACATATGTGTTCAGCTGCAGTTCGGGTAGGGCGTATAGCTACTGAGTAGGAGTCACGAGATCCTGTTTTATTATTTGTTTTCCTATTCAAGACCACTGCAACTGTGTAATCGGATAGATTGTCATCTTTTAATAGATTTTCCTCGAGTCCTTTTTCAATACAATATTTCTTAAGGTGGCTGCTTACTATGGAACGTTAGATTTGTCAGTCCGGCCATGTGCGCGGACACAAAAAATGCGAAATAACCTTCAAAATTTGATTGAGGAACCATACCCAGCTGAGTTGACCTTGAAAATATCGTATTTTGATTAGCATTTTCCATTATTCTGCCAAGATAATTTTTGAAATACGAGTTCTTCCTTCTTTAAATTAATCGTAAACGCTAGTTAAACTCATGGCAGAATTAGATTTCAATCAACAAGGAAAGTCTACTTTGTATACTCGGAAATGGTCGAAAAATGCTAACCAAAAATAGTGACCCATAATTCCTTTCGGAAAGGTGATCAACTTAGCTGGCATGTTTTGAACTTCAAAAGGGCAAAACCTTAATTTTTTTTCACAGGACTCCATGATGTTGACAATGACATGAGATTTATTTATACAAAAGGAGGTAAGTGTACTCGTTTTAGACCAAAAAATGTAAAAAGCAAAATTAACCAAGAAATTGATTTTGACAATATGTGTCAATATTTTCCAAATCTTTTGATTTATGTTATGTGAGTAAAATGTATGATAATACATTATGAAATGGGTTTTATTTTAAACTCCATTTTCTTTAGCGAATAACCGTGTCCTCTCCACGTGAACCAGGTTATTCCTTTACTGAACTCGCTGCCAGCGCCATTGAGATATTTGCCGTTCGGGTTACATCGGTGGCAGTCATTATGCCACCAGCCACTTGGATATAAAAGAGCACAGCTTCTTGTTGAAGCCGCATCGTGATCGCGGTCTTTAGTTGAAAACTGCATTCCCTTATGATAAGTCAGAGAGTCACCAGCTGTTCCTAGATAAACAAAACTTCGAATGAGTAAACTTGTCGAGAATTTGTTATCAATGCTTACGTAGCAATAGCCTCCTACGCGAACGCTCTTAGTGGGGAGAGAAACATTGCGTGACGACGTGACGACCTAAGAACGTCTGCAAAGGAGGCTGACGTAACAACGTCTTTAATCTATGCTTTTGAATGATTATTAAATTCTTCCCTTTTTTCAAAATGGAGGGTCACTTCATTTTCGCGTCATTATATTTCCACGACATTTATTTTTCGCTTCAACTTAATTTCGCGATTTTTTGGAAATGATATCGCAAAAATCAAAATCGCGAAATTAAAGTGTCGCGAAAATTTCAAGTAATAAGGTAGAACCCAAAATATGTAAATGACATGAAAACAGGAGTTAAGAACAAGAAAGATCTAAGATATCAAACTGATGTATATAATTTGCTACTTCCATACCTGTGTAAACCCCTAGACTAAGGCGGTAATTATCGGCTTCACCAGCCACGTAAAATGAGCTGTATTCAGCATATCCCGTGTTTCCCTCGAAGTCCTCCATATCAACTCGCAGTCGGTAACTCCTCTGTGACATCATCCTGTGGATATTATCCAGTCCCAACCAGTACTCTCCTAGCTTGTTCCCAAACCCCCGTTTATAGTCAGCCCAGTCACGGTAGAAATCAACCGAGCCATCTATTCGTTTCTGGATGACAGTCCATCCTCCTCCACTGGTTACCATGTCACAATAGACCTGTATTGAACGAGAGGGACTAGGACTGACACTGTACACTCCATTAACTGTACCCCTGTTTTGTTGAATTTCATGGCAACTTGAAAAAATTGGCAGCTGTCGAAAAAAAAAAAATTTTTCTAAGTTATAGGACTATTGCTGGAGGTCATGGGTGCAGGCGACCGGACCAACACTCAGGGTCTTAAATTATTACTGAAGAGAAGGTGCTGCCTTTGTACATTGAATACGTGCTATCCTCTATATAGCTATATACAAGGTTGATTTATTTAATTAACTATTATAAAACTATTTATTTCATAGTTTTTCAACTTGGCATACGCTCTGCACTAGTAGTCATATGGGTTCGATTCTGTTGTCTGTTGGATCTTTCCTGTTCTTCGAGACTTTTAGTTTGTTTTTGTTTTGTTGTTTGTTGTTGTTTTTTTCTGAATTTTCTCCTCTGCTAAAAATCAACTTTTAAAATTTCAATTCCATCTTGCGAGAAAACACCGACTTAGCAAGCCTCGGGAAAAAAGCAACTTTGGCCACGAAAAATGAAAATTCCGTACTTGCTTTACATTTCTGGTGGGAGCACCCCTCCAACCCCCACCACTACCACCACCACCACCCGTGGCCTCTGTGGGCGCTACGGCCCTTTTAGTCGCGAGATAGTACAGAAACTGGGATATATGTAGGAAAAAATTCAACGATCAAGAGCTCGGAGTAACATCCATAATACAGCCATTCTAATAAAATAAATATTGTACATTCTAGGCATTTTTAGGGAGGGGGATCTAAAAGAATACAAATACTTTATTCAGATTTCTCTTTGACACTATTTTTCTTCTTTAGAAACTTTGAAATCCCTTACTGAAGATCCAAGTATTAAAATCATCTAATTTCTTATTTGTTTTTATCTTTAAAAAGGCACATATTATAAAAATCTATGAAAGTTTCCCGCTGTTTGACTTTCGATTCTAGCCAATGTAAAGTCGAGGTGAAAACCGGCGTCTGAAATCAGTTGAGAGGGAAATAGTTATAAGTCGCTATGGATCTCAAAGTAACTATGCCGATGTTGACTCACTTGAATTATTGTACTTTTTAGTGTGATATAGGCTTTAGCGCTGATAAAGCATTTGAAGAGTTGCCGTCAAGTTTCGAGAATAAAAATGATTTTTTCCACTTCAAGGAAATGGTGAGTCAACATGCCTGGCGGCCATGCTTCATAAAGGGACTCTTTACAGAGCGGACTTCTCTTTTTATCAGCAAAGTTTTACTACTATAATGTCACAAGCATGATCAAAAACCGTTCATGAAGTGACAAGCAGGTGATTAATTGAATCTAGTATGTGGGGTAGTAGAGGAGGGAATATGATGTAATTACAAACAGAAAAACACGATTGATTTCCACACGGTAAAATGGCAAATACGGTTAAAACGGATATCTCAAAAAGCGAAATGCACTCTCTTTGAATAATTATGGTTATGAAATCAAACCATAAAATCCATAAAATTCCTTTCCTTCACCATCACCACTAACACAAAGGCAACAACAATATGAACAAAAGCAACGTCAAAAAGAACAACAAGAATAAATACAACTTAAAGTGATTTGATATACCTGTAATTTGATGTGATCAAACTTCTGATCGTGTTGTAAGGCGTCCGGTTGGTCGTACATATCACCAGTCATCAGCTCACACGAGTGAAGCCCGTCTGTCGCTTCTTTCTCAAAGTTAACAGATGTACACGAGTCTGCCATACGAGTGCACTGATGAACACAAGCCATCCTGTTGTGGACTTGAACGACTCGAATCATACCTTGACTTAGCTTTCGGCTTGCTGTATTTAAAACACTTCTTATGTGTTGGTTTTCTGTGAGAAGTTGTGGAAACTCACCCCAAGTATCTTGAGCATTACAGAAGTGGCCGTAATATATATGAACAGTGAAGAACAACATTGGAAAAGTCAATATCTTCACCGACATGTTCGATATCGATTGATTAAGCAGCGCTTGGTTCACTTACTCCTTTGTCCTCTCACTTGCATTACTTAGCTATTCATGACATTCTGACGGTCGAATTCTGTTAGAATTTGAATGAAAAATATTATTCTGAAATGTCTTTGTGTTATACTCAGGGAATTGTTAACCTCGATAATGCCTATTGACATTCATTTCAATTGATCTAAAAAGCCGCCAATAATGACATTATGACATTATTTATATTTTCTTCGTCTTGTGAACTGATTACGCAAGTGTTTAATGGACTTGTCATTGTTACACTTCATTTTTCATTTTCTGATTTTCTCAGTTTCATTTTTCATACTATTGTCGCCAACCGATTTTCTTCTTTCTTATTATGTCAAAAATCTACAATCAAATATACCTCCCTAAAATATTGGTTTTAAAAAAACTGGCAGGTAAAAATTGTTGTTCAGGATATCAATATTTTACTTTTTATTTTTTAAGAAAGTTTTTCAATTCAATGGTCAACAAAATTCGTGAGAGACGTTTCCATGACGACCATTAAGGAGCGAAACATCTGCTCTTTTCATCTGCATCTTTTCCTTTCCATATTTTCGCTTCGGGAAAATAAATGTTTTGAAAATTCTTGTTAATTCCTTTCTTTTTATTATCAAACGAAAAGATGCTGTATTCTTATAAAATGTTTAACGCACGTTATCGTGATGGAAACCAATGAATTTTGCAGCTGTCTTGTTACCAATATTGATTAACCAGCTCAATTTTTATAACTTATTGCAATTTTGAGCCGCCAATATGGTTTTATATTGGCGACTAGTTGGGAGAAAATATATTCCGTCAGTTGACCGTAGTCGCGAAGCTTAACTGTAAGTTTTGTATCGCGATCGCCCGGCAATTCTGAGTCGACAATACAGGTTTATATTGGCGGCTAGTTGGGAGAAAATATATTCTGTCAGTTGGCCGTAGTCGCGAAGCTTAATAAGTTTTGTATCACGATTGTCCGGCAATTCTGAGCCGACAATACGGGTTTATGTTGGCGGTTCTCTCCCAATCAAACTTATAGGAGAATCGCGATACTGACTTGTATTCATCAGAGCTTATTTGGCACAAAATATACGATGATAAATGTAAATAAAATTTCTCATTTGGGTCTGGCTAGTCTGGAATAACAAACGGACAGTTAGACAGCATAGCTGTCCATACCCTTCATCCAATTTCATTGAAACAGGCCTCTCTCCGTTTTAAGTAGTTCTGCTATCTAAACTACCACAGGCAGCCCGAGCAGTATCATTGGCGCCGGCACGTGATGGTGCCAAACTGAACCGGAATATGACAAGCATTGATTTTTAGCAATAAAGATTTTGATTTTTTTTAATAGTATCGCCATCTTGCAATCAGAAAAGAAAACCAGGTATTTTTGAAACGTTTCTATCAACGAATTCACATAGAGTGATTTGGAATCAAAATTACAGAGACTTGTATGTGCAGTCAACTAAGTACTGAGTAACCACGATCAGGTGTTTTTCACTTATTCAACTTCTCCAGAATATGTTTTTTATCTCAAACTTGGTTATTATCATTCTAATTTATATTTTTGTGTTTCATGTTTTTGTATGCTAACCATGGTTGACGTACGCCACTGTGGTTCCAATTTATGAATGAATTTATGAATGAATTTATGAATTCATAAGTTAATTAATCTTGAAGAAAAAGCCAGAGTTAGTAAATATTCCTATCGGAAGGTAGTATAGCTGCCTCTGACACATCTTAGAAATAGTCGTCTAACAAAATGTCTTGCGGCCAAAGCAAACTGACATTTAACGCAAATAAAAATGTGTTAAGGTTGGCTTAACGACAGCTGGAAAAACTCCACTCATGAACAAACACGCAGTGAGATCCACAAAATTGACTCGGTAGTTTTCAGAAACTCACAATAAGAATGATTACAAGGGCGACAAAGAAGAGGCATTTTTTTGCCATTCTTCTCGTTTTTCTTGTTTGTTTTCGAATGTCATGGCGTATTCATGCAGAAGGATATTCAACTTTCCCTCAACTGATAACTAACGATCTTGGAATTCGATATTTTTCAGTAAAAAAGGGATATAGGCTTCGTGGGAAGATAACGAGAAGCATTGAAGTCCATAACACGTTTGCTTGCCTTCAACACTGCATGAAAGATTCCTGTACCTCTGTGAACGTTCAAGAGAAAAAGAGAACAAATGGGAATCATATTTGTGAATTGATGATAAGTAAAATGTCGCAAAGTGAACTTCAGAAAGCATTAGCAGGCGACAACAATTTTAACTTCTACTCTTTGCAGGTAATGCTTTTATTCTTGTTTTACTATTTTTTTTATTTTTTATTTTTATTCAATATTTGCTGCTCGTACCGGCAGTAGGTGTAAATAAGATTTGAGCTGGTCAAAAGAAAAAAAGACATATTTTCGGCTTTGTGTCGATGGAAGCTAATTTAAAATCCGTTCATGTCAAAGTATATTCAACTACTAGTGATATAAGTAAGGAAACGTTAATTGGTTTCTTTTTGATAATTGTTTTATTTTATTTTGTTTTATTTTATCCATTTTCTTGGTTTATTTTGTTTTGCCCTTCTTGTCGTTGTTGTTGTGGTTTTGGTGTTTTGTTGTTGTTGTCTTTTTTAGTTATTATTTTAGGTCTTGTTTTTAGTGGGTTTTCTATTACAGTTTCTAGAAATATAGAAATAGGAAAATACTTATAATGAACATGACTCAGCTCATCACACACATTAGATTGAATCCCAAGAAAATACCCTGTAGTACAGTAAGCATAACCGTCATTTATCGATACCCGGCAAAGTAAACAAGTTTGTCAAAATGCGTTTGCTGTTGTTATTTCTCTCTATTTACTCACGAGAACGATGTATTTACTTTTATTTCATTTTTAAGCCAAGAACAATGACAGTATTTTCTTCCTAAAAAAAAGTCATTAATACTCGGCGTTTTCGTGCTTATTAATAAAATGGGAACTTATTTTATCTTACATTTCTAGATCTAATCTAAATCATGAATCTAATGATAAAGCTAGTCAGTACTTTTTGTTAAATTTTGAGTAATATTTCAGAAGTGACAATCCGTGAAAATTGAACTTCGTTTTATCTGATTATTCTTGGTTTGCAATTTTTTCCAATGGAATAAAGTAATAAAAAAACAATGGTAAGAGAGACTCATATTCTCCCTTTTACTCCGACGAAGGACTAGCGCCCGAAACGTCAGTAAGTGATCTTTCTTATTTTTTTACGGTGTAAAATTTATCTTTTCATCACAACTGTTTCATTAGAAACACCGACGCAGCCCACACTAGCTTACCGCTAGTTATCATCTTTTATAAACATTACTTGATAAACAAACAGGAGAGTTTTATCAGGTCAGCTTAAAAACACAAGGCTTATAATTAGTGGTTTTAGACCGGATAAAACCCGATCTACGAGTTTATTGCATTAAATAGCTTCCAAAACCCAGGAATAATAGACGTAATTCGTATCGGCGTACCTTTCCCATTTCAGACCACGTGTCATTCCCTAGAGCATCATTTCTTTATTTAACGGTTGCGCGTGAGAAAACACATGAAAATAGATAAAACTCAAACAAAGAATATTCTTCTCAAGAGAATGATTGGTGGTATGTTTAATAGGAAAACATTGAAACAAG
The DNA here is from genome assembly GCA_023349425.1 of Anthopleura sola. Taxonomy (NCBI): domain Eukaryota; kingdom Metazoa; phylum Cnidaria; class Anthozoa; order Actiniaria; family Actiniidae; genus Anthopleura; species Anthopleura sola. The sequence goes on along the minus strand of JALHLI010000035.1, from coordinate 1,069,398 downwards.
ACCAATTATGTCTATTCACGAATTAGAGCGACCATACACGTCACGCAAACATGGACTTTTATAGTTCGATAGAGGTTAGTACGTCACTGTCACGCGAAGTTAGCAAAAAAGCTCCCACAAGTTGAAGACAAGATACCATACTTAAGACAGGGACACCATAGCTAAGCTTCATTTCTATTCTTTAATATAAAGGATATTAATAAAATGGAATTTAATTAATGATTATTTCAATCTGTTTAACCAAAAGTTTTCCAACTCATGACAGATTTGATGGACGGAAGCCAAAGTCAGAAACTATGTCATGATTCCTTATCAGAATTTTAAATTCGAAAAATCCAAATTTCCTTCGATGTTTTCTTCAAGGACAATTTATAGAAGGCCAGTGATTATCTAGAATTAAGAATTGTAATTAATACTGAAGTACATAAATAATATTTTTCAAATTTATCCATGAAGAACATGAAATATGAAATGTATATGTGATCGTACCATACTGAACTGAATGGACTCAGAAAAAATTCTGAGCCCCAGATGAGAATTGAACCCACGACCAATCCGTATACTAGTCGGACGCTCTACCACTGAGATATTGGAGACTATGAAATTTATGAAAATTATGATTTGAGTATCGTAATATAAATTACAGATATATTAGATATTTTTAAGGCCTGAATAAGGAGTTACAGTATGTAAATGAATATGATTTATTGATACCTGATCAACCAAAACTGCATGTATTAGGCACGTCTTGAATCAGAGCAAGGCATGGAAATGTGTTTTTTCTTTCTTTCTGTGAATACATTACATGGGTCTATTTTCAGTAGAACTATTTAAATTGTGGCAACTTAATGAGGAAAGGGGCGCGGCTATCTCTATGTAGACCCATTGCAGCACGTCGGAATGCAGCTCAATTTGGAGGGCAAAACAATAGGTTCAAATTTTCAGTAGATTAAAATTCCTTTCCTTTTGCCCTTCAAATTGAGCTGCTCTGACGTCCCTGAAAGAGTCTATTGTGGTATAAAAAAGCTGTGACCTGTAGAGCACGAGACATGCAAGCTTAGGAACACAAGGCGAAATAATTAGGGTAATTTAATGCACACGATTTTCCAACAGGTGCCAATATACAAAGATTGCCATGAAGTTTACAACGAGGGTGGAAAGGTCAGCGGTATCTACAGCATCTCTCCCAGTCCCTCAAATCCAATTCAAGTGTACTGTGACATGGTAACCAGTGGAGGAGGATGGACTGTCATCCAGAAACGAATAGACGGCTCGGTTGATTTCTATCGTGACTGGGCTGACTATAAACGAGGGTTTGGGAACAAACTAGGAGAGTACTGGTTGGGACTGGATAATATCCACAGGATGACGTCACAGAGGAGTTACCGACTGCGAGTTGACATGGAGGACTTCGAGGGAAACACGCGATACGCTGAATATGGATTGTTTAAGGTGGCTGATGAGAGTGATAACTACCGTCTTACTGTTGGACAGTACTCAGGTATTGTATATTCTTTGATCACGATGTAGCGAACAAGACGATCATTGATGTCGATAAACATGCTACTGCGCATACATTTATACGCAAGAACAAACCAACCTTACAGTCATGACAAGAAAAAATCTATTATCCATTGGATTTGGTTATGATAAAACAACTCTTCATCTTTACAGGTGATGCTGGTAATGCGTTACTCGTGCACGACAACATGACATTTTCCACCAGGGATCGTGACAATGACAAAGATTACATCAAGTCTTGTGCAGCTTCGTACAAAGGAGCATGGTGGTACAACAACTGCCTGAACTGTAATCCCAATGGTTATTATTACAAGGACTGTAATAATACATGCCCTGCTTATAAAGGGATTTACTGGGAGTATTGGCACGGAGGAATGTATTCCATGAAGCGATTTGAAATGAAGATCAAACCAAATTCCTAAATCATATCAGATAAATAATCAAAAGAAAACTATCCTTCTCCAAATGGATCAACATAACATACTAACAAACTCATAATTTTCGATGCGTTTTGGTCTTGTGTCCACACTACGATGATCAAAAAAGTATACGTGTGGACAGCGAAAACGGAGACTCGGATGGAAAACACTGACGGCCCGTCCGTCTGTTTTTCGCTTGCGTTGAAAGTAATAGTGCGTCATTTTCGATCTTATCTGCATTCTTGATCGATTTAGTGTGGCCAGGGCAAAAACCACGAAAACCTCTAGTTTGGACTCAAAACAATCGATGCGTCACCAAGGCCAGCGGATATCATGTGTAAAATAGAAAATAAAAATCGATCGTCTAAAATCAAGTTAAATACTATCATTTTAGTGAATTTAACAGCAAAAGATATTGAAACAACTATCAAACTGTAATTGTTGAGTATTTGTAGTGCTCAATGTAAATAAATAAGTAATTTACAAACGAAATAACAACATGTCGACAATCTGAGGAAAACCACAGGGAGCCCAAATTCCTTTAGGCCCGGGCTCAGTTAAACCAAAAGTTCTTGCTACGGTATTCCTGTGCTTTAACATTTATCCCATGGATCTCAATGGTAAATAAGAGCTGGGAAAACTAGCTTTATCAGTCCAGTCTCATAACGACAAAGATCGCCGAGATCGTGACAAATGGAGTACAAGTACCAAACTTGGCATAGAGATTTTTCTAGATATAGGAATCATTACGGATTAGAAGGGCTGTCACTGAAACTAAAGTCAGGGGGCGAGAAAATTCATTTGCCCGATGGGGTAGGGGGGAGCAATACTTCTTAACTTCGAAAATAAACCCAAATTCAATTACACATTTCTGGATAGTACCTGTACTTTACTACATCTTTGCTTCATATTAATTTTAGTTTCTATCGTTGTTTCGAAAAGACGCATCATTCATATTTTACCATTCAACTATTCAGTTCATGTAGCATCTATTCACTATCCCTAATCTATTTACTATTCACTTCATGTAGAACCAATACTGAACTTTTTGATGTAAGGTTTATAGGCACTTTAAAGCTTGTGGCTTTGCTTCTGTGTTGTCGTTGTTGTTTTTGGTTTTACTTCGAAGGTGGCATAACGGTACGATTGCCTTTGTGCCTTTCACCACTATGAAACTCAAACGGGTCGGGACACGTGTTCGATTCCTGGTGAAGCCCCACATGAGGATAGAGTTTGCCATGAGGGTTTTTTTCTCCGATTTCTACGGTTTTCCGGCTCCCTCCAAAATGTCATTTGTCAGGTGTTTGTGTGTTTAGAATATTACATGTAGACTGAAGTGTAGAGTGTGGAATGTGTTCTAAAAACATCAACCTCTTTAGAGAAAGTTGGCAACGACTTCCGTATCATGTCGCAAAATATGAGATTTATTATTAATCTATTTATTGCTATTGATCCTTTTAATTCCAATCAGGAATTAAATCGCTCTTGCCAATAAGCCGATGATGATAAGGTCCCACATCATGTGACTTACAGGTTCATAATAATCTTTCAATACGTTCATTATTGTTTTACAAAACATCGACTGGTACCATCATCGAAATTGTAAGCAAAAACACAAATCTTTGATCATACAACATGGCTGCAGAAACATTTCAAACCCTAGTTTCTCTTTAACTCTTCTAATCTTGACTGCCAAAAATCGTGCCACGGATTTATTTACCACAGCTAGCAATGAAAGTCATCTTATCATTGACAGCACCTCCTCCTTATGTCTAGAAAAGAAGTATCATACAACGAAAGGTAAGAATCTTTAACGTGTTTGTTTTTAAAATAGTTTGGAAGTCACGGAGCGTAAAATTGGTTTATAAAACCTTGGTATTTTTTACACAGTGTAATCGATATCGCTGATGATCCAAGAGACGTACTTGATGGACCGAATCATGAAGAAGGGAATCAATCCCAAACGAATACAAGGTGAGTCCAACTAGTGACCCAAATTACTATGCAACTTTACTAGATATCTCGAAAGTTATAAACGTTGAAGTGGCAAATGTTTTGAGTTATTAAGATCATTGTATGTAAAATAACTCAAGATGTAGAAAAGAAGGTTGACTGGCTTTGATGTTATACATATTCATTGATTATATAGTTCTAGACTTGTCGGCACATGGACACTAAACTAATCTAGAACAAAAGCTGACAATCACGATACCATTTCATTATCTTCAAAGATCAAGAAAATATAATTTAAAAATTCTAAAAAAAACTAGTATTAGTAACATATGACTGATGTAATATTTAATTATCTATTAGTTTTAGAATCCCAAGAGTTTCAGACTCTAGAACTAACGAAACTGTTACCACGTACGACAATTCGACTAGCTCCTCCCCTGACGGGGAGTTGTTCTCCACCAATTATGTCGACCAACTGGTCGAGTCTTTCTGGACAAAGATTGATCAAAAAATTGACGATGCCGTATCCCAGCAGCAAGCAGCTCAGAAAACCCAAGAACAGACAAGACAAAATGAGATACAAGGTTTGTATTTGTGGTTACGTTATACAAAATGATTACTGCAGTGAAGTACCTAGTGGTATTAGCCAACAAAAAAATCAGTGCTTGTCCTGCAAAGTCTTATTCGATTTGAAATACGTTTGGTATTAAAACGTAAAGCCAACTTTAAGGATGCATACACCTGAGCAATTTGAATATGAAAGTAACTATACAAGTTGCAAGATTTTAGTCAATTTTATCAGTTTTCAAAAGAGCAGCTCTTCCTTGCCTGGCTTTTTCAAACATACATTTAAAGATTCAAAAGATTTAAAAATCTTTTCATAAACAGCAGAAGAAAAGAAGAAAGCATCCGCGGTGGAGAAGTATACAGATTATTACAACTTCTCGTATTCTTTTTTATACATTTTTGAGGTAAGTTGTTAATGTAAATACTGTCATCATATAAAGCACTGCAATACAAACCTGTTAGGCCCGATGCATCGCCAGAAATCCCCACCGTCAAGCGAAAATGCTACTCGACCCAGTCCCCCTCTTGTTATCTCCAAGGACTAAAAATTGATGGTAAAACTATACGAGTCGAACTATTTCCTGTCAAATGCTCAATTACTATTAAGTAAATTAAAAAGTTATAGTTCACATGTCAAACCTTAGTATATAAGCTACTATGGTATGGCAAAAACAATAAACAAAGTGTAAATTTGATGTAGCATATTTTAATCCTTGATTCTGCCTTTCGCGGCACTTACAAATTACAAAGCGAAAGGGGAAACTTACGTGTAGATACCAAAAGTAAACTATTTTTTCTCTTACAATAAATGTATATATTAAAAAGTTGTACTGAGTGTCACGATTTTCAATAGACTAAATGTGAATTCCAAGTCGTTTTACCTCGTTAAAGAAGAAATAGATGTAGCATTTTTTCAATTTAAAATCGTCTTTTTTGCTCCAACGGATAAACACAATAACGGACTCCATATTTCCAAATTCCCGAGGCAATAGCTTGAATAATATTGAACGAAAACTAGCGAGTAATACATCAAATTGAAGCTTGTAAACAGCAAATTTTAGATTTTGAAAACACCGCTGCTCTTAGAATCTGTCAGCGCATAGATTTACTGGGGAAAAACGCTGTTAGACCATAATTTTTTGGAAATTTTGAGCCCGTTTGTCTTGTGGCCAGCGAAAATTTCATGGCGCGAAAGATTTCGCGGGTTTATTTTGAAAAGAAAAACAAAGAAAAACAAAACAAAAAACAAAACAAAACCAAAAAAAGACCAAAAAAAAAAAAAAAAAAAAAAAAAATTGCCTGAAGTTCAACTTCTTATTTAGAGAATTGGTATTGACCGCTGAAAACTTACGGCGGGCGCGAGGGTTCCGATTTCTGGCCATGATTTCAATGACGGTAGGATGCTAGACTCGGGTATCACTTATTTATTTTGATTTTGGTGTCCCGCGCCATTATTAGGCAGTTGAGGCTGGAAACAGCTATCTTTGTTCGTGTTGATGATGGATTTGAATCTTCTTCAGTCAGAACTATTTATGTTCCAAGACTACCGAATATTAATGTCTTTTAATAAAGCTAGTTACCAAAAACCTACAAAGGTATAAGGTCGCTGAGGATCCGGCATAGAAAACATTTTATATCCAATACGTTAACATGCATTTTTGCTACAAACTGCGACTTCAGGATCATCACAAAAGGTAAAACTGTAATGGTAAAATATATCAAGTCCATCAATAGTAATCAAGCGGTTGACTGAGACATGTAAAATGTACGGCTACCTATAACCCTACTTTGTCGGTCTTAGCTTTTTTGCTTTTCGAGTGACTAACTTTATTAAAATGAAAGAATCGTAGGAGTTCTGACGAAAACACTATATTTTATTATCATGACAGTCAATGAACGTTTTTCGTTCTTTTCTTTATGATTAGTTTTTGCTGAGGATATGGACAATTTTCAAAACAAAGGTCATTGCTAAAGCAAAAGTAAGTCAGCAGTCTAGCATCAATCAATTGTTCCAAATTCTTCTTCTTCTTCCTCGTCTTCTTCTCCCTCTTCTTCTTTCCCATCTTCTTCTTCCTCTTCTTCTTCTTCCTCTTCTTCTTCTTCTTCTTTTTCTTCTTTTTCTTCTTCTCCTTGTTCTTAATCTTCTTCTTTCCCTTCTTCTTCTTCCTCTTCTTCTTCTTTTTCTTTTTCTTCTTTTTCTTCTTCTTCTTGTTCTTAATCTTCTTCTTTTCCTTCTTCATTCTTTGGTTATGACTAATAAAGGACTTCTTTTCATCGATCTTCAGGCATCCGTAGCTTTTATATCTAGTATTCCATGGCGGGAGAACATTGCCAAGTACTTGTTTCATCGTTATGCTCATTTTATAGTATTTTTATTAACTGTCATTGATGTGACATTGGTATCATTCATCATTTTAAAGGATTTTGATTTTATTGACGGTAAGACAATTTGTTTGCATTTGTTTTTTTGTTTTTTTTTTGTTGTTTTTTTTTTTTTTTTTTTTTTGTTTTTGTTTTTTTGTTTTTTGTTTTGCCTTTAATTTCATAAATAATGTAATTTTACCTTTTTAAGAGCCTTCGTGTTGAGAAGTGAGATCAATACTGTTTTCTATTTAAACAGGGGATGACAATGATGTGTTTGAAGCGTTCCAGATTATTTGTCTATCAATCATGTGTTGTTTTTTACTTGAGGTAAAGTAAGAAAAGCATTTTCAAATTAAAGTAAATTTGCTTGAAAACACGTTTCTAATAAAGCGATGACATTGCTATTCAGTTGCCATGAACAAATCCGTCCTCTGTGAAAATAGCAGTCAGATTTCATAATTATTCAATTGACTAGTAGACATTTCTGTCTGGTCACAGACCCCCTTCAGTGTGTGAAGACCGTCCAGTGGTCTCACAGACTCTCACTTGTGTGGTCTCTTGTTTGCAGATTCTATTAAAGATCGTCAGCGTGGGAAAGGATATTTTAGCAGATACTCTAGAGGTAAAAGATTCTAGACGTTGTCTTGAGGTGAACTGACAATGACATTGATAAGGGTGGTTGCATCGGGTGGCTGGGTGGCTGGGGAGGTAGGTAGTGAGGGAGAGGATAGAGATCAAGGGAGATAGTACCAACAAATCATTATTAATTTATAATTATTAAATCCCCAGGTATTTGATTGTGTTCTGGTAACGTTCTACTTTGTTACTGAACTGGTTGCAACAACAGCTTTCAGGTACTATAGAAGATAAAGAATACATTCCAAGAAAACAATTGCATATTAGATATTTTGATTCATGCAGATGTATTCCAAGGAACTATGAACGGATGCACTATGAGTGCACTATATCAAATATCTAAATCTATTTTTAAAATTCACTTTGAATTATTAGGAATATTGATGGCACATACTCCAAGTACATCCATATAGTTGCTTCATTACGGCTTTGGAGAATAGTCATCATCATAAGCGGTGAGTGATTCCAATAACTCCACTGCCATCTAAGGGAGTTCCAGGGCAGTGCTCGCGAGCTTTCTTTTCTTGAATAAGTCGTGTGTGCGTTGCGCGCGCGCCTTGCGCATCTTGACCAAATCATTCAAATGTTTTTTTTATCGGCAACTGATATATCAAAAAAAAGCTTTTAAACAAATTTTAATTTTTAAATTTAAATTCTTAAATTTTAATTTTAAAAAGGCGTTGAACCTTATTTTTATTACATATATATTGGATAAATTGATTGAAAAAATATTTTCCTTGTGAAATTCAGGGGCAGATTCAGGGCGTCCAGGGACAGTGCTCGTTAGCTTTCTTTCCATGGATAAGTCTTGTGCGCAACGTCATTCACATGTTATTTTATGATAAGGATGATAGAAGCAGTCACGAAGCAGCAGCCAATTTTCTATTCAGTAATTTTCTTGCTGCTTCATGACTTACTGTACTAGTATGCTTCAGACGAAAGTGCATTTTACCTAGAAACCTGGTCCATTTACACATATTGTGTTAGCTAAACTAAGTTGGCGACTCTCATAATTTTTTTTCCTTCTTATTTTAATGTAGCCTAAGCCAAAAATTTAGATTAAAAAAAAACAACAAGTAGCTCCCCCATGACTATTTTTCAGTAAGGAACTTTTCTTACGTGGCAAATTTGCATAGTTTCCTTAGCTTGAAAGAATATCTATCCAGCAACTTAAGATGCTTTCAAGATTGTGACCTGTAATAATATGTAATGAATGACAGCTTGATCTTGATCTTCTTCTTTTCAATAAACAGTAAGTCAATATTTCATATGTTTCATATACGATTTAATTTATTTTCAGAGAGTTTTCCCACGAAAGACAAAGCAAAAGAAATGGGGTGACAAGTTTATCAATTTCAAAACACAAGTAGCAAATGGCCAAGAGCGTTCACTGAATTTCTTCATGTTATTCAAAGATACTGAGCCAATCGACTGTATTGCACAGTAATGCCGCTGCTCACTGGATCTTTTGATAACCAGTTACCTCCGGATGTGATGCTAGGTAAAGTAGATTTTGTGTGTGGGAAAAGTGGCTATAAATAATGCGTCAGCACCTGTAATAGAGTTTTATGATTCAGTCCTTTTTTACAAGGGCACACGAATAAGCCATTTCAGACCCCGCAAAGCTTCCGATTCATATTCACAACTTTTTAGCATTTTCCCCGTTTGATTTGCTTGCGTCTGATATTGGCCAATCTAGAACTTTCAGAGTAGGCATCTTTGAGGGCCACCATAATCAACCAAAAATATCAGTTTCATTTTTCTCTTATCTTTTCAAAGAAACAAAGTTAAATAACTTGGAAATGTAAAATATGATCCGGTAACTAGCTTTGTGCGTATTAGATATGGCGAGTCAATACGTTGGTTAAAACGTCTTGTGAGCAATATTCTTCTGTCAATCAATATGATCACAATTAACTTTTTTCTCAGGTAGCCAATTGATGCTCTGTAAATTAACTTGGTTTCTAAGCTTATCTGCTTACTTAGCTTTATCACCACGCTGAAACCCCTCTCAGGTCTGTCTCTCGCGTTGCTCCTAAACTAAGTTTACATTTAGGTAAATGCTTTTCGTTGTAGAAAAAAAAAAGAACTGTAAGATCGATACCGATCGTTCACTAAGTACGATTGCCGGCTGCATTGCAGTAAGAAATGAATTATTTAAAACACGATGTATGTAGTTAGAAGTTATCATATGTTATCTCTCTATTAACTATGTTTACATGATAACATAACTATAATGTATAAAATTAAAAGAAAGTCTAATTCATGGAGGTATATATCTACATCATCATAAAAACTTGTATATTATTTGCTTGTTTGTTTGGGGTTCTTTTTCCTCTTAGCCATGAACACGTTTCTTTTCGATAATATGAAATATATGATTTAATCAGAAACCTGTTTCTCTCTTCTGACAGATTTTTTGTGTATGGATAAGTGTATGATAAGAGACCCATATAATAACTAAAGTAAACAAAGCTGGTTTCTTTCCAAAATAAATGCTCCAATGCAGTACAAAGAAGTTTCTAAAGTCTATATCTTTTTATCAAGTCAACCAGTGATAACTGAATAACAAAAATCAATATGTTTCTGGAAAAAATAATTTATTTTTCTCGGTTTCAATCAAGTTTGTTTATTTTCAGTACACTTACAACTGACTCCGGAAGCATTATAAAACGTGCTGCATCTCTCAAGAGTGCTCAAACGGTCACTTCACCAAAGAGGTCTTGCAACAAACAAAGTTAGCTCTCTATTTCATTGTATTGCCTTTAAAAGGTATCCATCGGACCTAAAGCAACACCTTTCAAAGAGACATTGAAGGGAATTACTTTGCGAAGACAATACAAAAAGTGCTAGCTTGTTTACCATGTCTATAGCGAGTGTCCCTGCCACCAACAAAACTCTGACCTTCAATGCATCCACACTTGGTCTGCAAGATCCGCCATGGATCATATCAATGCCAGAGGATTCAAGAATATCACTGATGGCTTGTTATTCTGTACTCTTATTGCTAGCTGTTCTTGGCAATTCTATTATTGTTGCTATTGTTTGCAAAAATCGACAAATGCAGACCACCATGAACGTCCTTATAGTCAGCACGGCAGTATCTGATTTGGCAGGTTCAATAGTGACAATAACTCGTAAACTTTCTATACTTTCGACTCTGTCAACCGAATTCCATGTCACTGGCATCCTGGGAAAAATCATATGTAAGCTTTGCCCTTTTATTCGTGATGTTTCAATCACTATTTCAATAGAAAGTATGGTAGCTATTGCATTTGATCGCTTCTTTGCAGTGGTTTACCCAATGCGATCCAAACCTCGTATTCTCAACACAAAATTTATGGTACCTCTCACATGGTTTGTAGGTTCAGCGATATTTTCTTTAAACTTTGTACTTTATGAATTCATATCACTTGAACGAGTTCATATTTGCAAGTATGAATGGCCACCAAGTTTGCTTCAAGTACGCGAAGCATATTTTGGAGCCTTCACAATTCTAACTTTCATCTTGCCGACTGTTGTCCTTACTGTCCTGTATTTCACTATTGTCTGGAAACTCAAGTCTCATGGAATTCCAGGACAACAATCATTTGAACACATCGCAAGAAGACGAAAACAGAATACCAACATCATTAAGATGTCTGCTGCAATAGTTCTGACATTTTTTCTCTGTTGGCTTCCTCATCACACTATTGGGGTTTTAATGACTTTCGTATGGAAAGGAAAACCTCCAAAAAGTGTTCTACCTTTCTTTAACATATTGAGTGAAACGATAACATTTCTTTCTTTTATTAGCTTTGCCACAAACCCGGTTATTTGTTTAACATTTAGCAGTAAATATAGAAACTGTATGAAAAAGCTTATTTTAATTCCCGGCTTGTTTTCGAAACGGCGCCAAGATGTCCTGAATGTAAATACCCAAAGATCAACGAATATTAGTCAAGAAATGATCACACTGAGTGTAACTAATTTAACTATGACCTAAGAATGTTGCTCCTACTGATTCAAATAACGTTTGGTTGGTAAATAAAAATGTCTTGGTTGTCACTCTGTGATAAATTTTATCCTTCTTATCATTCATATGGGAGAGGGGGATTTCAAAGTGCATTGCTCAGATGCTAAAAACATCTTTTCCTTGTAAGTAGTTGGAGTAGTACCGTAGAACGAGTCAAGTTCGAGCCCGAGTCAGGTGCGAGTCATAAGTCAACCACGAGTCATGAACAATTTTTTTCCTCAATCTATTAATTCTTTTCAAATCACAGGCAGCCCAAACAATCCATTTTTAGCTATTTTACAGTAAATGTATGGGACGATATACAACGTATTTTTTGTTGAAATAAATTTGAACATACCTTGGTCCTATGTTATTGTTAAAGATATTTCGAGTCATTCTGGGTGGTTTTTAGCCATGTTCGAGCGGGTTTTTTTTTTTTTTTTTTTTAATTGCGTAATTTAAGTCCTCCGCGTCTTTTTTCTCTAATTACCCAACAGTTTGGACACAAAAATAATCAAGATGATAACAACGTAATCGTAGTTCTTTTTATTTGCTTTTACGTTTTGCTTTCCAAACACAGGCAGATGCCGCGTTTCTGACCAATTATCTTACGCATAAGAAGTTTGATTTTACCGAAACCTGACAATCAAATAAAAACAGCGGATATTATCTGCGAGTTTTATGACGAATTGAATATAGATATTGCAGTAGCTACGGAAGCGCATGGCCTGCGACCGACGTAATCAACCTTGAAATTGTACGATTTTCTGTTCGGATGTAAGATAACTGAAGGTTTTAGTTGTAACTAGAAAATCATTTAGAGAATAATTATATAATTCATCTTGTACGAGACGAAGGGTGGATCGGAAAGATCCGATATTATTATTATTATTATTATTATTATTATTATTATTATTATTATTACTATTATTATTATCTATATCATAATAGTCTAACCAGTCCCCCCTCTGTGCCACAAGATTGTCTCAGGGTGTTTACTCTCCAGCCGACTAAAGCCCGTAAATCCGGCACAAAAGCAAGTGTTATTGTGGTGCCTTTTTGGGGTATCTCTGGTAGAGAGGTTCGCTCTTCGCAAAACCAGAAATCAAATTTTGTCTTTAAAACTCACGCTCGGCCAGATAAACCACAGGTATCCGCCATCTTCTTTTACACTTTTCAAGTAAATTTACTGGATGACATCACAACCCACCATCGGGACCGTGACACTTGGCACGTCACTCTTCACAGCTCACTTCAAAGGAAGATTTCTTTGTTACTGTAAAATCGTTTGGTTTAGATTTATTATTTATATAACACTAATGTTCAATTAAATATCCTGCTACTCCTTCAAGATATGGTTAAAAAGAATTGCATTCATTTGTCAACATTGGCTGAAAAACAAAAATCAAAACAAATGTCTGTGACTGAACGGTCGAGTGATTGACATTCATTTTCAGTTGTCGGGACGTCAGATTGTATGATTTCGTTCTTATGATTCGGAAGCACTGTAAAGAAGAAACTTTGCCGATCAAGTAGATGAAAAGTGGATGTAGTTCCATCCAGTTATCTGAAGCTTCAAAAGAATCAGATAATCTTCAGTCAAACATTAGGCAAAGAAGGCATCACCTGGGTCAACAGAGCTGGTGTTTCGTTTAAACAGCATAGATTTCGTATTGGATTTTTCAATTCACATGTATTATTAAAAGACTTGACTGACGAGTCTATGAAACATTTAAAAACTTGAGGATCAAGTAAGAAGATATTCGTCGTACGATTGCTAGGCAGCCTGGTCAAATTACGCCCACAAACCTGTTGGTGATCAGCGTGAACAAATCCTTTTCAAAATTGAATCAAAATGAACGCACCTACCAATCACTCATGTTTCAATCAAAGCCTTCAAAACGCAACGGGTACAATACGACCAAACTTATGGATCTTAATGGCGCCAGAGGAATCAAGAATTGCATTTATTTCTTGTTATTCAATACTGTTATTTCTAGCTGTTCTTGGCAATTTTTGTGTTGTTGTCATTGTTTGCAAAAACCGACGTATGCAGAGCAATATAAACTTTCTCATAGTAAATATGGCGGTTTCTGACTTAGCAGGTTCATTGGTCTCAATAACTCGCATGATTTCATTGATTGTAAGCAACTCAAACGAATGGAAAATTTCTGGAGTATTCGCTGATATTCTTTGTAAACTATGTCCTTTCATTCGTGATGTATCAATATCTGTTTCAATTGGAAGTATGGTCGCTATTGCATTGGATCGCTTCTTCGCAGTTGTTTACCCATTAAAGTCAATGCCTCGAGTTATGAGACTTAGGGTCATATTACCTATCATCTGGTTTGTAGCAATGGCTCCATTTTCATTGTACTTTGTAACGTACAAAATGACATATTTTAAAGGAAAAGTCTTTTGTAACTTTAAATGGCCTTCAATCTTTGACCGCGCCGAAGTACATCATGTTTATTTTATGGTTACTATAATAATACTCTTCTTCATCATCCCATTTGCTATTGTTAGTGTTCTGTACTCTGTTATTGTTTGGAAAATGAAACGTCGTTCAATTCCTGGACAACAACTTTGTGAAAATGAAACAAGACGTCAAAAAATGAACAGCAACATCGTCAAACTGGCAATAGTTATAGTTTTGTCATTCTTTCTTTGCTGGTTTCCCTACCATACTTTATCCTTTTTTGAATTTTTCGTTTGGAAACGAAACCCGAAGAAAAGTGTACCTTCCTTTCGTGGCCTCATGACACACATTTTGACATTTATTTCCTACATAAGTCTAGCCATTAATCCATTTATTTGTTTCGCGTTCAGTAGTAACTATAGAAATTGCTTGAAAAGGCTGTTTCCTCTTGCATCGAAAGTAAAGACACAAAGAACAACCGCCACACACTCACGAGAAATGACTGAATTTAACAACGATGGCTTTAGTTAGGGTTGCCTGACACTAACAGACGTTGGACACCAAGTGGGAGCCGCATGTTGCTGTTTCTTTCAAAATAGCTTCCGTATTCCCTATTTTGTATTTTGGTGCATTCTGATTGGTTCATAACGTAGCAATGGTAGACGTACTCGCACGGCTTACAAAGACATGGAAAACATTTCTTTAGATTCTGTACCGAGGGCCACATAAACCAACCGAGATTTCTGAAGATCTAATGACACAACGTACCCGCTTCCACTTACAGTTAAAATAGAGGTCTAACATAGACAAAGTTCAAGGTAAACGCTCAAGACTATTATTTAATGCAAACAGACAGTTAATAATTGTTTTTCAAAAAGAGAGAAGCGAATAACTTGGCTGTCAAAGGATATCCCGAGTCATTCTTAAGATTAGTGTGCTTAAAAGTCTTGTTATTTTTATTTTCATGCACTCTCCATCTGTAAAAAAAAAAAAGGCACTCGGGTTATTTTTGACTATACTAAACTCTAGTCAAATGTAAAGAAACAAAATCCAGGGAAAAATTCAAAAGAAAATTATTGATTCACATGGTTTACAATATTTGACCACCTTTCGCACCTTTCCAGGATATGAAAACCGTCACATCAGTGACGTGCAGCATAATTCCAAACTAAATAATATTTAGAAAAAGGATAACAAAACTAGGCGACCATAGAACTGAAATTACTTTGAACCAAATAATAAACGATAAAAGACAGTATTAATAATTCTTACTCGATCTAAGAATCACTGATATCATTGTGCTATATAGCTAGACAGTGTAATTATTAAGATCATAGATGCATCCCACCAAACAGGAGGGAATTTTGTTGCGCGCATACACGATCAGTTATGTGAGTTCAGCTGAAGCTTCGACTTCAGGCGACTATGTGCTGAGTATCTGTGGATTTCAAAACGATTTTATTGCTGCTTGTTCGACTTCCCAGGCCAACGTTGGTTTTAACTGCCCCCAGAATCTATACAAAGACTTAAATATTTCAATTTTTGATGGAAGCAAGGAAGCAATTGGACTTCAATAGATTGTCCTAAAGCACTTTTCTATTACTGCAAGCGAAAGTCCTTGTATTGACAAAATGGCAAGTTCATATTTGCCAGCAATGGTTTCGTGTTTAATTATCATTGCAAACATATGGCAAGCCGATTGTAGCAATATTCAATACCACCCTTGTTCAAACATTCAACAGAATTTTCAATCATTCAATGTCATGTTCAAGTATTCAATTCAACACCTTATTCAATCATTCAACGATCAATTCAACTATTCAACGATAATCATTCAATCCCGCATTCAGACCCGCATTCAATCTCGCATCGCGGGTTGCCTGTGCCTTTAGCTTCTCTGCTTGAAGTCAAGCTAGCAACAGTTGTTGGGGCGATGGAGCCCAGAGACAGGTAATGGTTCCAGCACTGTAAAATATTTACAAAAGCCGTTATCATTTGTAACTCATTATTATCGTCTCCATTTTGAGGAATATAGCAATCTTGCAGCGTTCTTAGTAAGGAAATGGTTTTGTCGAGAGTGACAGCATGTCCTTCCACAGCTTCTTTATCGAAAGGAAACTGGCAAATATGCTCCGTCTTATCCAAAATATGAATCAAAAACTCTGGGATATCACTTGGTTGAAAATGATCCGCCATTTTGTTTTCTCATGACCGACACCAGGCATTTTCTTGTTTCTCGTACCCAGGCCAGCGATCCCGTGATGCGGGTCTGAATGCGGGACTGAATGATTATCGTTGAATGTTGAATTGATCGTTGAATGTTGAATTGATCGTTGAATAGTTGAATTCATCGTTGAATAGTTGAATTCATCGTTGAATAGTTGAATTGATCGTTGAATGTTGAATTGATCGTTGAATAGTTGAATTGATCATTGAATATAGTTGAATTGATCGTTGAATAGTTGAATGTTGAATTGATCGTTGAATAGTTGAATTGATCGTTGAATAGTTGAATTGCAATTGATCGTTGAATAGTTGAATTCATCGTTGAATGTTGAATTGATCGTTGAATAGTTGAATTGGTCGTTGAATAGTTGAATTGATCGTTGAATAGTTGAATTGATCGTTGAATAGTTGAATTGATCGTTGAATAGTTGAATTGGTCGTTGAATGATTGAATTAGGTGTTGAATTGAATACTTGAACATGACATTGAATGATTGAAAATTCTGTTGAATGTTTGAACAAGGGTGGTATTGAATATTGCTACAATCGGCTTGCCATACAAACACTAGTTGAAGAATATATTCTACGGAAGTAGGAACAACGATAAGTGTATTCCCTGCGAATAGAGTCTATTTATGTGATAGTGAACACACAGCTTCAGATGAAGATCAAAGACAAAACGTTCCTAGAAGAGTCTTTTAACCTAATATATATTTCCATAAAACTACTTGTATATGCTAGTTTGATACTTCATTAACTCATAATAAACAATAGATCTCCCAATGTTCGTGAGCATAAATATTCACTCAGTAAAAGCTGTGCTAAGAAGCAATCTAAAATACGTTTTGAATGCCAAAAATGGGGGAAGATTGTTCTTTTTAGACCAATTACTTCATTTCTTTTCACTTTTTGAATCAGCGTTAAATTCTGTATATTATATCATATTTTCAAAAGAAATCTAGTTACTTTTTGCCAAAGTAATCAGTCACTTTATTACCACAGGAAGCCCAAGCAATGTTTTTGTACCTTATTACAAAGGAATGTATGTGGAGTTATTTATCGTAAGAATAACTAAAATAATTTTTTTTTTTTTTTTTTTGTAATTTGCTTACCAATTTTTGCCTGTGTGTTCTCGCTGCTGTTCTTCGTCTCTGTACGCGCGATTTGGATCCAATCCGATGAGTTTTAGGCTTTTTACGGGCCTGCTATAATACAATCCCTTTGATGAAGACGTTCACCAAGTACATGTCTGGAGGCGAGATGTTTTGTCTTGAATGCGCACGTGTGACTGAGAATGGCTACAAAAGTCCAATTTTGTAAAAACAGGATGAGGATCAAATGCACAAAAACCCATGTAGCCTTTTTTCAACTGCAGAAAAAGCTTAGACCCCCGAGCCATTTGACAAATGTCCGGTACCTAATTAGCTATATTCTTACAGAAAAAAATCCACTAAATTCAATGGACGTTTTTATTGCTTTCAGAATTTTATATTTCAAGAATACAATGTTATCTTTCATTTTCTGCTTTTGGTTTCCTCTACATTTTTTCCCCAACATGTGTAAACTTTAGTCTCGCGAAAGTAAATCATCGATCAAATTTCATTTCCAATTGTTATAAGGATCTGAAAATAGCATATTAGCTGCCTTTACATAAAGTTAGGTTTGTAAGAATCAGTAAAGTTGGATACTCGTAGTTATAACTTGTTGCGATTTTGAGCAGCCGGGCTTATATTGGCGGCTAGTTGGGAGAATGTATTCTGTATTGGCTGTAGTCGCGAAGCGGCGAAGGCCAATACGGAATATATTTTCTTCCAACGCCGTCAATATAACCCGTATTGGCGCCTCAAAATCGCAATTAGTTGTGTATCGCGATTTTCCCATCACCCGCCAATTCTGAGCCGACAATACGGGTTTATATTGGCGGCTCTCGGCTCTCGGCTCTCTCTCAATCGAACTTATAGGAGAATCGCGATACTAGCTAGCATGAATTCCTGTGTTACCTGTAAACAAATCTCTATCGCTAAACCTCCACTCAGTCTGAAGTCGGTCCGTTTATTACAATATTTTCTACCAGATTTGACTTTTACAACTGGGTTTAATACGTTCTGGCTTATCATGCACTGGCTTTTCTATGCGAAGCTGGAAAAATGATTCACTCTGACTCCAGATTTGAAAATAAGTTATCTACGATACTTGAGGTTTGTTTGGATTCTTCAACAATTGCCATGCCAAGGTAGAAAATATCCCCAGAAAGGCGATCACTTTTTAGCTGTGAATTGAGTGAATAATCAACTCAATATTCGAACAATGAAATCATCATTAATGAGCCTTATATATGTAACTTGTAATGTTGTAACTTATAATTTATAAATGCAATTTTGTAACTTGTAATTCATAAATATAACTTGTAAGTTTGTAACTTGTAATTTAGCCTATTATTTGCAATTTGGTACTAAATAAAGTTTGATTGCTTGATTGAAGCACGGGCGCCAGAATCTCCTCTAAGTAAATTTAGATTTTCCATAGTTATATTTTTCAATTATTGCCGGATTGTAAATTGGCCTGAAAAGCCCTATTGGGGAGTCCAATAAAATGTATGTATGTATGTAAGTTTGGAGTAGCACTAACGCTTTATTTTGTTTTCAATGGGCAATTATAAAGCTGTTTTACGGCTTAGTATTGAAGGGGAAAAGGTTCCTTTCTCTCCTTCGGGAGCCCGTCAAGTACGTTACCAAGAGAGCATAAGTATGCTCTCTTCACGTTACCGATTAATTCCAGGTGACATACAATCGATTCTTAATATTCAACTAGCATCACGAGAATGAAATCGAAGCTAGATGTTTATTTAATACTAAAGGTCAGCCGTATAAAAGCAGCTTTAGGGACGGGCCATTAGATAGTTGATGGGAGGGGTTGTATAAATCCCAAATTATAGAGCACGCTCTTCTGTGCGAAAAAAATATCGAGCAAGCACAGGTGAAGAGTAATTCCGCGAACTTCATAAACATGTCGCTGGAAATCGCATTTCCGTGGGTCTCAATTTTCAAAATAAATTTCAAATAAATATCATGCAACTGCTGAAATTCCTGCATCAAAAGTCCCCTCTCCCCTCCCCCCACATCAATTATACTGGTCCGTCCCTTATAATAGACAGTTGAAAACAAAATAAAACGTTAGTAATACTCCAAACTGTGAGGAGACTCTGGCGCCCGTGTTGAAGGCCTGTAGGAACACACATGGATATGTATGCATATCAAGTTAAACCCACCGCTTTGCCGCTTGGGCTCTCTGTGAGAGAGCAGAAAGATTAGACACAACAAAAGCAGTACAACAAAGAAAAGTATTCATATTTGACCACAAAAGGATTAGTTTCGTAATTACCTGTTACGTGCAGCCTGGCATGTTATAAAACGCGGACTGGACTGCACTGGACTGCACTGGACTGGTCCAAAATTGACAGAAGCTCGCCGTATTTATAATTGTTTCATCGTAAATATTTGAAAGACCACATTTTATTTCTCTCCCTAAAAGAGTCAAACACTTATAGTATTAAGGTGACTGATAACTTTAGCATACGAAATATTCTTAAAAAGAAATTTTACGAAGAATTTAACAATGATTCCAAAAACGAAAAGAAAGATGGGGTGTCCCGAGCTCGTTTTCGAGATAATGAATTTTGAATATTACCATCTTGACAAGTTTAATTTTGAGAAAGAAAAATGGCGGAAATTAAGCTTTGTACACAAAAATTCATAACTCAAAAATCAGAAAAGCTCTGAAAGCAATTTTCTCAGGACATCTACTTTAAACATTATTTTCGAAGACTACCTAAAAATGTTTGAAGAAAGTTTTTAAATAAGCTAAAAGTTCAGCGTCTTGTTAGCTCAATGAACCGAAAATCGTATTCAAATGATGATAACGAAAACACACAGCACGGTTTTTTTTTTTAGAAGTTCTTATAATTTCGGGTTGTTTTTTCAAATTTTCTAGAAAAATTGATTTTTACCTGTTGTTTTAGGAAATTCCATACAAAATTTGGGTTTTTTGCCCTGTTGAAATTCAAAACGTGTATGGTTCCTCAATAAAGTTTTGAAGGCTGTATGCGGTTTTGAGCGGTTTTTGTGCGCGCACACATCGTGGGCTCAAATTGAATGTTCAAAAGTAGTCAGTCACCTTAAGTTGTTAAACTCAACTTTACATACATCCAGTGCAAAGAGCAGAAGGCCTTGCAATATTTATCCTCGACTGCTAAGTGAGCGCGCGAAATGATTTGTAATCAACCCATTACAGCGCTTTGACAGGCGTCTTAGCGGTGTTTTGGCTTTCGTGAATCATACTAATAACTCGGTCTGTCGTAAGTTTAATTTAACAGACCACCTTCTTATTTCACTAACATACTGTGTGCCCTTTGATTCTCTATCTAAAAGAGTCAAAACACTTTATATCAGTAATTTGAATAGGTAACTTGAACATACACAGTCCTTGAGTAACGTGATCGCGACACAATAATGACCACATGTATTACGCAATAATGTCATATGTTGTGATTCCTGTCTTGAACAAATTTGTTTTTACTTTCGTGGCCTAAAGATTCCCAGTAACATTAAATCTAAAAATCCAAACATTCCAAATCAGAGTCCGTAGACTCCGCCGCCTTTACCAGTCCAGTCCAGTCCACATTTTACAACATGCCACGTTAAAGTGGTAAAAAGCCCGAAAACAAACATACCGCATGCGAAATCATTAAGAAGTACGGTTGATATGTCAAGGTTTTATTTAATGGGAAAAAAATATTTTTTAATTTCATATCCTGTGTTGAATCTATAGCACAAAACAGGACAAGTTATCCGGCGGCAAGACTGAGCACAATGAATATCTTTAAATCAGCACAACAGCTAAAACTCCAACAACCAAGTTTCTAAGTTGTTTTTCTCGGCTTTTTCAGTCTTGATTCGCTTTTGAAAGTGTTTTTTTTTTTTTACATTGGTTTGTTATGGCTTTAGAAATCATATAGCTTACATCTGTAAGAACACGTCGAGACACATATGAATACACCTACCAGTCCACACTCTTATCTTAATAAAGACTCATTACCATATTCAGGACTCAACCCGCTACCACTTCCTCTTTCGCTTCGCTTGGCTTCGGATTGTTTTCACAAAGAGCAACGTCTGGATTTTCAAGTGTTTCAGCATAAAATATCTCTCAAACCAGGTAAGAAAGTAAAAGAAATGCTTTTCGAATTGTTACAACTGCAATAAAGACATTTTAGTAAGTTTTAGTAGTTATAAAATGCTTTACGATGGAATAGTCCGAGGCAAAAAAGCATGTGGGCTGTAAACAAGAACACATATGTTGAAATTATAATTCATTCACTTCCATATGTCGTATTTAGATTTGCGGAACTTGTGCAAAGTCTTCGTAATTATAGGTTGAAACTGATAAATGTTTGTGCCGTCTTTATCAAATTATTACTTATTGTTTGAGAACTCTAAAAGTGCAGTCGACTGCCGACTGCCGAATTACATATTGTTTGAGAACTCTAAAAGTGCAGTCGACTGCCCACTGCCGAATTACATATTGTTTGAGAACTCTACTGAAAGTGCAGTCGACTGCCGATCTTAACAGTCCTGATATAAGATAAAACATTGTCTCTGCTATGATCGTAAACGAGAAAAGAGTCGTCGTAATCACTCAAAAGAAAGTCGAAATCCAAAGCCAACAGTCTCGGAAACTTGGATACCTTCATGTAATTGATACTAATCTAAGTTATTCCGCTTTGGACATCAAATACAAACAAAAAAATACTAATAAAACCTAGCTAAATGAGAAAGAAATGAAGCTAAGTTGAATAAAGTGATAGAATAACTTTTTATTTTGTAACTGTTAGATCTTAAAACGAGATATTGCTTTGTTAAGGCGTTTTTCCTGCGTCACTTTTCTTGGAATCTACTCATTTACATATTGCTCTGCAGTGTTAAGTAAGTCTCAGTATTTATGAAATTTGAAACAAAAACTTCGTGCTTCGCTTGTACGATTTTTTGTTCACTCGTACGTCTCACTAACAATGGAGAAATCTCTATTTATCAACGCATATTCTAAGTTATAAAGTAATTTGACTGCGTCATTCGTTCTGGCTGGTCATTCTTATTTTCTCGTACTTTATTTGATTTACTGCTTCAACCCTAATTACAAAATGTTGTTGTTGTTTTTTTTTTTTGCCCAGCTTTCGACTAACAGGGAATTATTTGATCCAATATTTTTCGCTTTCGTCTGATATTTTCATTAAAGAACCCTGAACTTTCACATTTCAGTGGCAGGAAGCTATCAAATTCCAGTCCTATGACAGAACTTTGGTATAAAAACTAGCCTGCGTCGCTAGAAATCTAGCATGGATGATTGTCGTATTTGATTACACGCCTAATAATGTGGAGGTTAAAGTGTGACGTCAATCGTTTGAAGAAAACAACTTCCGCGTCAAAAACACAAAGCAGTTCAATGATGGCTTTTTTTTTTTTATTTTGCTTTGTTTTTTAAATTTTTCTTCAAGACAATATTTGTTTTCCGAAGTTTTGATGGTTTCAGGTGATGATGAGAACATTTCTTCGCTTTATTTTAGCGGGTTTTTTTCCTGAGCAGTTGTATCCGGAAAAACGTCAAAGCTTAAAAGCTCTATGTGAACACGGTTGTGACTTCATAGCTTTGGATGCTCTTGGAAATTTGTTAGTGCGATTCTCGATATTCTGCGAACTTGCCATAGTACCGAGTACGTTATCCGTTGGAATTTGGTTGCCACTGCCGCCACTAGTGGTAAACAATCGGCAGGTATAAAATGCAGACTGGTAAAATGCAGACTGATAAAATGCAGACTGGGAAATAAAATACAATACAAAGATTAAACAACGTACCATCTTGTATCTAAAGGGTTCAACGAAATGAGGTATTGTACGCCGGCGAGCAGCATACATACTTGGCAAAACTAAATCAATTTCTCTTACCTTACTCTCAAGGTCCTTACTTACAGCTGATTTAAATAGTGTCTTGAAAGAAACGTAGCCTTTCACAGGAAGTTAATATTAGTTTTGAGTCAAACAGTGATCAACAAAAATCGCTGACAATATTTTTGCTTGTTTCAAAGCTAGCGTTGACGCCGAAATGGTCGAGTTGATGTTCGATAATTTATAAAAATACGCGTTCGGTAATTAAAGACTAAATTTCGTAATTTCATACTGCTTTCTGGGAATGATAGATTCTATGAAGGATAAACACATCACAAGGCGTTACTTAGAACGGCCAAACACATCATAACACGATACAGTATGTAGCGTCACGTAATCACACTTTGACGGCCAGTCTGCATTTTATACTTTAGTTAGCCTCAGGGATAAAATGCAGACTGGCCTTCAAGCTGTGATTAAAATCTAACTTGAGAACAGCTAGAAGGGACGCTATACATATCATACTACTAGTATTGTGATGTATTGTGATGAAAGTATCTTTCATAGAGTCTATCGATGGCAAAAAAGCTGTATAAAATCACGAAATGTAGCCTTATGAGAGCCGAAGTTTATGGAAATTTACGGTGAAAATTATCGCGTACGGGTAAGAGAAATTGATTTAGTTTTGCCAAGCGTGTATGCTGCTCGCCGTAAGCAATCTTTTTTTGATGGAAATGATGTAGCAAAGTAGCAAATTCCCCAACAGTGAAAAGAAGAATTAAGTGAACGGGAATGCAAATAAAGATAATAAACTTGACTTAAGGACGGTGCCTACTATTGTTGACACGCATACGTTCACGAAAAAAAAAGCGTTTATGTTCAATATATAGATTTAGGCACTGCGGGAGCTTCCACAAATAGTACATTTAGTGCTAAAAACGTGACAATTGTGTGACGCGGCATAACGCTGGTTATAGCGTTACTTTTACCAGAATCCAGGAGGAAAAACTAAAAGAAAAAACATCATTTTAGGCCTTCAAAAGCATTAAAAACTTTTCAATACGAAGAAAAATAATTATAGATTGTAGAACATATGAATACATGTATAGAACAAAGGATTTCATTCAGCAAATCTTAGTAATCAAAGTTTTTTAGGTGGAAAGGGAACTACACTGAAAATTGTCGACAAATATTACTGATAAGCTTAAGCTTACATTCACTTGAACTTCACATTTAAAAAGAGACATATTCATTACTGCGATTCTCAATATTCTGCGAACTCGGTGGTTGCGAGTTGTCCGTTGGAATTTGGTTTTTCACTGCCGCCAGTCAGAAATATAAAAGGTACCGAATGACTAGTTTTGATTGACGGCAGCGAAAAACCAATTACACAACAAGCCATTGAAATGTCTGAGTTCGCAGAATATTGAGAATCGCAGTAATGCAAGATAATGTTTTTCTTTGTTAGTAAGTTGGTCTTTGAAAAGTTTTTTTTCAGATTTATTAACTTTATTATCGAGCGAAATATCTTTCAAAAACATAAGCTTATTTATAAAAAAAGAACAAGCTCATCATTTTTGCGATTGTGTAATAGTAATAGCTGGAAAAGCCCGATAAATAGCAAATATTTGGTATAATATGTATTCCTTTTTCATATTTCATTCAACATTGAAATAAATTATCTATAAAAATGTTAAAATATTCATATGATTATGAAACTGAAATCTTGTTTTGACTTCGCGTGAGGTTCGCTGGCCGTCAAATAAATGTTTTCAAAGAACCAAGTCTTTTTACTAAGTCTTTTTCTTGAAATGGAATCAAAAACAAACAATCAAAGCTTCAAATATCGCTTTTTTGGTTCACAAGTAAGGAAGAAAAAGATGATAAAAATCTAGAATGCAGTAAAAACGACAAACTATCCAAGTTTTTCTGACAATGTTTGCCGAACCAACGTCCGTGGCTTTTCTGAGAGTTTGTATGTATGTATGTATGTATGTATGTATGTCTGTCTGTCTGCCTGGCTGGCTGGCTGGCTGGCTGGCTGGCTGGCTGGCTGGCTGGCTGGCTGGCTGGCTGGCTGGCTGGCTGGCTGGCTGGCTGGCTGGCTGGCTGGCTGGCTGGCTGGCTGGCTGGCTGGCTGGCTGGCTGGCTGGCTGGCTGGCTGGCTGGCTGGCTGGCTGGCTGGCTGGCTGGCTGGCTGGCTGGCTGGCTGGCTGGCTGGCTGGCTGGCTGGCTGGCTGGCTGGCTGGCTGGCTGGCTGGCTGGCTGGCTGGCTGGCTGGCTGGCTGGCTGGCTGGCTGGCTGGCTGGCTGGCTGGCTGGCTGGCTGGCTGGCTGGCTGGCTGGCTGGCTGGCTGGCTGGCTGGCTGGCTGGCTGGCTGGCTGGCTGGCTGGCTGGCTGGCTGGCTGGCTGGCTGGCTGGCTGGCTGGCTGGCTGGCTGGCTGGCTGGCTGGCTGGCTGGCTGGCTGGCTGGCTGGCTGGCTGGCTGGCTGGCTGGCTGGCTGGCTGGCTGGCTGGCTGGCTGGCTGGCTGGCTGGCTGGCTGGCTGGCTGGCTGGCTGGCTGGCTGGCTGGCTGGCTGGCTGGCTGGCTGGCTGGCTGGCTGGCTGGCTGGCTGGCTGGCTGGCTGGCTGGCTGGCTGGCTGGCTGGCTGGCTGGCTGGCTGGCTGGCTGGCTGGCTGGCTGGCTGGCTGGCTGGCTGGCTGGCTGGCTGGCTGGCTGGCTGGCTGGCTGGCTGGCTGGCTGGCTGGCTGGCTGGCTGGCTGGCTGGCTGGCTGGCTGGCTGGCTGGCTGGCTGGCTGGCTGGCTGGCTGGCTGGCTGGCTGGCTGGCTGGCTGGCTGGCTGGCTGGCTGGCTGGCTGGCTGGCTGGCTGGCTGGCTGGCTGGCTGGCTGGCTGGCTGGCTGGCTGGCTGGCTGGCTGGCTGGCTGGCTGGCTGGCTGGCTGGCTGGCTGGCTGGCTGGCTGGCTGGCTGGCTGGCTGGCTGGCTGGCTGGCTGGCTGGCTGGCTGGCTGGCTGGCTGGCTGGCTGGCTGGCTGGCTGGCTGGCTGGCTGGCTGGCTGGCTGGCTGGCTGGCTGGCTGGCTGGCTGGCTGGCTGGCTGGCTGGCTGGCTGGCTGGCTGGCTGGCTGGCTGGCTGGCTGGCTGGCTGGCTGGCTGGCTGGCTGGCTGGCTGGCTGGCTGGCTGGCTGGCTGGCTGGCTGGCTGGCTGGCTGGCTGGCTGGCTGGCTGGCTGGCTGGCTGGCTGGCTGGCTGGCTGGCTGGCTGGCTGGCTGGCTGGCTGGCTGGCTGGCTGGCTGGCTGGCTGGCTGGCTGGCTGGCTGGCTGGCTGGCTGGCTGGCTGGCTGGCTGGCTGGCTGGCTGGCTGGCTGGCTGGCTGGCTGGCTGGCTGGCTGGCTGGCTGGCTGGCTGGCTGGCTGGCTGGCTGGCTGGCTGGCTGGCTGGCTGGCTGGCTGGCTGGCTGGCTGGCTGGCTGGCTGGCTGGCTGGCTGGCTGGCTGGCTGGCTGGCTGGCTGGCTGGCTGGCTGGCTGGCTGGCTGGCTGGCTGGCTGGCTGGCTGGCTGGCTGGCTGGCTGGCTGGCTGGCTGGCTGGCTGGCTGGCTGGCTGGCTGGCTGGCTGGCTGGCTGGCTGGCTGGCTGGCTGGCTGGCTGGCTGGCTGGCTGGCTGGCTGTCTGTCTGTCTGTCTGTATGTGTGTATGTTTGTATGGACAAGGT
Source organism: Anthopleura sola (assembly GCA_023349425.1). Classification (NCBI taxonomy): domain Eukaryota; kingdom Metazoa; phylum Cnidaria; class Anthozoa; order Actiniaria; family Actiniidae; genus Anthopleura; species Anthopleura sola. The sequence goes on along the minus strand of JALHLI010000035.1, from coordinate 1,042,650 downwards.
GATGACGTAATCAAGCCATGAAAAATCAACTCGATGGGTTACCATTTTTTCTTAAGTATGGTGCTCCACGCGGGAGCTCCGCTATTAAGCTTTTATAGCAATTTATAGCTATTAGGGCACAGGTAGTCCAAGCGTACGTAGAGTTAGTAGGCTGTGACGTCATTAGCTTCAGAGAGTGATCTTATCAAATTCATATCGTTTGAAAAAATGCCTTCAGAAAAGCTTTAATTATTTAATGCTTTTGAATATTGTTGTTTGGTAGTTGAGGAACACTAGCCGAGGACGGCTCGTGAAATGACAACAGTTTTGAAATATCACTCGTGGTATTAATAGGACAATAACATGACTTTTGGAGGGCATATTGTTTATTTGTGGCCCGAGCGCAGCGATATTTTTGTTAATAAAGTTCAAAAATGATGAACTAATACAAATAGGCAAATCCTGTATAAGATACTGTATCAAAAGATATATGTAAGAACTTTTCGTAATCTGAATAATCTGAATTTGACTTTCGCGACTAGTCGGTGTCCGGGTCACTTTCTAGAATTCTGCGGCGTTTTTTCGCTATGTCATCTGTTGAATCTGTTGACTGCGTTTCACTTGGATAGTACACGTTCATTGTTCCTATTTGTATGTGCTGCGTACAATTTGGGTATGGATGAGCTACAGCTAGGAACTGGTTTTGAAGAGCGTGTGAAACGTAGCTAGAGGCACCAGGTACACCAGGATGGCCTGTTGAGTCGCCAGCTTTTTGTTTACTGCAACCGGGCTGAAATGCTTCAGTAAGTATCGAGGAACATTCCCTCTTTTGGGCACTTGTAGTTTGGTTAATGTAGTGAGTAAGACTCCTTTCATCTTTGTGCTTTGAGATAGCACATATCTTCTTTGCATCGACACCTCCTTGGTACAGTTTTTTGATAGTTGACGCACGGACGCAGTGATTTGTGTACCTCTCAGATAACTCGGCCTTAACAGAAATTCTTTCCATCATTTTACTGATAGTGTTTTTGCCAAGTGGCTCTTTTGTACCAATAGTTAATGCCAGATGTAGCTTGCTTGTTTGGAGTCTGAAAAAGCACCTCACATTGTGGGTGAGTTTTGCTTAGGTAGAATTCAAAAGCAGCAACTGGATCAAGGGTATTTGAAGTTTCGTACATGCGAACATCATCGTAGAGCTGGTCAGACTGTCTCGAGCCTCCTTGGTGATTTTTGGTCTGCTCCGTTAGCTTTTCTTTAACACAACGAGCTCCCACATCATCTGTTTTAATCTCAAAAGAGTCCTTAGTCAATTCCCGCCAGCCTTCTCTGCCGCGGCGACCGAAATGGCAGCACAACGAGAACCACACAAATTCTGTCAACTTCTCTGGGTCTTTCCAAACACCGTCCTTGTTTTGGCCTTCCAGAAAGTATTTGTTTAACTTTTCCATGTCTCCAGAATCAATAGATTGTTTATGTTTCGGTTTTTTATTGTTTTCTTTCGTGAACAGCTTAGCTTTGGCTTCGAACATTTTATTAGCAGACATGAAGTAGCTGTCTTGTAAAATGTTGACATTTCGGCTAAGTGGAGCCGATGTGATATGTCGATGTATAGCTGCTCTTATCCCGGTTAGAGCACTTGGAGACAAGGGCTGCCCTTTTTCGGTTTTCACCCTGCGTAAAACTTTCGTAAAACCTCGTTGAGCTCTTTCGGAGCAATGGTTTTCAAGTCAACACTGATTTTACGTTTGTCCCTCCATGTGAAAAACTTTTTGAGACCCCATTCCGTTGCTCTTTTGGTATTTTTTGCTTGAGCTTTCGTCTCAATCTCATCAAGTTGCTCCTGGCCTAAGTCAGAACTTTGACTACTCATTTCTACTTCAAAATTTGGATAAACTTCCATAAATTATGACGGAATTTAACAATAAACAGCTGCACAAATCTCATCAAATTCTCAAAGCAAACTCGAGCTAAAGTCGCTCGTTTTCAAATGGCTTTCTCCTCGACATCTGATTGGTCGAGAACAGTCGTACGAGTCATATTGACCAATGAGCAACAGGGCTGCAAATCGTATTTGCGGCCCGCCAAAATCCATTATCGCCCGCTAGGCGTGCGTTTTCAAGAGGGCAGTTTGTTATTTGGCCTTGTATAATGATGATAATGCCAAATATCACTCCAAACCATGCTATTACTGATACTTATCATATGACCAAAGAATGTGATTTCCAAATTACCATGGCAACTGCCAAAACATGTTTGAAAAATGGTGGAAAGAGTTCCAAAAGGAGCTACTTATTTCAGTCTACAAGCAAAAATATGAAAGTAAAAACATAAACAGTAAAAGAAAAAACTATTTGGAAGACAGAACGTTTCAAGAATTGGCTTTTATCAATGGAATCGCGAAAAGAAATCATTTCTTCTGTCAGAAACTTTAACTTGACTGATAGACTAGGAGCCAGGACCCTGAAAAAATCGGGTCGCAGCACACCCTCTACATATTTTGTCTGACACCATAAAATGAAAGTAGGGTACCTATATCTAGGGAACATTTCTAGGTACGATGTACTAAGGTACCTGTGGGCCATCATGATGTAAGGGACATTTTTTTAAGTACCACTATATGTGCCCCCTCAAAATAATGCACTCAAGAGGTTTTAACCGAACATTAATAGTTTAATTTCGTATAACTTCTAAGAAAAGGACTGAAATATCTCCAAACTTTGACAGGATGTCTGTTACGAAAGTAGTGTTTTCATCGTGAGTCAAGACCATGGATACGATGTTGCCTTAGTAACCGTTGCTAGGAGAAATTGAAATATCGAGTTAAAATTTTAGTTTTATGCCAAATATCACGAACAAACCACCATACTATTATTTGTTTATCATATGGCCTAACAAATTTACTGAAAAATCTGTATAAGTTTGTTTGTTCATCGTTTGAGCGGCCGCTTTGCACGTACGGGGCACAAGATTTTTAAAGCATTTTTCTAAAATATATAAAAAACTAAAGCTAAATATAATAAACATAATATTACATGGGCGCTTGGAGATACAAATATTATATCTTCTCAAATTTTACGAATTTTATCTTCTCTGACTATTCCTAATTATGCAAGTGTTCCACGAGAATTAGAATTTAAGAATAAAGATCTCATTATTTTATTCGCGGATTGTAGTTACGAAAATGTAAAAAAAACTGTTGATCTTTTTAGAATTGAGCTGTGAAGTGAATCTCATTGAGCAATGGAAAAACAAGGTAAGAGCAATTCTTTTTTCATTATTACATGCAAATCATAACACCGCATGTAGCCATAAGATGGTAGACAGTGCATTCCAAACTGATATGCGAGTTCATCCGTACCGTGACTTACATCGCCCCAAAAGTTGCTTCGAAATATTTTCGAACATTTACACTAGCACTGCATGAAGCGTCGTAATTTTTAGAACTTTACTAAGAAAGCATGCAGTCTTATAAAATGAAAGCCTCGTTTACTTGTTGTTTTCCCGGAAAAAAAAACTCAAAAGTTCAGTTGAGCTTTGTAACAAGGCCTGTGATTTGACAATCCTTAGCTTGTTGTTAGTATTTGTCAGTAGGACTATCATAGAGTCACTAGATTGAATAGAGCAAAGTATCGCGTTACATTTCTTCGGCTTGGCTATTTGTGTAGTCTTCACAAAACTGAAATAAGAGGGTTGACTTGCCTTAAAATTTTATGAAGATCAGGTATGTTCCCACTGGTGTGCAAAGCTGAAGGAGGACGAATTAGTTTCTGCAACCGATTAAGTACAGTGTACTACCCTCGTGGTCACCTAGGTCCCAGGGCAACCGGCCCGTGCTTACGTAAGAGATTAAGATATCGCGATATAAAAATGTTATTATGCTTGTTACATAATGCTGTCTTTATTCACTAATTAAGGATCCGACAGGGATCGCTTATATTGTGTCTTCATTAAAACGATCAAGAACAAAATAGCTGCCCCCTGTTAAAATATGGTCCTACAGTTATTTTATTTCACTATTATTCTGTATTATCCATTCCATGACAAAAAAAAGCTGAAGTTGTTCAAGCTCCGCCTCCATATACCGAGCAGTCGGGTTATCCACCACAACCCGCAAATCCTCCTCCACAACAGCCAGGATATCAACCACAACCGGCCTATCCACCACAAGGACAACCTGGATATCCACCCCAGGGACAGCCCGGGTATCAACAGGGTTATCCGCCACAGGGACAGCAGGGTTATCCACCACAAGGATATCCACAACAAGGGTATCCACCACCGGCCCAACCTGCATATCCAGTATACCAGCAACCAGCCCCTACCGTTATTGCTCCTGTGCAACAAATATCCAATAACGTGACAGTAGTGGTAAGTGAATTTGAAGACATTAAACACTGGTAGAATTTCCCTTTCTTATCGTACGACAGTGGTATACGTAATGATGACATGCAAGTATAAATCATCAATATTATCAGTATGATTAATATATATTTCCATGCCCTTGTCCCTATTCGTATTGATATTATTACCATGATTCTTTTTTTTAGCAAGCTAATGCTCCACAAACAATTGTGGCTCAAGTGTACCCCCCAGACCACTGTACACTGGCATGGTTTGCTTGTTTGTGCTGCTTCTGTCCTCTTGGAATCTGTGCCATCTACAACGCTAGTAATGTAAGAATATATCTCATTCAGTGCGCAGTGTTGAGTTTTATTGTAATGATTTCTAATTCGTAAGCGACTAGAATGAGATAATGAAGTTTTGAGCCTCAATTTGCAATTATTCTTTCCTATTTATCCCACTACCAAGGGACCGTTCATTCATTTACGGGTATGGGGGAGCTGGTGGAATTTAGGGGGAGGCACGTAAAAAAAATATGGCATTTAAGGGGCATCACAAAAATAATTAACTAAATAGGGGGGTCACGTAAAAACAATACCGATCATGTGATGGTAGAAAGTGATAGGAAATTCAAAGGGATGATACCTCAATTTTTTCAAAATTTCTCGATTCTGATTGGCTAATATTTTTCAGATCAGCTCAATAGATAATGTATTTTGGTAAGTAGCTAATCTTTTACTTTTTAGACACGTGATGCCATTGATCGTGGTGACATTGACGCTGCTTATCACTCGAGTATGATGGCTAGGAAGTTTGCCAACTGGTCCATTGGGGTTGGTGTTTTGATGATCATCTTGATTATTATCATCAATGTCGTGAATTCCTCAAGTAGATAATCTGTCCACTGAACAAGTCGGTCTTCATTGATAGACCTCTCAAGTCTTCCAGCATGTTTTTACTTAAAGGTGTCTACCTTTCTTGTCTTGATTTTTTTTTTATAGATGAGATGATTTTATAAGGTCATACGTAAGGTTTCTCTTATCTTTGTTTTTCGTTGGGTACATTTTTATTCTTACAAGCGTAAGACAGATTGCTGTAGTGTACTAAAGGACATAAAGAGATGGAATGAAAAGGAAAGGAAATGAAGGGAGAGAAGGAATAGTGTCGATTAGTTTTTCAGCAAGGACCTGTAGATTATGTTATAATAATACATGTATACTATAAACAGTAAACAATATAACTATTGAGGTTTTTCACTGTGACGTCACGTAATCCCATTTTTGTTTTTTCATTTAATCAAGAAAAGAAGTTCATAATCAAATTTGACATTTTGATATAAGTAAAATTGCAAAGTTTTGTGAAGATTTTCCATAATCCAGAGAATGTATGAATTTTTGAATTTGACAACTTTTACAAAGAAATGTATGTTGCCAGGCAAATTTTGTTTTTAAAAATTCATACCTTCGATAGTTTACGCGCGATCTTCACGAAACTTCGCAGTTTCACTAATATCTGTATGAAAACTTTGAATGTCAATTCCTTTTTCAGATTAAAGAAATTTCTCTAAATTGTGACCTCACATGAAAAACCTCAATAGGACCCTTCGGTATCAGATATGTCGTATATGACGCGAAGTATTTCTTTCAGAACTACTATTATATTGTTAGATGTGTGTGTCATTCTTAATAAAATCCCACATGAGAAACTATCAACCTGTCTCAAAGAGTGTCCATTAATCTGTTGCTATGACAACGAACAGTACTGAAACTTTCCTGTCATTTGAACAAACTGGTTACTTTTTCTAGACTTTTCCGATCATTGCTGAGTGGATTTTTTTTTTTTTTTTTTAATCATTTCATTAACATTGGGCTGCATTTGTCGAGCTGAATGGTATTATACAACTGCATATATTACAAATGTTCCTTTTATCCAGCCTGATCTCCCCAGTTAATTCACCGGCTTCATAAGAAACCCGACAATAGTTCTCGATAACACTCGCTGGATCAAATAAATTCATTTTTGACAACAATTTCATCCTTCGTTGGCACTTTAATCAAAGCAGACTCAAGTACTTAGGAATGGGCTTTCAGTGTACGGTTACAGCATTCCTCACTAACGAATGTTTTGTGGATTGTGTCAATGTAAGACCATACTATGACAGTTCCTGACGTTTCTTGGCTACCAAGTTTCGCGCCAATCATATTCGAATAAATGAACTTGTTCATTCACCTATCACTTTCTGCCGAATGATCGCCTACATGATACTGGTATCGTACTAGATTAACATCATGAAACGTTTTAAGGAAGAAACTTTAAATTCCTAGTGAACAAACTCGAGTTTGCTTATTAAAATCTCAGTGCAGACAATTAAACCCATAATGAAAGCCACAAGACATATTCTTTATCCAAGGAAGTGATCTATCCTTTCGCTATGGACCACAAAACAATACATTTACTTTTCCTTGATTAATGGGTTTCAAGACTTTCGCAACTCTTCGTGGTTCCAGCTCTTCCGGTCTTGGCATTTGATGAGCTTGTTAACTAGGACGGTTTATTAGTCGAAACCAGAAACCTACATACGATCAGGTAACTAACATAATATTTGATATAATTATTATTATATTACTTTTCGTTTGATGATAGATTTTAATCTTATATCACTGGTCATTTGTCTTTAAAACTGTGAATGTTTGGTATAAAGAGATGAAATACTTTCGTGACTGACGAAAGACAAAGCAGCATTTCCTAATACTAGCTATGACTTATAATCTGATAATTACGACTAGCGTTTCAATTAGTTGGGAATGCGTTGGTCTGGTGAATACAACAAGTGAATAAGAAGGAAACTTGATACCCTGATCGTAGTCAGCCCTAGAACCTTTTTAAAAGACTGTTTGCTCAAAGGGCAATACCTCTCGTAGCCTTACACTGCCTTTATAACCTGCTGCTACTGATTTTATAGTTTCGGTATATGTTTCATTTTTTATTTTTTGTTGTTGTACATAATTAGTTATTTGGCGAAGCTAATAAAATAAAAATAAAATAAACAAGTTAGCACATCCTATTCTATCAGGATATTAGCAATCCTTCTAAAAGGATTACTACTGAAACGTTCTTTACATTAATTTTTGAAATTTCAGGAAATAACGAAATCTAAGTACTAAAAGCTTGCTGACCTTATGGCTGAACGTAAGTAAAAATGTTTTAGAGGTCATTTTATATAGTTAAGCGTTGTATGAATACTTTGAAATAGATAGCACATGGTAGAATAGCGCGTTCAAAACGATGAGGCGCATGAAAGTTAAGACCAGAGAGTTTCCTCACAGGTGTTAGAAACATAACATTTTCGTAGTCTCTATAACTATATTTGAACCGTGCAATGATAAAAATAATAATCAGTATCATCAGCACCCTTAAAATATTATTTACAGTCAAAACGGCTCAAGCGTACCCCCCAAGGCTCCATTAATGATTTCATTATTCGAATATTGAGTTAATTATTCACTCTGAGTTTTGAAGTTAGGTCCATAGATATTCTCGAACAACCCCGATTGGAAGACCTTGTCGAAAGGCGTAAGGGGCAGTTAGCCTGCCTCATGTTTAAACTTCTAAATGGCCGTGTCCCTAGCTACCTTTCTGAGCTTTTTCAATATAACTCCTATAACTTGCGTAGCTCCCAAAATGGTCTTTTTATTCCGAGACCCAGCACAGAAGCAATGAAAAGAAGCATTTCATATAGGGGAGCCAATTTATGGAATAATCTAACAGAATATCAGAGATGTGCATCTAGTTATAGTCAATTGGTTTTAAAATAGACTATGATCCACTTACAATATTAATTATCAGTTTTAATTAAGGGTTGGGGGATAGGTTGTTTAAGTATTATATAAATAAATTTATTGTATGTACTGTTTCTATTAACGGCTCTCTGGAAGAGCATTAGTTGTATGAATGAGATTCCGTGTTGAAATAAAGTGTTTGAGCCGTTTGAGCTGTTTGATAAAACCGTGCGTGCAATGTATCGTGTTATCCAATAAATACCCGACACTTTCAGCTTTCCGTCTTATAATTTACTGCAAAATTGATATCAGATAAAGCAGGATAGCATATCGATATTTCTTATCACTATCCCAGTGAGGCCCCGTCAACATATATACGTTTTCTGAGGTCATTTTTGAAAATTATTTTTAGTGAAAAAGTCTCCTCATTAAAGATTATTATTATCATTATTTCATTCGTAAATGAATACTTTTTGATGCGTTTATCCCTTCCGTCCACGCATAAACAATGATGCTCACTCAAAACAAACACTTTCGAAAACGCCTTCCCAAGTGGATACTTTCGCGTAAACGAATACTTTCGAAAACTCTGACTTAACATGGTCTGTTCCAGTCTCCCAACTTGATGTAGATATTCAATTGCAAGATGGCGGTAGTCTTATGCTTAATAGGGCTTATTTCAAGCTTGACTGCATGCATTCAAGTTCATATGCTCGCATAGAACAGATCAGCTATATTAGAAGGAGGTTTAACAACGACATCTCGCTTGAAACTACTGCTTGAATTCATTTCTCGCACCTAGAAAAAGCTCTACTTCATCGTCATATCCAACAAAAGAGTTTGGCTTGTTTTTATTTCTTGTATGTGATTTTTTGCTAGATTTGAATGAAATGAGTGAAAAACGTATACTATATACGTGTGTACGAGGTCCGTCTCAGTGTCAGTTCATTGGGCAATAGATTCAATTCATAGGAAATGCTGAAGAATTGTTACTTTTACTTTTGTGCCTAATGCTTCTTCATTTCAAACCACGTGTCATTTCACTGAGTATATATTATTCAATTGTTCAGTTCCGCTGTAACGCTTGATACGATACGTTTATGGAAAACATAGAGGATCTCACATGGGCGCGCGGATATACGAATTTTATCTTCGAGTGTTGAAAAGATATCTCACGAGTGAGCGCAGCAATATATGTATTTCATTGATAATCACATATAATAAAATGATTTAACCGCATGTATTTTTTTTTTCAAAACGGGGGCTTTTTTGACAAAAGATTGGTGAAAGATTAATGTAGTTCTCGCATGCAAATGTGGGTTAAATCTCATTTTAGATCATATATTTTGTCTGTTAAGAAATCCAGTCACCAAATGATGGATATAGCATCTTGAATAACGACTAGTCCCTCAGGGGTTTATATTTACACCAATAATGACCTTTTGCTTTCTTTTCCTTCTAGCTATTCAATACCAACCTGGACAACCTGGATATCCACCCCAGGGACAACCTGGATATCCACCCCAGGGACAGCCCGGGTATCCACCCCAGGGACAGCCCGGGTATCCACCCCAGGGACAGCCCGGGTATCCACCGCAAGGACAGCCGGCCACGACACATACTGTTACTGTCGTGGTGAGTTTGAAATGTGTACATATATTAAATTTCATGAGAATTATATTAACGAGCAATTGCAAAGCGTGGAATAGAGGCTTTTCACCATTGCGTGATGGTAGCCATGACAGGAGGCACAACAAGGAGGCCTTTTTCCCCTCGGAAGCTGATTTCTTTTTCATGTAAATAAGATTCGACCAAATTCAATTGTTCCCGCCTCCTGTCATAGCTGCCGTAAGTTGACAACTTTTCTCATGTAAGACCGTATTTCATTCCCTTGCAATTGATCAATCAAAGATTAACTAACTACAGTACTTTTCTGCCCATTTGCCTAGCTGGCATGTAGGGCAGCACTGTACAAACAATTTACTAACTTCAGTAGACTGTTGTCATAGTGATGAACAGAAGCTACTGGTAGATAGGTGAAAATCACTGACGCTCTACAATAGACCTTATTCATCTTAGAGCATTGTTCTTCCTTCACAGACCACGTGTCATAACGAAAAATATCATTTCTTTATTTATAGACTTTTCATATTTCTGCGACCTAACCGACAATTTACGACGTGCCGAGTTCAATCCGATCGCGAGCGATAAAGAAATTCCCATGGACCCGAGTGAAAAACACACTGCGCATGCTCGGAAGTTCGTCGTGTTTACAAAGAAAACCATTGGAGATTTACCGGCGTTTAGTAAATCTCTAAAGTTTAGCCCGTTAGTGGAAAGTTAGTGCTTATTTTTTCCTGACACATTACTTTAGTTGTTTTCTTTCCCTGGTCGAATAATACTAGAGAAATTCGTATAATACAAGACATGTAAATCTCCAATGGTTTTCTTCGTAAGCACGACTCGTCTATGAATTTCTGCAGAACCTCCGAGCATGCGCAGTGCGTTTTTCACTCGTGTCATTCCCTTGTGAAGATGGCTGTCCGTCATAGACAGACATAGACATAGATAATTTCCTTATCGCTGAATCAGAATGAACTCGGCGCATTGTAAGTTTGCTTCTCGGAAGCGAAAAAGGTCAGACTCTGGAGTCGGTAGGTCTAAGATATCAAAAGTGCTGAGCTGTAACGATTGCGCATCATAATACACACGAACGTGCAGTGAATACTCTCTGATCTAGGGAATGGTCTGTAATGGAAAAACATTAATTGTACCAAGACGAATATAATAAGGACTATCAAATGGTATGGTTGGGGGGGAGGTGGATAAAGCTACATTTTCCTTTTATCTCCCAACTACACCCCCCCCCCCCCCCCCCTTACAGTGCGACGCGCCTTACCGTAGCCACCCAACAAACTTTTGTACAAGTACGGTAAATCACTTCTTGCAAAGAATTTCCACATGAAAAAGACTGTCTACTAAAGTATTAAGTGTTAGCAAGTCAAAAGAGCAAAACTGGTATTAGAGATAGAGATTTTAAAGCATTTTCTTCAAGTTCTTGCTCCGAAGTTCAAATCTTTGTGGTAACAACAAAGTGAGTTCACATGCAAATTTACAGATTCTCGCTTTCTGATTGGCTAACTTGTAAAAACGTTTGTTGGGTGGGTACAGTAAGGCGCGTCGTGCTGTAAAACACACACACATAATGAAACAATGAGAATGGACAGAAATGCCAATCTCACGGGATTTTTGGCTGCATGTTTCGTAAATCAAAGGCAACCCCTTATGGAAAACATCTGGATCCGCAGTTGTAACAACATAACACCTGAAGCTTTTTTTATACTGTTTAGCAAACTCCACCGGTCGTGTACCCCCCAGACCACTGTGCACTGGCATGGTTTGCTTGTTTGTGCTGTTTCTGGCCCGTTGGAATCTGTGCCATCATCAACACCAACAACGTAAGACTATACCATAATATGTAGTTTTCTTTTCCAAAGAATGTTTATACGGTACTGCCATTATATTATAATATAACGTGTTGATTTTTGAAACAACATTTTTCCCTCCTGTCTTCTGTTGATAATACATCACAGAATGGCAATTTTTTACATAAAGTATGCCATGGTTATTTTAGCTATTTTGATGTAATGGTAATAAATTATTTACTTTCTAGACACGTGATGCTATTAGTCGTGGAGACCTGGCGGGAGCCAACAGCTACAGTCAATCAGCAAGGAAATATGCCTTGATAGCCATTGTAGTTGGAATATGCGTCTATGTGATCTCTGTCATTGTGCGTGTCGCTTTGGCTTCCAGTTCTTCATCATCTTCTTCCTATTCTTCATAATCCTTACCACCTGAAACCTTGCCATTATAATTGGTTGGAAATCACTATTACTTAAAAGCTTAAATACATGTTAATTGGTAAATGAAAACAAGGAGTCATTAATGAGAACTCCATCCTTACTAACCCTATTTCTCTTTTCGAAGTTCAATTAAAGAGCTGTTTACATAAAGTTTATTGAGCAATGTACTACTGCTCCCGGCTATGCTTGAGTGATCACCCAAACAATGGGTAGTTTTCCAATAGCCACTAGCTTTCGATATCCTGCATGGTTGAGTGATCACGGACAAAGCAATTCAAGGCGAGGCTCCGGGGAAACAATGGAGTTATCGTAATTTATTCTTTTGTTTCCCCGGAGCCTCGCCTTGATTTGCTTTGTGCGTGATCACTCAACCAGAATATCGAAAGTGGGCTATTGAATATAGAATGTACGACAAACAAACTTTATACAATTCAGAAGGGTGTTTAGTAGTTATCGTTTTCGTTATTATCATTGTTGTTGTTGTTGCTGTTGTTATTGGAGTTGGGGTGTTTTTTTTTTTTTTTTTTTTTTTTTTCGATTTTTTGTTTCGTTTTCGTTTTCGTTTGCTTTGCTTTGCTTTCCTTGACCAACCTTTACTTTACCCAGGTATCGTACAACATATATGAGGCTTTTTTTCAAAAAGACAATGATAGATGGTGTTAACTGGGATACCTGTGTTTCAGAGAGTAGACTGCCACAGGTAGCCAAACGGCTTCATTACGAACTGTCACGTTATACTTACAGGTTGTGATTTAAATAGAAATGATGATAATCACTCCACGGGTAATCTAAAGCTGATTCTACGAGTGCAAGTAGATGGGCGATGACAATAGACCTAAAAGAAATGAGTCAGCATGAAGGATGAATATTCACCTTAGAAAATTCATTTGTATTGCTTGTTCTGAATGTTGTAGTGTTATCTTCAGTTGTCACGTCACTGTTTCACCCCAAGTCTGTTTCGCTTCCATCGTGTACAAAATAGAATATTCTTTGATTCAGTCCAAGTTTGTAATTCTCACTCATTGAAAGATTAATTAAGTTCCTTCCTTCCTGCTTATTAGAACCTGAACTAATTACATCCTCATCCAAGGTAAGAAGATTTTAAAAACACTGTTTTTACAGGGTGTGTAATACCGCGTGTCACGATAGCTTACTAATTGTTTTCCATCCTCTCTTGGCGATCAACTGATCAATACAGATAACCTTGCTTAGCAGTCTTTACTGATTTTAAATGGTCAGAAACTACTTGAAGTTGTCAAGTCAACATCACACGAAAACAGTTCTGATAGCTTAGTATTAATACTATACTTTCTAAATCAAATAGTATAGGAATAAAAACTTTTCGTCAGTTGTATAAATCATATGTAGGCCTCACAGTTTATTGGTCTGAAACAGGATTCTTAAATAATTTTTCTCTTCTCTTACTGAAGGAAAAGAATAGTTTTAACACATACGAAGTAAAATTGATAGCTATTGATTAATATTTATTCACATTTTTCACATTTCTATTTTCAGTTCATTTGTAATCAGAGAGATGGATGAGAAACAAGGTTAGTGTTTCCGGATCTCGGAGTTATATTTAGGTATTTTGTAATGCACCGTTCAGTCTTCTTCTTTTTTTGTCGGGGGGGGGGGGGGGGGGTGGGGTGGGTGTTCTCTTGGTAACCCATTCAATAAATATGACACCCCCTTTCCGTTAGTGCACGAAAATAGTTTTCAGTCGGCTGATAAAGACTGCAAATCTAATTATCTGCTCCAAACGATGGTCAAACACTACTGTGTTACTGCGTGATCAGCCAGAAAGAATTCTGTTGAAAACTTGCATGTGATTCAGCTGATGAGCATGCCAAAAGAAACAGGAAATAACTCTATGTGAAACCAAGCAATCGAATATTAGAAAGGAAAATTCTGGATTTTATTTGTTCATTCATTTAGTACTCACTTCCTTTTTTCCTTCATTTCTGTTGTTATTATTCAAAGTGTCCATAAGCCTTGCCAGGTGTTTTTCTTATAGAAGACGCAGGAATAGCTGTTAAACTCTTTTACAGTTTCCAATTTGTTCCACTTGTTTCCGAATAAAGCTTTTAAAACGACTTCCGGGTCCAAAACGAAAAGCAGGTTCATGAAAACGTTTCTTACTTTTTCTTTATGACAGGATTTGTTGTCCAAAGTTATAACTGTTTCAGGTGGAAGTTAATTAATTGAGAACATTTTTCGCTTTACTTTAGCCGTTCTTGGGAACAGTTAGACTGTTAACAGTCCCTCTTTTTCCTCATTGCTGAATCGAGTCGGGTTGTTCCCTTCCTTGGTCGCACGGGAAGCAAATTGTTAACAGTCCCTCTTTCCTCTCCCGTTTCAAACCCCGCTCGACCAAGTTAGGGGGGAAATCTGACTCGACTGAGTTAGGAGGAAAACAGTTAACAGTCTACTCAATTAAAATTATTTGGAGGGCAAAACATTTTAATCTCCTGAGGATTGGAACCTATTGTTTTGCCCTCCAAATTGAGCTGCATTCCGACGTGCTATAGCTAAAACTGACAGCTCTATACCTATTTCAACTTTGCAAAAGCTCTATTTCAATATGGGTCTTCAATTCAATCAAATATAGATAAAAGAATTTATGAAGTTCATCACATTCCAGTTTTGAATGACGATCGTCCCTTAAGGACATTCATGGGCATGCGCAAAGGATCCCATCGTCAGGTTCATAATAAAAGTACATCATACTAGAAGTAAAATGAGCGAATAAAAACGTTCCCGACTTCCTTTAGCCGTCAGATTTCAAGGATATTTGACCCTTTTAGCGATAAAATCGCTAGAACAACGCCATGATCTTACAGGAAAATAAATCATTTGACCCTATTTTTCACAGAACTCTAGAAAATGGCCCAATAATAGCTTAGCGTTTACAATTCATGTTGATAATTAGAAATATGAAATGATATTGGGCTACAAGGTGGACCGTTGTATGATTCGTTTACAGCTCCATCTTATCAAAATACGGGCAATCAAGGACTTTTGGCGGGTCGAGATAATCCTGGATACGGTTGCGTCCTTCCAGTACCACCACCAGCCATCAATCCGCCCATTTACAGTAATCCAGTAATAGCACAACCTGGTTTCCAAGACAACCAACGGCTAAGTGGAAACGGTACCCACCGTGTCACAGCTGTCGTAAGTACCGTTAAGTTTCTATGCAGGCATGTTGTGGGAAGGAAACCATGCAAGCAGAATACAAATGTTTTGCATGAAGTTTTCAAAAATAGAGTGTTTCTATTCTTTTCTCTAACAACACAGCTGTGTGAAAACCCTCTGTACCTTCGCTGAGCTGATCAATTGGACTATTTCGACACTACGGTGAATACCTTGACCAGAGGGCAAAAAAGGCCGGCCGTCAGTATAGCGCCCGCAGGGACCGCGACTTTTCGTGACTACGTGCTGCGAAGTGGCTCCCCAAACCCCCCTCCCCCTCCCCCCCCCCCCCCCCATACAAAACAAAAGATAGCGGATAACATATAGAGTCCGTCTCCTTAATTAATCTCTAGTCAAATTTTCTCGTGGTGAATTGTTACTGAATTTTCATGGACGTCATTACTGTAGCAGAATTTTATATATTTGCCCCCTACCAAGATGGCTGCCATATCGTCGAAGTAGTCCATTCCACTCACTCACACTTTTATCTTCCCTTCGATCGCCTGCTAATTTATGACCGCACTAGTAATTTAACTTTTATTTTTTCATCTTTCAATAGCGACAAACACCTATTGTGGTCAACGGCACGTTTCCTTCTACCCACTGGGGTCTCGCACTGTTTACTTTGTGGTGCTGTTTTTGGCCACTTGGAGTGGTAGCCTTAGTATACTCTTATCGGGTAAATAATGACTTAGATTGTTAAATATTGGCCCAACAAACACCGAGTGTTTGTTTGTCTGTTTGTTTTCTTCTGCTAAGACAGTGTTTGTATGTTGTTTTTTGTTTGTTCGTTCGTTCGTTTGTTTGCCGATTTGTTTGTTTGTTTGTTGTTTTTAAATGGGGCATCCTGATAATAAAGGTCTATTTCAAGGTTAAGGAATTTTTGATATACAGCTATTTCAAAAAACGTTGAATACTGAATATTGCATACTGAATAGTGCATTCCAAGACCAAAGGGCATTGTGGGTCTCATTAATTTGAAATAAAAAGTAAATATACAGCGATATGCTCTCTATATGTAGCTAGTATATTGTTTCGGATGGAATGCACTAAAAATAAAATAAATAATAATTATTTATTTTACTTTAGACAATATTACATGACCCAAAATGCATTTCGGTCTTATTCAGCATGTAGAGTCCAGTATGCAGAATTCAGTATCCAACATTTTTTTGAAATAGCTGTATAAGCATGCTATTGAGATTTTTTCAGTTTGGACGGGATCCGTGTTGTTTCTCAGTTTTCCAAAGGCGCGTTTCTATCTTTAGTGATTAATGAAGAATCGATCAAACTGTTTTTTTCTTGAATTAACCAGCAAGTGAATGCGGAACTTAGAAACCACACCCTGTTGTTGGAGGACTGCTTCTGCCGACCGGGCAACAGACCAGTCAAAAATACCCCTAAAAGATACCGGAAGTTTTTTTCAAAAGGGCGTGGCTTGGCAAATTTTAACCCTTAAGAGATACCACAAAAATAATACCATTAAAATATAAAGGCTTTTGAAATGTTTTCCCTTGAGTAATATTCCGAGTTTACGCACGCATACGTATTGCGTTATTATGCGATGGGCTAGTTCCTTTTTCAACACCCTAAAAGATACCAGAAGGTGCTGATTTGATAAACCTCAAATTTAAGACCCTAAAAGATACCAAATCGCTGAGTTTTACCCCTAAGAGATACGACGAGCATATCCGATACTTTTCCCCCGGAGTCCCCCCCCCCCCCCCCCCCCCCGGATCCATGAGACATTCAGGAGTTAACTTCATATCTTCTTGTTCTTTTCTAGGCAAGAGATGCCATCATATATGGTGATTTTGCCTCAGCAAAGTACTACAGCAAGAAGTCGGAAGACTTTTCAATCTGCTCCATAGTAATCGGCCTGATTTGTATCTTAGGACTCGTCATTTTTCTACCTGTATAGGTTAAAGAACGAATAGGATCATTAAAAATTGTTCACCTTTAATACGCGAGTGGGTTTTTAGCTCTGTTTCATTAATCCAGCCCAGTCTCTACTTATTTGATATTTAAAAATGTTAATTCGGACATACAGTTGAATGTATTTAATAATAGTAAAATATCAGTATTTTATGATAATTTTGTTTATAATAATAAATAAACTTATAAATAAAACTGTGCAGGTTCCCTGTGTTGCAAAGTTACTTTTATATTTTGGGATCCCTGTGTTTGGCCAGCGGAGATACTTCAAAATAAAAGCCCGCGCAAAATGCTTCCCGCCAAAAATAAAAATACATTTGGATGTGTTGGATCAAAGAGTCTTTCCAGCAAAATATATCATCTGAATCATTACTAAAAACCTAATTCTCACGGTGATGGTTAACTGATCGCTATTAGAAGATAATAAATTTGTTTACTGGTTTATTAGCCATGGTTTTGTGGAATACTGGGAAGAGAAAAGGTGAAGATGGCAGTACGAGCAAAGATCAAGGATCGAAGAGAGACTATTCCAAGTAAGACTTTACGTACCAGTTTGTGTCATGTTTTTCTACTTTCATAGCAGAAAACAGGACACAAATCCTCAGATTGAATAAAAGAATCCAACAAAC
Organism: Anthopleura sola; assembly: GCA_023349425.1. Taxonomy (NCBI): domain Eukaryota; kingdom Metazoa; phylum Cnidaria; class Anthozoa; order Actiniaria; family Actiniidae; genus Anthopleura; species Anthopleura sola. The sequence continues at coordinate 1,024,929 of JALHLI010000035.1, read as the reverse complement.
GGTTATTTAGGTTAGATTTTGTGTGATGAACCTCGAATCGATTGTTTAATTTACAAATATGTACAAAATAATTTTCACATCGATCAAGATGTGAATATTTTAATTCGTAAATAAGTTTAATACTTTCCAGATATGAACCAGCATTATAAAAATTAATGCTTTTATCCCATTTTTGAAATACTTTTATATTTAGTTTTATAATTCATATTTTAGTGCTCAATGAAAATCAGGTTTCGTTATAAACATCGAAGCAGTTGACATTCAAAAAACATTGGGATACAATCGTAGCTTCTTACATCAATCTGTGCAGTGATTGTTTCATTTTATTTATCTATATTACACTAGGTATGATGAGAGTCAATCAGCAGAGTCCAGGATGGTTAGAATCCAGACACAAGAAGCGATGGACATCAAGTATGGCTTTGAAAAACATAAAGAGTCCAGTGAACGACTTGGATGGCTCATCAACATGCATCCAGTAGGTTTTCATAATGGCAGTATTTCTTTTGGATGATGAAACTTTTATCTGCGACATAATTTATTTGTAATATTATTTATTTCCCAGCATGATGAGCAATGATGAAATTAAATTAAATTAAATGAGAGACACATAATTGGCATAAAGTTCATCTATGTCCAGGATTTTGACTGTTATGTGCTTTGTAGCCAACTGGCAACTGGCTTTGTATAGCTCTTCAGTTAATCCAGTTGGCTCGCACCTTTATGTAAGGATATAAATATCTTGTAATTTAATCGTATATTTAAATTAAGGTGCAAATAAAGTCATTGTGCTTTTTATCTTGTCGAAATCTTCATCTCAAATGAAAATTATGTCGCAGATGAATATTTGTTGTCCAAGATAAAAGCAGTCAATCTTGTTTTTACTCCCTTCACAAAACCCAACTTACCAAAACAATAACATTTGCTTCAGGGTTTGATTAAAATGATCTTATAAAGAAAAACTACATATTTGTTTCAGACTGAAGTTCTTGATGACGATAAGAAGCTGATAAGTGCAGTGGATTTATACTTCATTCAGGAAGATGGTGATCGCTTTAGGGTATGATGAAGTTAATGTTTTGAAATAGCCTGATATTGGACGGAAGATGATTTTCAAATTTTTCTCGATTTTTAGTTTGTGTTCAAAAACTCATGAATAATGTACATGTACATATGTTATTATAGAATCATTGAAATATAATGCACACCCTGATTGCCTTGCTACTGTGTTTATCTCAATTGTTTTGTATAAAAGCTATATAAAACGGCTGCTTAATATGTTTTTGTATTGTGATATAAAGAGTCTGGAAGCTAGCTGTAGAGCATTCAAAAAGCAAGAGCGAGTCTTCTTCCTCAGCTTGCTTCTCATATGCTACACCTCTCAATGTGGCTATATCACAGTACAGAGACATATGCATGTGTTCAACAGTATATTGCTGGGTTTCAATACACTTACCACCATGTGCTGTCAACCAGAAAGAATTATATTGAAAACTTGTGATTCAGCTGATGAACATTCCGCATGAGACAGGAAATGATGCCAAGTTAATCCCAGCAATTCCTTGAATAATGATGACATGTATAAATCACTTATAATGTGCTATCCAACAACCAGTTCACCATAACATAAGCTGACTGTTTATTTTTACTTTATAGATTGCCTTACCTTTTAAACCATATTTCTACATCCTTGCTAAAAAGGTAATGTGTAAAACATTTTATTTGTTTCATGATCAATGCAAATAAAACCACTAATAGTAACTTTTGATCTTTCAAGTCAATTAAGTTCAGATTGCCAAAAAATAATTTGATGGATGACCATCAATCCAATAGTGTTCTGTACCTTATTGCAACTGTTGTCTAAAACAGTGCATAGCAATGAAAATAGCAGTAAATCAGGGTTCCCAAGGTGATGGAAGTCAGTGAATTCTGAATTTTTTTTAAGTCAGGGAATTGTCAGGGAATTTTGGTTAAAGAATTTTTGCAATTTACTCAAAAGTCTGGGAATTTCTGTCAGCCTTCACAAAGTCATTTAAATTGAGAATTCTAAGTTGGGCTTCATTTGGTCATACTACCAAACACATCTATTTTTTTATAAAGTAAAGTGGCCAGTGAAAAATGTAGGGTTCTTTTTTGTCAGGGAAAAGGCAGGGAACTTTATTTTTCTGGATGAGTGGGAACCCTTTAAATCTAAGTGTGATTATAATTGTGAGAAAATAGGCTTTGATGGCTAACTATCAAAGTATCCCCACAAAGCCTTCAAGTACATGTGCTCATACAATATTATAGTTCCAAACACCTTGATTAATGTCTAACAGAATGTGCTGCTTGTATGTGCCTGAGTATGTTGTATTATTTTCATGCTTGTAAAAATTATTGGAAAACACAGCAAACTTCCTTAAAATTACTTTTAATGAACCTTGCTCATGAGAATGAAATTCCTTGAAGTCACAAATATTAGTGATTGAATTTAGGTAAATATTGGTCAAGTTTTGACTGACATTATCAGTTGGAAAAATTTTGTTTAATACTTTGTTTTTTAAGGACACTGACAGAGAAGTAGCAACATACCTTAACAGAAAATATGGAGGAACAATTGCAAAAATAGAAAATGTTCAGAAAGAAGACCTTGATTTGGTGAGTGAATGAAATGCAGGGTAAAATCATGTAAGGAATCATGAATACCAATAAATACCTAAAACCTATTTTATTTGAAACAAAACCTTGAATATGACCCAGTTGCTGTTTGTTCCAACAGCCCAACCATCTGGTAGGACTCAAAAGAAACTACATCAAACTTTCTTTTCAAACAGTAAATGACCTGATGAAAGTCAAACGGTAGGTGGATTTTCTCAAACTTCTCTGAAAATAATGTCAAGGGCTTGAAATAATGGCTGTTCAGTTGCTGGTCGTATCATTGGTTATACCCCATTTCTGGCTCAACATTCTGAGGAAAGCCCTACTCTAATAACAGGGCTTGGAATAATGGCTCATCAGTCACAAGTCATTATGACTGGCCAATTTAGTTTTAGCTTTGTTATACCCCATTTCTGGCCCAAAGATGCTCTGGTCAAAATGACCATCAAGGCAAAGATTTGACCATATAAGTTCCAAAAGCTTACTATCAATAGATGTCACTTCCGGTAGTATCTCCGTTTTCCCTGGCTTGGAGAATGTTGAAGGTTGTCTGTATATCTTGTTTTCTGGTTTCATGTTGTACAAATAGTCAGATACAATACTTTGAGGAGTTATTTTGACATGATTTGATTCAAGAATTACTAGTTGCCCCCCAGTCAACCATTGGTTGCCCTCCAGTCAAATCCAGAAAAGTCACATGATTGATAGTAAGCAATTCTAGCTGGACATTGTTCATTGACCTGCTGTTTTTTCAAGCTCAATGTCATGGGTCAATATTGTAAATATTTGTTGATGTTTTCCTTTGATATTCAGTGAAATCATGCCTGCAGTACGCAAGAATAAAGAACAAGAGAAGGCTAATGCGACGTATAATGTGATGTCTGCACTGAGTGATATTGACATGGAAACTAATAAGAAGATAGCTGACCAGAAAGAAAACATTATAGATATAAGGTGACTCTATGATTTAGTAATATAACACACCATGCACTGTGCTGTGAACAAGGGAAGTAAACAACCCCGAAGTCTTGGGTTGTGTTTGTTGTGTAATTATGAAACAGGTGTAAGACTTCTCAAAGATGATACAGTATTTTTGTACTGATATTACATTCTTTCTTTTGTTTCTCTTAAAGAGAGTATGATGTCCCTTACCATGTGCGTGTAGCTATTGACTTGAAGATCCATGTGGTAAGTGCACCTCTTGAATGAGAGGCTAACATGAAACGTAAAAGAAATATCACAAATTCCATCAAGGAAAAGTGTGATTTCTTGTGTGTTTCATGTTAGCCTTGCATCCAAGATACTTTTGAGAAGGGTGCATTTCTCTTTGGGTTCTAACTTGCCTTACAACCCTCTATTCAGACTATATAAAATGCTTTATGGTCTAGTTGTACAGTAAACACCAAGGTACAATAGCCAACTTCTGGCTGAGTGATCACTCACAAAGCAATTTAAAGCAAATAAAATATTAAGAGAATATATTATGATTACTTCATTGTTTCCCCAGAGCCTCATCTCGAATTGCTTTGTGCATGATCACTAGACATGAAGTTGGTTATTGCAACAAGGTTGTTTTTGGCCACTTTCATCTAGATAAGACCTCTGTTTGATTTTATAAAACCCTGAAGAAAAAAAACCAGGAGCTGATCTAAAATATCCTACCATTTACCATTCAGGGTCACTGGTACAATGTTAAAGTACGAGGTGGTATGTTTCCAGAGCTGAACCGAAGAGATGACCTACTGGATAGACCTGTAAGTAAGCTGATAACCCGTAAAACTGGATAATATGATTATGAAGTACAAGCATGGCACAATACTGTTAGTTACAATGTTTTCTTGTTATCTTGAGTTTTCTTCTATCATAAAAGCACCTGTCACAGGTGATAAACGTACTATAATGACCACAGGACATGAAGGTTAAAATCAGACAGTAAATAATAAATTAAATCTTATACACAACAACAAAAAGGCTCAGAAAAAATCTGAGCTCACAGATGGGATTTGAACTCATTGTAATCAAATAGTGTTCCTCAAGGACCTTTGTCCTGGCTTTGATACTACATGTCATCAGATGAAGTCTCTTTTGGTGTTACTGGTATGTTGTTTAAAAGAAATTCTGCATAATACCAGAGGTGAATTCTGTATGACTGTAAGACTAGGTCCTTATATTTTGTTGTTCACAGTTATACCCTGTGTACGTACTGCATAAGTAACACCAATATTATTGATTGTTGTTTATTTAGGATCCTGTCGTATTGGCATTTGATATTGAAACAACCAAGCTTCCCTTGAAGTTCCCTGATTCTGCCACAGATTCTATTATGATGATCTCATACATGATTGATGGACAGGTTGGTATGGAGAAAAAATCACACATTTTCTTGGTGAAATTTGTGCGGTAGTATTTTATCTAACTGAGATATTTTACACATGATTGAGGGTTTTTCTCCAGATTCTCTAGTTTTCCTTCCTCCACAAAAATCAACTTCCAAATTCTAATTCGATTTGGTTGCCTGGTAATTGGGTCCTAGACCTGTAAGGCTTTCCGTCCACCTCAGAGTGGTAAAGTTGAATTAAAAAACCCAGTTTGTTACTTGATAGCTGTCATCCTACTGATCAACACACCACCCTGCAGTTCAACATTGTATAGCTTGTTCTTTAGTGTAGTTGTACTTTTAGTAGTGTTGTACAATTGGCTGCTAATTAACTAAGGCCTGACTTTTTAAGTTGTAATTTCAAGGTGAATCCATGTTTTTCTAATTTTGTTTTGGAGCTATAGATGTATAATGATGTTAATGTCACATTACTTTTGTATTTTCTCCTAGGGTTACCTGATAATCAATCGTGAGATAGTTTCAGAAGACATTGAAGATTTTGAATACACACCTAAACCTGAGTATGAGGGGCAGTTCACAGTCCTAAATGAACCAGATGAGGTATATGTTCGCTGAAAATCATGAATGATACTTACTGAGGATGATACTGAGTTAGCCTGTGGGACAGTGGAAAGATGGAGGAAGGGAGGGAAGGAATGAAGGAGGGAGAGGGATGGAAAAACCAGAGACTGATAAAAGGACAAAGGGATAGATGGATGGGCTAAGAGATGGAAGAAGTAAAGGATGAATGGAAAGGAGGGAGGGAGGACGAGAGGAAGAAATTAATCCTCATAATTACTGTCTTTGTGTGCAAAGCAATGTTTACACTTCTATATGTACATTAATTATTCCTTTCCTATTCAATTTCTTTTAAAACTTTCCAATACATTTTTGTTTGGAAATAGTAGATACATGAGTACTGTTTACCACAATTCATTACGTCTTCTTTGTTTCTCAGGCTTTGTTGTTACAAAGATTTTTTGAACACGTGCTTGAAGTGAAGCCAAATATCTTTGTCACATACAACGGAGATTCCTTTGATTGGTGAGTTTAAATTTCTTGTAGTTTTTACAGCAAATACTAATACTTACGGTAATAGTTGTGTTCCTGACCATATATCTGATTATTAACGATCAATTATCCCAGCTTTGCTCTAGTGACAACCAAACAATGGGTAGTTTTCCCAATGGAATTTAGAATGTATGATAAACAAACTCAAATTCAGAAGGTTTTTTAGTAGTTTTTCTTAAATGTGCATGTACCTTTAGAATCAATTTATTCTAAGAGTCACAGACTACAGCTGAAACGAATACTGAGGCAAATTCTGATCTGCCATGGAGGAGCCAAATGAGGCGAAAAAATTCTAGCCTAAGTACTGAATGCAACATACTACACACTGCTCACAGCACTTCACTTGTGATAATAATTGCTAGTTAATATTAATATTTGTTATATTTATTAGGCCATTTGTAGAGGCTCGTGCAGCCCATCATGGCATCAACATGATGGATGAGATTGGATTTAGTGTTGACTCACAGGGAGAGTATAAATCAAGACCTGCAATACACATGGATGCATATAGGTAAATCTACTAACATTACTGATCATATGGTTGTTTATTCAAGGCCATTTGAGCTACCTATGGACACATGGTGCAATTGCATGCAATGGTGCAGGCAAAGTAGGATTGTTTTCTACTTCAGCAACATTGCGTGCAACAAGTTGTGTCATGTGACATGGCTTGCTTGTGCATAATGTTGCACCATTTCTTCTTTTTTTTTTTCTGTTCTTTCCTTTTATCCATTTCTTTCTTTGTTTAGATGGGTGAAAAGAGACAGTTATCTTCCAGTAGGAAGCCAGAACCTAAAAGCAACAACAAAGGTATCACCATCACACTATCCAGTATTACCAAGATTGTTAAGAATTAGATAAACATGCATGTGCATGCTATGTCCATGGTTAAATTTGATTACTGTTGTTCTAGGCTAAGCTAAGGTATGATCCTATTGAGCTAGATCCTGAAGAGATGTGTCGTATGGCAAGTGAACAGCCTCAGGTATGTACAGTATGATATGTAGGTAGTCATGTACACATGTAAGTTGACAGTCGGTAGACTGTTGGCTGATATGTACAATGGCATATAAAAGATAAAATTAAATCTCATGGCTAATCATCAAAATTAATTGAAAATCTTTTGTAAATACGAGGGAGTGAGTATTGGTGATGTGTCAGCCTAGTGCTGGTTATGTGACGGCTGATAGTTGACTAACATGTGTTAGTGGGGCATAAAGTACATGATTTAACCTCTGTAATCCTTTACTAGTCTTTATGATCAGCCAACATGTGTTGGTCAGCTGTCACCCGACCATCTGCCAATCGTAAAGTACACTATTACCCTTGTGCTGAAATGAACAATCAAACTTATCATCAAATGACCAAGACTACAGTCTACATATCCACTCAATAAATTCTCCTTTGTGTATTACCAGTCTGCCTTTGTTTATAACTTTGAAAGTTGATCTAAATATCTTCCATCTTTGTTTGCAGGAGCTTGCTAACTACTCTGTTTCTGATGCTGTGGCTACATACTACTTGTACATGAAGTATGTTCATCCATTTATCTTTGCTTTGTGTACTATCATCCCATTGGAACCAGACGAGGTTGGTACTTAATAGCAGTAGTTTCTTTATTCTTGACTGGAGTTTGTTTTTGATTTCCTCTTGTCCTGCTCTCCTTCATTCCCTAGTATCCCTCCCCTTGGGATATCAGACTAACTACTAATTCTTGCTTGGCAAACTACCCTCATGAAACAAGGACAGTTAATAGAAACCTCAGAAGGCTCTCCTCCATCCCCTAGTATCCCTCCCCTTGGGATATCAGACTACAGTACCTACTAATTCCTATTTGGAAAACAGTTAGACAATGCAGGAAAAATAAAGGACTGCTCAGAATCTATGTTAAGGTGTACAACTTTTTTACTTTCTTTTGTTTATGGCCAGGTGCTGAGGAAAGGTTCTGGTACACTGTGTGAGGCACTATTGATGGTACAGGCATTCACTGTCAATATTATCTTCCCCAACAAACAAGAGCAGGTAAGGTCCTTACTGTTATACCCTCTTGTGCTTCTGATGAAAAAAAAATTGAAAAATAGACCCTTTTAGCTTGGATGGAAATCAAAACCCACAACCTTAAGCTTGGGCGTAATGTTGTCCCATTTCAGACCATGTCATCCCCTTGAGTATCATTTCTTTGTTTAATAATGGTTGCAAATGAGAAGAGACATGAATATGGATACAACTCAAGCAAAGAATCTTATTCTCAAGAGAATGACACTTGGTCTTAAATGGAAAAACATTACACCCAAGCTTAAGGTAGCAGGTTTTGATTCCCATTTCAGGGGCTCAGAATTTATCCTGAGCTCCCAAGTTGTGTGTCAACTTCCATTTCTTCTTTAATTTTATTCCATACCTAGCTACTCACATAAGGTCTATTCCTTTCATTTTTGCCCTAGTCCATATTTGTTGAAATCCATAAAAATGCTGTGGCCTACAATTAGATTAATAAGAGATCTCTTGTTACTGACAACCCATCAGCTGATTAATATGATATCTTATCCCTTTTGTCCTCAAGGCTATTCCAGGTATTCCCTTTCACAAAGACACTTTGTTTACATGTTCTGAGGGTGTTTCTATCTTGTAGGTATTTAATAAGCTGAGTGATGATGGCCATGTGTTGGATTCAGAGACCTATGTTGGTGGACATGTTGAAGCTATTGAATCTGGTGTATTTAGAAGTGATATTCCCTGTAGATTCAGATTAGTAAGTGCAGCAAATTCACATTAAAGCTTTGGTTAAACTTCTTTGAACAGGTTTTCTGTTTGTCACGATGTTACAATACCCTTTGACTGTCAAATGACCTTGTTCTTTCTTATTTTCAAGGTTCCTGAAGCATTCCAAAGACTGATTGATAGTATAGAGAAAACAATGAGACACACAATTGAAGGAGAAGAGAGTATTCCCATGGATACTGTGACCAATTTTGATGAGGTACTATAGTTACCATGTTGATGTTTTTTGCAGAATCAGTAGAACTCATGCACATTGCATCTACAATTCCTGTTCAGGAAGCCTTTCTTATAGTTCAGTTTAGTTTATTAGAATTTGCCACATACAGAAAACGCAAAAATAGTTTTTTACTATTACGAGAAAGTAAGTTAAAGTTGAGAAAAAAATGAGAAAAAAAAAAGTTGAGAGAGTTGGTTGGAGAAGAAAACAGGGTGGTATCCCCAATTTAAATTTAACCCCTTATGCCAAAAATGGTATAAACCAATCTTATGAATGAAAAAAATGAGCAAAACTGTAGCACCTATTGTAAAATGCAGTTATACTAACTGAAATGCCATCACATGCACCTAAAGAATTGCACCATGAGAATATATATAAGGATGCATCCCATTCATTAAGGCTAGTAGAATCACCAATTAGCATGCCCTCCCATGGTGATCATCTAGCTCTTTATTATTGCCTTCTGAGTATTGATATTTTCACTTAGATATGTGATGATATCAGAGGAAAACTAACAGCCCTAAGAGACACCCCAGCACGTCTTGAGAATCCTATGGTCTACCATCTTGATGTGGGAGCTATGTACCCAAACATTATCCTCACTAACAGACTGCAGGTATTTAAATTATGGCATTCGTTATGGAATAATAAGAACTTTCTTTAGATTTCTGCACTTATGCCTCCAAGATGATAGTCGGCCAACACACAGCTGATAGTTATTCAACACTTGGCCAACAGTCGGGCAATAGTTGACCCACACGTCTTAGCTGGTCCTAGAGTACACGATTACTGATGTTGTAGGTTGCTGGGAGACAAAGATGATTAGGAGGAGGCAGTTTTTATTGAGAAAAACATTTTCCTTGTGTTTTAGCCGTCAGCCATGGTTGATGAAGCAACATGTGCAGCCTGTGATTTTAACAAACCTGGTGCCAGATGTCAGAGAAAAATGGCGTGGTCCTGGAGAGGAGAAGTCAGTGAGTAGACCAGTCTTTCACAATTCTTTGTGATATATATTGGGAATAATGAATGGAATACCTTATTACAGGAAATGTTCATGACACATAAATTTTGAAATTTTCCCATGAAAATATAGTGTAGTGACACAAAACTTCATTAACAAAGCTCTTATTGATCCAGATCAGCGCTGAGTGACTATTTTTAGTGCCAGTATTGCAAACTGTGTTGTTGTTGTTGTTGTTACTGTTACATCAAAAAGGGGTTCTGTTCAAAGAGTTCTTGTATCCAAGAAGCAAGTTATGAACAATTGATTCAACAAAATCGCAAAATTTATGTGTCGCAAAATTATGCTACCTACAAAATCAACATGTTGGGAAAATTTCATATAATAAGGTAACATATCTTAGCTTTAGAATAACATTTTCATTGTCTCAGTGAAAGTTTCATTTTATTTTCAGTGCCTGCGTCGCGAAGTGAATACCAAACAATTAAACAACAACTTGAAGTGGAAAAAATACCAGGCTTGAAACCAGGAGATCCTTACCGTACATTCCATTCACTTCCTCCTGCTGAACAAGCACAGCTGGAAAAGAAACGACTTGGAGGTACTGTATGCTGCTGCAAAAGCTTGGCCATTGCACATAGTGTTCTAGTTAGTTTAGTAAAGTTAAGATGACAACTTAATAGTCGAAATTCTAGCACAAAGCACTCTGGGAAAGTGAGTTCTTAAGCTTTTTTGACTCCTCTAAAAATTCATCTGACAATTTTTCCTTCAACATTTTCTATGGAAATAAAATTATTTCAGCAGACGAAAATAACAGTATTTTTCTCTGATAAAAAAAAAAAAAAGTTCCGGCCTTTGATTTCCCTGTTCCATTTTTAAAGAACTCACTTTCCCAGAGTGCTTTGTGAGCTTTGATGCACATTGCCTATTGAAAGTGCATTTTTGATTTTTAACTTGTTATATCGCGTCAAAAACACTTGGATATTTCTGAACTATTTACAACATGCGCAGCCCATACATTTAGGCTTTTAAAACCGTGTATTTGACATTTTATTTTCGAGTTGCGTTTGCCGTTATGGGCTGATATAATATTGTCCTCCTGTCCTTGTTTGACACGATATGAACAAGTTAGAAAAAATGCATTCCCAATAATGTTGGATTGTATAATGATGTTGTGTGGACTGTTCATTGTTAATTTGTGTGTTCTAATAAGTGCTGTTGTTGCAATTCTATTCACATATTTTCATCCATTTTATTCTTGTGTTCTTCTTTGATCGTCATAGATTACTGCCACAAAGCTTACGGTCGAATTCGTAACACAAAACTAGAACAACGACATACTACTATCTGTCAGCGTGAGAACTCTTTCTATGTCGACACTGTCAGAGCATTCAGAGACAGAAGATACGAATTTAAAGGTTTACTTAAGGTATTATACAGTAGCCTTTAAGATTTGTGAGATCGAATAGAAAGGATTCACAGTGTTCAGGGTAGTTTCATTTTAAACCTTACTGTATATGGGAGTAGCCCCAACCCCGGTGCATTTAATCATTTCAAAAATGCGTGTTTTTTTCTACCTTTGCTTAAAAATATACGATTTCTCCAGTTTTCACTCTATCCTTTGTATTGGAAGTCAATTTGAGTCAAGTTCTGTATTGCCACACATCAAACGCAATTTCCAAGCAACCTTGTGAAATTTAACATTGAAGAAGTTTTTGTATTATACTGGAATGTCCTGCTTCTTTTTCTTCAGGTGTGGAAACGAAAGCTTGGTACAGCAAGCCAGAATGGCGACCCAGAAGAAATCAAAAGGTATTTTCAACTCGTAGCCAAATCAGTTTGACTAAATCATTTTTTAAATGCAAAACTTTCTAGTTTATAGCACGAGAAGAGTTCAAAAAAGTTCCAACATCAGTTTTTGTCGAGCTTCATAATCTTATATTTCTTTTCTTATTTTAGCTGTAAAGCCAAAGAAGTTCTATACGATTCACTACAGCTCGCACATAAATGTATCCTGAATTCGTTTTATGGTTACGTCATGAGAAAAGGGTTAGTTGATATATTATTGAATTATTACCTACTGCTACATTTTCCTCGAGTTAGACTGGGGAAAAAATGAGAATTGAATACAGAGAAAGGAGGAAATCAAGAAGCCAGTACTAGCGACCTTAAGATTTGAAAAATCTACGACGGCGAAGTCAACCGGAAGTGGAAATAACTTTACTTTGGGGTTTCGCGCCTTCAAAGTCTTTCTTACATGTGGATAAGTTGACTTTACTGTTGATGTTTTGAACCACCGTTTAACGATGGACATGTCGTTAACTTACTGACATCTCGCCGTCAGTTCACCGTAACTCGGATGGCCGAACATTGTGTGATCTACGGCCGGCAAACAGCCGACAAACGCCCGTCTAATGGCCGACAGCTTGTCATCAGGACATTTGGGGGGCTGTTCTTGCTTATTACCAAAAAAATGTACAACTTCAACAAACACTTCGAAATTTCACACTGACCTTTACTGGAACACATAAATAACGTAAACAAAATCCAGGCTAACCTGAACAACAGAGAAATTGAAACCGGAGTATTGAATGTTGATATTGTTTTTTCACTAGGGCACGATGGTATTCCATGGAAATGGCAGGAATCGTGTGCTACACTGGCGCTAACATCATCAAACAAGCAAGAGAGATTGTGGAACAAATAGGGTGTGTATAGGGTATATATCCTCCCCCACCCCATTCCCTGAGAGGGGGTTGACGTCATTGGAGGATTTGTACAGTTTTGGGGTTGAAATTACTTTAAGCCTTGACATGGCTGAGAATCGTTTTCGTTCTCCTACTTATCTTCACCTCGTTACATGTCCTTGGCGTTTGTTAACAGATAATCTATCAGAGGAGAAACAAAAGAGGGATGCAGAACTGAGAGGAATTTCCCCTTTCATAGTCCTATATTCCAGTGACCTGCTCCCAAATCGCAAAGGACCAACTGTTTTCACTAACAGATCCAGAGGGAGGGTCAGAGCATACCAGAGGATCAATTGATCATTTTATCCTAGAATTTAGTTTTGCCACAAATTTGAAGTAACTTTTGCACCCCCCCCCCCCCCAACACACACACACTCCCTCAAAAAATCCTAGATCTTAGTACTGTACCTTACTCCTTTTAGGCGTCCTCTTGAGTTGGATACTGATGGTATTTGGTGTATTTTACCTGCGAGTTTCCCAGAGAACTATCAGGTACGTTTTAGATGCAACATACAGTTTTCATATAACTCTGTTAAGGTCGAACATTACACATTGAAATTTTTCGCTCAAACTCTTGTGCAACGAGTAACGTTTTACTCGTGCAACCGAAACTTGTGTCATGAACAAGGTTCAGGACAAAATAGCGCCGAATAACAACCCCTTGAAACTTGTCTTGCAACGCCGTCGCACACCAGTTTCAGCTATTAAGAGTTTCAACGTGTAACAAGGCCTTAAACTCCATGAGTCGTAACAATCTAAATCAATATATCATTAACATATTATTACTTGTGATTTTTTAGGTTAAGACAACCAACCCAAAGAAAAGCAAAGTGACTGTTTCCTATCCCGGTGCTATGCTAAATATCATGGTTAAGGTCAGACATTAATATAACACCGCTTCTCTGTCTTTTGGGCCATATTTGAGACAAGACCCACTGAAGATAAATAATTTCCCAGTGCATAATCTGCCTGAACTCTCTTTTTCTAAAGAGAGGAACAGGATGGAATGGGATAGAAGAACTGAAAGAGTAGAGGAAAAGAGAAGGGAAGAGAGAAAGTTAAAGGGCTCTTATTTTAGACAAGTGTGTAATCTCTACATATAAAATATTTTGAAAGTGAAGGAAAAGAAAGGAAAGTGTAAAGAAGGGAAGTGAAAAGAAGAGAGATGGATGCCAGTTATCTCACAATCTGTCTATACCTGTCCATCGTTAATGTTTTCAGAACCACTTTACGAATGACCAGTACCACGAACTAACAGATTCAGCTAATCTCACTTATGATGTCAGAAACGAAAATTCGATCTTTTTTGAGGTAAGAAATTTCAAGGCAAAATATTGTAAAGTCCGTGCAAAATTTGAGTTGTGCGCGTATAGGGGTCCAAATCTCCCTCCTCACACCTTACAAGCTGATTAGAATGACCCATCTGTTACTTTAAATGATTCCTGCATTGCTGATGAGATGTTCCTTGTGACCACCTGAGTTGCGACCAAATAAGCTTCATTAAAACTGTTTCTAAAGAATATGCAACGTTTCATTATTTGTTCCACCTCATGAAACTATTGCATATATATGTGCAAACCATAAGATACATGATAGAGCTAAGCATTTTTGTCTTTGTACAGGTGGATGGTCCGTACCGAGCCATGATTTTACCTGCTTCAAAGGAAGAAGGGAAAAAACTGAAGAAAAGGTGAGACAAGTGGAACAAAATGTGATGATAATTGCTGATAAAGTAATGTTACTGGGGGAGGGTGGGAAAATACTATAGCTATTTCAAACCAGTTATGCCATAGTGTGACTTGTGTTGTTCCACTGAAAGGGCCTAGACATGTTTTAGTTCAATCCTGTTGAGCTACACATTTTTGTTTTGCATATGGCGGTGACTTGCGATAATTGATACTTATAGGTGTGGTAATACGGCAACAAATTTGTGCAGCTTGTCTCGCAACATTGTTGCGTTGCAAGTTGCAGAGCGAATGTCGCTTGTATTACCACCCCACGCGCAACAAATTTTCTTTGTTGTAGAGAGTAGAAAGAGCTGCTTCTACTTCTGCAACAAAGTCGAGCAACAAAATCTTGTTGCTGCACGGGGTGGTAATGCAAGCAACATTGGCATTGCAACTTGCAACGCAACAAGTTGCACGATTTTGTTGCTTGTATTACCGCACCTTAACGGCAAAGGCCAACTACTAACTTTAATGTTTGGTTCTAAAAACATTAAATATATAATAGTCATGACGCTTGTATTTTCTTATCAAACCTTTTTCTACTCCAGATATGCTGTGTTCAATTATGATGGTTCGCTCGCAGAATTGAAAGGTTTCGAGGTGAAGCGCAGAGGAGAACTACAACTGATTAAGAATTTCCAGTCATCGGTGTTCGAACAGTTTCTCCAGGGTGGTAACCTGGAGGAGGTCTATAATGCTGTAGCGAAGGTAGCAAACTTTTGGCTCGACGTTCTCTACAGTAAGGTAACGTAATGGTTATTAAATTTTGAATTTGTTGCAAACTTATCACTGGAAAATATACCTTTTTACCAAACGGCAGTCATCTTAAGTTATAGGATACCAAGGGGGACAAATGTAGAAATATTTATGAATCATACAGTGGTGGGGTTACTTTCTTAAACAATTTTACCCTTTCGTGTTCAACATATCCCACCAACTACCAGCAAATTCATTTGGTTTGGATGGGTTTCTCATTGGATAACGTTAAATTATATAAAAACTGAGACACCCTGACAGCTGTGCATACAAGACATTTTCCTTCTCGTAACTTTCCTATCCAGTCATTCCCTTTCCTTTCCTTTTCAGTAGGCCCCCATTATATTCATTTTGTGCTTTTTCCCCTCAGGCGTCGAACATGCCAGACTGCGAGCTGTTTGGTCTCATCTCAGAGAATCGAAGTATGTCCAAAACACTAGAAGAATACGGATCACAAAAGTCCACATCTATCAGTACCGCCAAGAGACTTGCTGAATTTCTCGGTGACCAGATGGTAAAAGACAAAGGTATAAGCTGTAGATTTATCATATCAAGAAAACCCGAAGGATCCCCAGTGACAGAAAGAGCGATTCCGTTAGCAATATTCCAAACTGAAGACGGTGTGAAGAAGCATTATCTACGGCGATGGCTGAAGAATGCAGCGATGGTTGACTTTGACATCAGGGAGATCCTGGATTGGCAGTATTATATTGAGAGACTGAACAGCGCTATACAGAAGATTATTACTATACCAGCTGCTTTGCAAGGGGTGAGTTAAAGCCACTGTTCACTTGATCTGTAGATTTATTTACTTTTCTGTGAGAGGAGAGAACGCAGCGACAAAAATCTAGCAAAAATCTGTATTAGAGTGTAGAATATCTGCTTGCCAGCCATCAATAATGATAAATTGGATTTAGTAGTAGCACCTCTAGAGTAGCAATTCGTCCACTGAAATTCCAGTTGGAATTTAGAAGTTGATTTTTGCGGAGGAAGAAAACCGGAGAAAAACCCTTGAAGCACAGGAGAGAACCAACAGGCAATTCTATTTACATACGAAACTTTGTTAATTATTATTTCCTTGGAAGTGCTGGAAAAGATAATAGCTAAAGGTTCAAAACTATTAATGCTGAATAGTTGTGTTTTGATTGGTGTTTTTCAGGTTAGTAATCCAGTTCCTCGTTGTGCTCACCCTCCTTGGCTACACAAGAGATTATTGGAAAAGAATGATGTCTTTAAGCAACAGAAGATCAGTGAAATGTTCACCAGGCTCCCCAAGCAGAAGGTAAACAGCAAATATCGATCTTTTTGGTATTACAGTCAGTGTTTTATTGCAATGATTATAGAATTGGTTCAGTGTCGTACAGAGGGCAGAGCCAAGATAATACAGATACACGTAGCCTGGGTAAACATAGCGAAAGACATAGAGCAGATTTCGTATGAGTGTGAAACGCCACGGCACGGACACGACACCAAATGTCGAATATTTTCATACACGGCACGGCACTGACACTATCACGGCAAGGCGCAGTCCGTGCCGTAAGTTTTTCATGGTCATACAGGGATAGGGATACAGATGCATTGTTCTTTCCTTTTTTCCTCCAAGGAGCAACAATACGATCAGATAGATGATGGATCCAGTCCCACACCCAGTCCAGGTGGTCAGATACCAGACATGGAAGACATGGGGTCTACCACTAGACCCAATGGTTCATTAAGACCAATGGCCACCAAGCGAAAACGTAGTGAAATGGAGGCGGAGGTTGTTTCCAGCAAGAGTCAGTCTACATCAAAAAAGAAGAATGATGCGGTGGATCTGAGCAAATCATGGAAGGAGGTTCTTGGTGATCAACCCGAGTGGGGACCATCCAAGGTTCGTACACCATACACCGTATTCATTACTGTGGTTAAATGAGATCGACGTTTTTTAATTGGCCTTTCCAGAAATGAGAAAGGGACTGGGAACGAGTGCCAAAATATTAATCTTATTTAAAAAAAAAACCGGCTTATCTCATGAAAGAGCAGTCTAAAGTTGACCAAGTTTCAGAAAGTTTTGGCAAATACTGACTCATTAAGAGGTATTAAACAAAACGTAAAAATAAGAGATAATGTATGGTTTTAGGGGCCTCTGTCCTAAAACTCCACACCAGGTTGCCAAATGAATTTCGACCGTCATTCTCCACATACCTGAAATACCTCGAAGCCTATGTCTTGAGCAAGGAAATTATTCGCTAGGTATTTAATTTGAAGACTCCGAACAACAAAAGCAAAAAAGCAGTCGTTTCACCATCATCCTACCACAGAGTTTTCTAACTTGCAGTCTCTAGGGTTTTGAAAAACAAAATTGCATCAAATCGTGTAACATAATTAATTATAGAAGTTTTAATTTTTAGGAAGAAAAAGATGCTTGGGTGTCCTTCCACAAGAAGAAATGGGAATATCAAGCGAAGCAAAGAGCAGAGCGGAAACGATTACGTCAGGAGGCCAACAGCATGGGAATGTCATTAGGTGTACGAGGAGGGTCCAAAACAGGAATGACGTCATTCATCAGACAGCAAGCCAGGTCACTTTTGAATACTCCATGGCAGATTGTACAGGTAAACCTCGGAATCAGTCTATTTTACTGGGTGTGATTCATCATATCAAGGAAGGAGTTAGCAACAGGGAAGGTGAAGGCTTTGTTGCATGTTGCATGTTGCATGTTGCATGTTGCATGTTGCATGTTGCATGTTGCATACCAAACCCGAAATGCAAAATATGGTTGATGTGAATCCAATCAGCGAAAGGTAACAACGATATAGAATTCTACCAAACTTTTTCTGCAGGTTTTTCCATCATATTTTCTTCTGTGCTGACATTTACATTTACATACGAATATAATACATTTCAAGCTTGGTAAGCAACATGCAACATGCAACAAGCAACAACATGCAATATGTGACATGCAACAAGCAACAAAACCTTCACCAACCTTATTTGAAATGGCTGCCGGTATTTGTAAGAAGGCTAGATCGAAGATTCTTCCTTTATCCTGCCAACTACGCTCCTGGTTATATTTATGAATTATTGAAAAGGTCCCTTGAATAAGCTTGCCTACAGTTGGCTTCGTTTGTGCTCCTAAGATCTCACAACAAGACAACTACTTTCCAAATAATGATTAACTACCTTCTTAATATTGTTGTTGATTCCATTAGATTGCAGAAACTTCATCTCCTGGTGTGTTCAAGGTGTGGGCTCTGATTGGTTCAGACCTTCACACTGTTAAAGTCAACATACCCAGGATATTTTATGTGAACAGTAGATGTGCAAAGGAAGAAGAAGAGGGAAGTAGTAAGTAGAAAAACTGGCTTGAAACTTTGATCTGTGGTTCAAAACGAAGGCAACATCGGATAATGTTGACCCGACTGTATTCAAGACTTTCAATAGGCTGAGAGTTACTCTCAGTAGCTTTGCAAGACAATTTTGGGAAAGGGTTTTCTCGACGAAATTCGTTGTGAAACTTTCTTGTGTTGAAACTTTCTTGTGTTAAAACTTTCTTGTGGTGAAACTTTCTTGTGGTGAAACTTTCTTGTGTTGAAACTTTCTTGTGTTGAAACTTTCTTGTGTTGAAACTTTCTTGTGGTGAAACTTTCTTGTGGTGAAACTTTCTTGTGGTGAAACTTTCTTGTGTTGAAACTTTCTTGTGGTGAAACTTTTTTGTGGTGAAACTTTCTTGTGTTGAAACTTTCTTGTGGTGAAACTTTCTTGTGTTGAAACTTTCTTGTGGTGAAACTTTCTTGTGGTGAAACTTTCTTTCGAGGAAACTTTCACTAAAATTTGTCTTGCATTGTCGTGGTATACACGTTTTAGCAAAACCTTTAATTATGTAACAGCGACTTATTTCTATAGTTTGGTGATATCACTATTTATAATGCCGTGTTTGGCCTTGATATTTACAGAAACACCTCTCCTGATCATTATCAATTCCTACCAGTTTTCATAGTACATAAATACTCACTCTACTTGTTTTGTAGTCTGGCGTCGTGTGTCCAAGACCTTACCCAGGTCTCACGCTGGAATCAACCTGTACCGGTATTTGGTAGCAGAAGATATTTATAGAGAGCATTCAAGGTAAGATAATACTGAACAAATTACTATTCTGTTGGCTGGTAAAGCTGGTAAAGGTAAAGCCAATGTTTTACTTCGAAACCGCGGGGAGTGGTTACCCAATTGAGGGGGACATAAGGGTTCGTGGTGATGCGGTGTTGCCATATTTTTGGTGCGGTTATACGCTAATGTTTATCTTAACCTGTGGTATTGCGGTTTTACAAGACTATGCGGTTTGCAGTTATTATCAATCTTAGGCCGCGGTAATCGGTGAAAAAAAGTCTCCGTATCCTATTTTAGTAAATGCAAGTCCAATGCAAGTGTTACGGTGTCGCGGTTTTTTAGTTTTTTCTGTGCGGTTTTGCGGTATTTGAACGCACCCTCCCAATTCTCCCGAGCCAGGGGCTCATGTATCAAGCGTTCGAAGGTGCGCCCTTTACCCCCTCAAACTATCAGTGCTCCTTATCACGGGTATTTAAAGCTAAAGCTACAAAAACAAAAAAACAATTTTACTCAAATTTTTTTAATTATTATTATTATGATTATTTATATATTTTTTAAAGGCGGCATTTATTGATATATTTTTCTTGTATTTGTATTAGCGAACTTTTCACAGATTTGTCTTCTCCAGACATCGAAGGGATCTACGAATCACAGGTATTGATTACGTTACCTCATGTTTTCCTGTAAGGAACAATTCTTAGAATGATTGACACTCCATCCTCGTTTTTGGCCTTCACTTCTCCTAATATTATCATGTTTTTCAATACATTTTGATTCTTAAAATTATCGTAATGAAAATATATAATGTTGACTATATGAATATTTGATTTGTAGGTTCCTTTGGTTACAAGAGCTTTGATAAAGCTTGGTTGTGTGAGTGCTGTAAATAAAACAATCGCTAGGATCAGCGATGGACGGGTAAGATACTAATAGATTCATGGACATGCGACTGATGCGGCTGATTAGATAACATGACTTAAAAGAGAGTCCTGAAAGGGTAAAATGGGAACTGGGATTTGCCTTTTTTGGGCTGGGAAAATGGGAGTTTCATGTACTGGGACTGATATTTAGCTATTACTGGGATGGGGATTTTGCAAGATCTCTAACACTTACTCTATAACTCGGACTTTGATTTTTGACTGACCCCTTGGTGGGTCTCCCTCTGCCTTAGCCAACAAGAAACATGGCAGATAAGGATCACTACTGCCTTCAATACAGGGCTCAATTCTACTTAAATTTGGCATGACTGGGACTGGGATTTTGCAAAATTTTGGGCTGAGAAATGGGATTAGAACCCCCTTCAGGACCCTCGTGAAAGTCCTTATCTCACAAGTATTACATGTATGATAGTTCTCATGTTTGCTTCGGGTTTTTTCTTACATAGGACTTAGACGTGTTCGAACTGGACCAGCTTGAGTTCAAGACCCTAGCAGAGTGCTCATACCTTGAGAACTATAACCTGAAGACTATCTACCTCTACCAAAGTCAATCGTAAGTTGGTTCCGACTCCCTCCCCAGCCTAGTCACCGTTGCTGTGTCCCAAGAGATCTATAGATATTACAAAATTTGACACTGATTACATGAGTGAAATAAGAATTTAATAAGAATTTATTTAATTATTAATTCCCTGCAGTGACAACCGAGCCATCATTGGAATCTTTATCCCAACTTCCAAGAAGGTAAAACATCCTTTCCTCTTCCTCCTCCTTATTCTAATAATACTTGTAATGTTTATAAATGCTGGAAAATCTATCTGTATTAAAAGAAAACACTGGCTTTGATATCGAGTTTTATTATTAAATTGTGGGTTAAAACCTTTTCTTTTCTTTTTTTCATTTTCCAGGCATCTGTTTTCGTATTGGACACAGTTCGTAACAATCAAATGCCAAATCTATCATCCATGTACAATATTGAAAGATCTGCAAAGTAAGTCAACAACACTCATTCGTTATCGTTAAACTTATTAATTAATTATTAATAGAGAAAGAACTATGATCAGAACTGACTGCTCTACAGGGTTGTGGGTTGTCGATGACAACAATCAGTTGATTTTGCTAATACTTATTTTGGAACAGGGAGAAGAATGCTGAAGAAGGGGAACCCATCTCGTTACCTCCAGAGAACCACACCTTCGAGATACGAGTCGACACCATCCCCAGACAGGTAAAGAATAGTTTGTTGTAGTTTTATTTATTTATTTATTTATTTATTTATCTGCTTTACAACTTTGAACCAGTTGAAGGCATGATCAACAGGACAAGAAGTCCCATGCTAAGACCAGCCTAATATCATGAGAGGTGGTTAGTATGAGGTAGACACTGAGGGTGGTCACTGCCAGGGTTTCTTTACGTCCTCAGTGGTTCTTTTACGTCCCTCCGATATTGGTTAGTGATGAAGTGTGGAGAGACGGGACCGCCATTTAAAGTGGTCATCCGAGCCACTTGAAAGTCTAACCGTTTGCAGATGTAATTACAAAGGCAGCCTCCTCAGTTATTTTAAGACCCTGAGTGTTGGTCCGGCCGGGACTCGAACCATGACGTCCCGCACGAAAGTCCGGTGCACAACCAACTGAGCCAACTGGGTGGCGTTGGATTGGGTTTGATGACATATTAAGAATCCTTTTGACGACTAAAATGCTACAATTGAAAATGATTGACTTTAATGACTAATGCTCTAAATTTCCATAGACGCACATTCTGAAAAATGTCTTTTCTTTCGTAGACTTACAGAGCTGTACAGCGGTTGTTGGTTGGATACAAAGAAGAGAAAAGCGGTCCAACTATGATTCTGGTTCAGTCATCGATGGGTAAGAGAATATTTGACCACAATCGACGCTTGCATGTGATCACCCAGCGTCAGCTCAATAACACCAAGCTAATGCAACCTTGGATTTCGTTCTGAATGCTATCACTGTTATAATCATATCACCACTATAATCCCATATAAGCAACTACGGTATTTTTTTCAATTTTTCATCTTATCCAAACTAAAGATTTCTCGGAATTTTTTTCATCCAATTATTTCCAAATTGGACAGCACGTATAGTCCTATTACCTATCAGTATACTTATTGATCTCCAATACTTGGAGTGGCAACGGTTTGGCATCTCAGCTTCACACTTTATTATTTTTAGTATTTTTATTCGTGTAATAACATTCTGATCCATGCTCAACTTTGGCATTGTGTGACTCCATCTTCAGGCCATATGACGGCTTATTACCCTAGTCTAAGTGTTCCTCATTCGCTAGACCACTTTATTGTGCTAAACAAATTTGTTTTTAATTCAACAGATTTAAATCACCTTACATCGTCCATTCCCATCTTGAATGACTTTCCATTGGTTCCTCTGCCTTATAGCGACAGGTATTGTGGTGTAATCTGTTACCAAGTTGCTAGGTTATTATTACATTGATATCCTTGACGTCATTTCTTTATTGGTTTCCATAGTGATACACATTACAATGTTCTTGACTGGCAGCGACATGCATCAAGGCGAATGATCAAGCATTATTTAGAAGTGGATCTGTTCTTCCAGGTTGGTATATTACCTTTGTTCTTATCATACCAAAACATAAAGTAACTCCTTTTCTGGGTTCGACCGGTAAACAAAGTGCACCAGACCTGCACCATATAAGATATGATGAATGGAAAAGATTTTTTTTTTACTTCAATCACGCGGGGAGTATTTGCCCAATTCTCCCCTGAAAGGGGCTCATATAGATTAGCGCTCAAAAGTGCGCTCTTTACCCCCTCAATCTATCAATGCTCCTTATTACAGCTATTTAAAGCTAAAGGTACTCAGAACCGAGGTAGAAAAAGACTTGGAGATCCTGAGGATCGAACTGTGAACCTCTAGCTCCGAATGCCGTGCACTAACCAACTGAGCTACGCCTGGAAAAATTTTTTTTTTGTATCCAAGTTAGAATAGCATGCAGCACTTTTCAGAAAAGGCCATCATCTGTCACTCTTCTTGTTTGCGCCTTGGAGATTCTCACTGGAATCATAAGAATAGGGATAATCCCTCTGCCAAATCCAAGCCAGAAGGAACTGAGGAACAAGGGTGACTCCTTGTATAGCCTCATTTCTCAAGTCGCATGCTCAAGAATAGAAACAGTCTCTAGCATGAGTGTATCATAATATTTTTCAGGCTCAGTTAGAGAACGCACGATACTTCCACGTTCCAGTTGGCAACATTCCGATGGACGCCACTCTGTTTGCCGCGGATTTGTTTTACGCGCGTCACTTACAGAAACATGGCCACTTGTTATGGATGTCTCCGACAGACAGACCAGACTTAGGAGGTAAAGAAGAAGACGATAACAGGTACGTCAGTGAATAATGTACACGCTAAAGGGGGAAAACAAGGGCTTACAAAACATTACTGAAGAGCAAGGAGATGGAGAGATGGCGAGAAATGACGAGAGAAGAATGGAGCGAACTGAGAGGAGGAAAGAAGAGGGAAGATAAAAGCAAGCAGTGTTACAAAGTTGCTAGACTTGCTCCAAACCAAATTCTCTGAGACTCTGACAGAGTCGCGAGCGAAAAGTGGGAAAAAGTAGGGAACGTCGAGGTCGAGAGAGCTCTAGTGCGTGTGATTCTGGTTGGGCTGTCTGTGCTTTATTCAGTGCGTGAACTAATACGGAGACGAAGGATTTGCGAAATTCTACTAAGTTGCCCACAGATCTATATTTTAGATTCTTTTCCGTCAATTTTTATCTTCTAGACTCAGTCTTCTAACCGATGAAGCAGGATCTATGGAATTCAACAGTCCCGGATGTTACCCTACGGTGTGTGTAGAACTGTCTATTGACGGTCTGGCTGTCAATACTATTTTACAGGTAAATACCATTGGTTTTCGTCAGTAAATAAGCTGTTTGTGCTTTCCTGATATTTTCATTTGTTTGATCGTAGTCTGCACATATCAATGATTTTGAGGGTGCTTCTGGTACAGGAATAAGCTTCGATAACATCCCACAGGTACGTTTTCTTTGGCCATTTGCCATTCATCATTGCCCCTGCTAGAGATCTAACCGTGCTTTCAACCACATAACATTTCTTGTGTAGGCGTCATTGGAGGAGCTGGTACAAGGAGGTCAGTCAGCTGCAGGTTTAACGACGTACGATGAAGCTGCTCTGTGTTCAAGTGCTTTTAGGTAAGATTTGTAGGATTAAAACTAGTTTTTGGCTTCTAAAGGCGCGGACACACGATGCAACATCGTGCGCAATATTGCAGGACATGTTGATGACAGAAGTAGGATCGTTTTCTACTTCAGCAAGATTGCGTGCAACAAATTGCGTCATGTGACAGGTAGCTCAACGCTTGAGTTGCATTTTAGTATGCATAATTCATATTTGGAGACAAGATTATCATTTTTGGTAAGGAAGGTTGTTGTCAGTTCAATGCGCAGCTTTGCCTGGCAATCAAACTCCTATTCCATCTCTCTCCACTAACCATAAATCTAAAATACAATTTTTCTCTTGCAAAACTGTAAAATAGATATCAATTTTATCGAACCCTGAGACAACCTCTGACGTGATGTCAGTCAGGGTATGCTCGAATTGGAATTTAGCGTGTTAGGTTTTGCAGACGGGAAGCATGGGTAGCGTAGCGGTGAGAGCGCTCGCCTCTCACCAATGTTTGGTGTCGTATGTGAGTAGAGTTGTTTGTTGGTGCTTCAGTGGATTTTTTTCAAAAAAAAAGCAATTCGATCTATCAGTTGCCTTGTAATTGGGCCCTTGACTTCTAAGGCTTTCCGTCCACCCCGAAGTGGTAAAGTTTGTAGACGAAAACCGGTCAATTCGAACCTGAACAAAACCTCTCAAATCAAAGTAAAGACCCAACAAAATCTACCCACATAAAGTGCTAGTCTCAGTAATCTAACCTGAGGCCCCAGAGGCGCGAGGCAAATGGACTGCAACTACACCACCCATTATTCCTATAAAATTCCATGACTGCAGTTTCGTGCCAATACTGTTCCCAACCATGTTATCGTATACTTTTTTCTAGGATTCTGAAAGGAATGATCCATAGCTGGCTGCATGAAGTGTCTGCTTACCAGAACCAATACGCTGATGCACAGTTGATGCACTTTTACAGGTCAGTAGACTCTTCATGCTTAAAAGTATGTATAAGCATTGTCGCAAGAATCACGATTTTGGTCGTTAGAGCCTTACAAAGTAACCCATGCTTAACTTTGTTTTGCTGTGCTTACAGATGGCTTTCTTCTCCTTCTTCACTTCTTTACGACCCTGCTCTGTGTCGAATGGTCCAGAGAATGATGAAAAAACTGTTCTTACAGGTAAGCCTGCTATACGTGGTTATATTGATGGGAATCCTATATCTTCTATTCTTATTCTAGATTACGACTGTAGACCTATGTATTACCATTTAGTTAGATAACAGTTTTGATATAACACTGCCTGACAAACAAACTACCTTTTAGCTGGTTGGTGAATTTAAACGTCTTGGTTCTACCATGGTGTACGCTAGCTTCAGCAAGATCATTATTTGTACCAAAAAGAGAAGGTAGGACTTTTAAAAGAATAGTTCTGTTTTACTATTTTGATTGTTTTGTACATTGGTTCTACCACGGACTACTTCGACGATACGGCGGCAATCTTGGTAAGGGGCAAATATACCGCTTTCACGTTACATTATCGACATTTCACCACGAGATAATTTGACAAGAGATGAATTAAGAAGATAGACATGAAAGAAAATCAAATATACGAAACTCTATATTTTACCCGAGATTTTTGTTTTGTCTTGCCCCCGGACGCCCCATAATGCCTTGCGATTCAAGATGGCCACCGTATCGTCGAAGTAGTCAATATGAGGTCATTCATTCTGAAATCCTTGTTTGGGGAGTGGGGCCAGTTGGCAATATGTTATAACAGTTTCTTGTGGTCATTTTTTCAGTGTTTCTGATGCTCTTGCCTACGTTGACTTCATCCTCAAGAGTATCCAATCTAAAGACCTGTTCCATAGTATTGACATCGTACCTACGTCATGTTGGGAGTTTCTCATGTGGCTCGATCAGGTATTTAATGTTTATTGAACTCTTGGGCTACCTGTGTTACTTCCATATTTATCAAATTATCATATGCACAGCATTTGCACCCCAAGAATCCCCCAAGAATTATTGTATTTGTAGTAACTAGGTAAAGTATTTGCGACCAGGCCTGCATGCAATCCCTCCAAAGTTGTTAGCCTTTTGTAAGCCTTTAGCCCGTGCATTTTTACAATGCGTCATTGTGTGAGAATATAAACAAACCGAAGGGAAACCCAACAACTCTCGTTCGCTTCTTCAGTAAATTTAAAAGAATTTAAAAGAAGACAAGTGTTGAAAAGCTTACAGCTACTGAAACATTCCCATTATGTATTTCTACACGTATCAAGATATTCGCAAGCTTTCTATTTCTAGAAATAAAGTGATAACTGTTAAAAAATACTGTTTGAATATGTTAATTCATGGAACATGTTATAAAGCGGCCGGTCAAAATAAGGCATACCGTATAATATACACAGAAGCTTAGCATCTATACGAACATGTAACTAGTATTAGAATTTAGTTAAGTTCCCTTCAAATGCCAAGGGAGCTCGCTCGTCGAATAGGACTCTCCACATTTCAGTTTTATTATTGAGTATTATGAGAATTCATATCAGCTGAATTATTTGTCAGCAACTCAAACTTACTCGATTAGAGCAGCACAACTCGCGTCGCTAAAACTCTTAGAGGAATCCAAAGCCTGTCAAAATGATTTACCATGGCTAATATTGAGATGCTACGGCTAAAACTTCGTTTTAGTTTTTCTATAAATTCGTGTTCACGCGTACGAGCTTCTTTGACAAAGTAAAACCCGCATCCAATTATCAAATCAAGGGAGGGGAGCCTGAACATTTTCTCGAAGCTCGTTCTAGCTCTCGAATTTGAAAGAAAAAATAATTTTATTGATAATATCTTTTCAGTATTTTAGAAACACTGGATCCTGCGTTTGTAATAAGAGAAATTTGAATTCTAGTTCCAATTTTGTTAATACCGAAAAACATTTGCCGTGTCCTACCCTACTAAGGCAGTCATTGGGGCGCAATTTTTCCCCGTCATGGGTTATGCTAACAACTTGAGCTTGTTAGCTTCGCGCTGATTGGCTAGTTACATTTTCTTGTATCACCTAGAAGCTAGCCATGGTTGGTTCAATGGCTAACTACAAATATGAAGTACTGATTGTTATATTTCTTGTAGGCTAATCATGGCGGGGTGCGGGGTAAACTACCAACAGCACTAGAAGAGAATGGTGATACAGGTGGTGATAGTGAAGATGAGATACTAGGAACTCCTGAAAACAACAATGGTGATGGAGAGGTGAAACTAGAGTGCAATTTTAAGTTCCCGTGATAAAGCAAAACTTGTACAGCATTGTGTGTCACTCACATTTCAAATATATTAAGGTTATTTGGGGGAGAGGGGGAGCTGGAGTGTTGGTGATGCATACAGGGGTTTGCCAGGCAGTTCTAGCTGTCTATACCTGTCATCTCCCTTCCCATCGGCAGTTTAATCCCCCCTCCCTCCCATCCCCACGCCCCTTGGGGGGATAGTTTGGGTTTTTTTGGGTGTTTTTTTTTTTTCTTTTGGGGGGGGGGGGGGGGGGTAGAAAGTAACCCTGCGTGGATAATCCTGGATACCTCCCATTATGAATATATATGATATTGTATGCTTCATATTTATTTATTTATTTATTCATTTATTTATTTTTCCTCATTTCAGCCTCAGATTGAAATGAACTGGAACATCGGTAAATACCTCCCTTCTGGTGCATCTTGTCAGAATTTCTTCCAGGTAATGCAACAATCTTTTTCCTTCAGTTGTAGAACTACTGGCGTTGTTATTAACACAAACAAAAGCGTTCCCCCTCCCCTAATTTTTGTCAAACATTGTCAGTACTACAACATATCAAACAAACTCAATTCACTTATGGCGACCGCAGGGCTAGAATCAGTGACCCAAGCCTTTGGAACCACAGTGGTGAGAGACGACTCGTCAGCAGCATACGCCATCCAACCATCCTTTTTTCTTTTTTCTTTTAATATTTTTTTAAATTTTGTTTAGATTGTTATAGCTGGTCATATCCATGCCATGTATAAGCATTCATCAGAAGAACGCCGTACAGTTCAGCCAGGCACCACACCAGTACGTCGAAGAGGAGGAAGCAGTCAATCTCAGAAAACTGTACAGTCGTCTGCCACGCCTAGTCTCGTCACGTTTGCACAAGAACGAATACAGGGGGATCTAACACAACAACTCTTCTCGTAAGTAGAGCCCCTTGCATGTGACTTGTAGTATAGCACATTTATTTGTAATGTTAAGTGGATATGGGATTATCAAGTTTATTAACACCAAACTTTGGGATCGTTTTTGTTGGATGGTTTTTTTTTTGGTTGTTGTAGTTGTTGTAGTTGTTGTAGTTGTTGTAGTTGTTGTAGTTGTTGTAGTTGTTGTAGTTGTTGTAGTTGTTGTAGTTGTTGTAGTTGTTGTAGTTGTTGTAGTTGTTGTAGTTGTTGTAGTTGTTGTAGTTGTTGTAGTTGTTGTTGTTGTTGTTGTAGTTGTAGTAGTTGTAGTAGTTGTTGTAGTTGTTGTAGTTGTTGTAGTTGTTGTAGTTGTTGTAGTTGTTGTAGTTGTTGTAGTTGTTGTAGTTGTTGTAGTTGTTGTAGTTGTTGTAGTTGTTGTAGTTGTTGTAGTTGTTGTTGATGATGATGATGTTGTTGTATCTATTTGCCGGTTCCAACTTATGCTTACAGTGAGGTTTGTTTTGTTGTTGTTGTTGTTTTCGCTCTTTCTCTTTCTCTCTCTCTCTCTCTCTCTCTCTCTCTCTCTCTCTCTCTCTCTCTCTCTCTCTCTCTCTCTCTCTCTCTCTCTCTCTCTGTTTTTGCTTAGATACACAATGTCTACGCGAAGTATCTGCGTTTTAATGAGTTCAATCGATCTATCATTAGAACTCCTATTATCATGTTCCTAATTATCGATATACGTAGTAACACATAAACAGTACACCTTGTACATATTACTAATTTATTGTTTATCTGTTTGTTGTACAGGATAACTCAGAAGATCCAGCATACCTTATCTGGAGACAGATCATCCAATAAGGACCCTAGTTCAGAGTTCCCTGTTTTACCTGGTTCTTATTTACCTCTAAATAACCCAGCACTTGAGTTTGTCAAGTATATTTGTAAGGTATGTATGTACAAGCTATTATTTACACAATGAAAATTATTTATCATTATCATTATCATCATCATCATCATCATCATCATCATCATCATCATCATCATCATCATCATCATCATCATCATCATCATCATCATTATCATTATCATTATCATTATCATTATTATTATTATATCTAAAGCATAAGGTTTTGATGAAACTAGTGGTATATTTTCGCCAAGGACTACTAACCTCGTTTTGATGTTTATCAGTACTGTTTCTTTTGCTACTTTTAGAGATACGAATATAGTTATAGATTGTGTAATTTGTTATTAATAAGTTTTATCAATGGATTATTATTATTATTATTATTATTATTATTATTTGCATTTATATTTGTTGAATATAGCAATGCTTCATGTGGCGTAAGGCTTTGTCATCGTTTTATTACAGAATATATTTAGCTACTGATCTTATTGGTTCAGGATACAGTAATAGTCGATCCAGGTTCATGAACAATCCAGAAAATGAAATGACAAAATTCTGGATTGACAGCCATATTGGTTGATGTAATGGATAGAATCGCTGTTGCCAGATATTTCCAGTACACACATTGTCTTTCTGTACAAACAATATATTGTTTACCTAATCGTGATTTTGTAGTAACTGTTCATGTTTTTCCCCCATTATAGGTACTATCGTTAGATTCCAATACACTACATCAAGTCAATAAACTGAGGTACGTGTCAGGCTTTGCAAAACGTTTAGTCTCAAACCAATGCTTAAAAGTTAACTAAATCAGACCCTACAGAATTCGGTATTCGGTATTGGTGATACAGTCGAAATTATTATTATTGTTATTTTTCATTTTGTTGATTTTAATGGCTATTTGATGTTTTTGAAAAGGCGTGATCTACTCAAGTTGATTGGTGTCGGGGAATTCTCCGAGGAAGCCGCCTTCAAAGATCCTTGCCTCTCCTTTGTTTTACCAGAGGTAAGTCAAACGCTTCTAGCTAGCTACTTGTTCCAAAGGTTCTCAGGTTCTCATAGTTATTGTGTTTTTTAATGATTTTCACCGGCTAAGTTGGTCTGTTTGTGAGTTCAAATTTGTCTACTGTCCTTCGATAATTCTCTCGTGAAACCGTATGGACTCGAGCCGATCCACGAACCAGATGCCTGAGTGCAACTCTGTACTCTTTGGTGCGATAAAAATAGATTATTGAATTAAAAGCTGAGCTTGAAAGAGCAAGAAGTTCAGAAACTTTCATCCACAGTTGATAATGATTTCCCGCGAAAAAGCGAAAGAAAACAAAGGGACTCCAAGTGATTGTGAAAAGACCGATGATCATTGCCACAGTCAAAGCCACACGTCTGTCTGTATTGTCTTGATGGCTGGGCGCAAGGGCTCGTCTATTGTACGTCATTCTAATTGATTTAATAAGAATAATCACATAGCATAGGACAATGATGATATAACAGAGCGCCATTCCGGTCAAAGATGCGAGAGTAAATACCCTGTATGCGAGATATGAATGAGTATGGACGTCTGTAGCTATAACAATACCATAAATACTCGATATCATCCAAGATAATGCTATAGCAACGCAAAGTCGTTGCCTATTGATGATATTTCTGTATTTGAGTGGCCATACAATAACAGCAAGCCTCTCGATGCTTATTGCACATAATGTCATCAAAGATACAACTATTGAGAAGTTAAGGTTGAAGCCTTTGAGCCTCGATATAATGTTGACACAAGACTTTTCCATCTCCCCCACGGTATAGACTGCATAGAGAGGCATGCCTACTACTGTCAGCACCAAATCTCCAATAGCAAGGTTCAATATCAAGTAGTTTGGCCTCTTCCTTAAGCTCGGGTTTCTCAAAATGGTAGCACACACAAGTGCATTTGCTACTGATCCAACTATTGCCAGAATGCCAGTAACGGTCACCAGGCTGTATCCTTGGATAGATGGCAGGAAACACACAGGAGAGCATGTAATGCAATCTGTTTGATTTCTATGGCTTGTGTTTGTCATCTTGCCACAGTGTTGGATCAAACTAGCGGGTCTTTATATTTTATTGCTTTTAGCTCTGAAACCAGGTGTTCAGCGTTCTTGTCAGTCAAGAATTGGCTCTGTTTTGAATAAGAATTAAATTTAGAAAGTGGTTCGAGACAGTGTTTGACATCTAGGTCACTTAATGGCGACCGGCCGACGAGTAAAACACTTCATATTCTGGCATAAAATATATAATGAAAGAAATTTAAAAAAAGTGATTCTCGATTTTTCTTTTACTTGTTAAAAAACATTTTTTTAATAAGGATAGTTTGTAACAGAAGTGGAAAAAAAACTGGGTTCTTGGTCGAGTTGAATTATAATCCGCTTACCTGGTCAATAACCATTCATCAGAATAAGTACTTGCACATCAGTTGTCATGCAATCGCATGTCTCTGTAGAAAGTGTCCCTGTTGAAATGAGGCAGCTGATTTATCTAGCTTTGGAGCAGGAGCCGATAGATCTACAATATATATATATATATATATACTGCTTGTAATGTCGCTTAGGCCCGGTTCAAATGTCCATCTTCGCACGTGCACGTTCTAACGAGTTTTATTGTAAGCTACTTTGTGTCTACGTGATTAAATAAACTTACTTACTTATAAACTAACTTACTTCTCGTGAGTTTTCAAAACGTTCGGCTCATGTGAAGTTCGTCATTTGAACTGGGCCTAAGAGCTACCGTGCAGTGCAGTTAAGGAGTGCTTTTTTTTTATCATCGATGCCCTTATACAGGCCAAGGACGTTTGTTCAATCGTTCTATGCTAACTGTATGTCCAGTATATCACAGCATGAAAAGATGGATTTCAGCTCATTTATGGCTTCCTTAAAGCTGCTTAAAGTTCATCTTAGAGCTATAAGTTACATTTTACGCGAATTATGCACAAATTTGCAAAAACTTGGACCTCTTTTACATAAAATTGCAATTTAAACGAAAGTGAGCGCTAAGATTTTAACCAAATTTTATGTATCATGTATCATTAACCTGATCTAACAACTGGGAAACGTTAAGAAGTTAGGACTTCGAAGTTTGGCGGACTACATTTGCGTAATCCAATTTTTGGCTTTCATACCACCAAATTTCACCGAAAGAATTGTCAATATTTTGTCAAAGTAACTGCCAAGTATCATCTTGGGTTGTGTCCGTTGGTATGAATTGCGGTTTTTTTTTTTGCTCCAAAATTTCACAAAATGGCAAAATCCACTTTCTTCGAGATCATAGAAAATGAAACCGTACAATCTTTCGACAATCAAGTTCAATTCTCAACACAACTTGTTCCAAGATTCAAAGCAATGGCAAAAGAATTGACAGTTCTAGGAGAGTTTAACAATGCACATTAGACTGACGCGCTGTTTATTTAGATTGAGCCATCTTCAGGTGGATCCCAACTAATTCAGAGCGAATTTTGCTCAACTCTACTAGATTCTCTCGCAAAACTATCGCTTCAATTGAACTTTCATATATCGTAACTTGATTATCGTAACTTGATTATCCTAAATTTTAACAGTGTACTTTATTTTCATATTTTCTAAGTGGATGGTCTAGGACGGCGGAAATTCAAACACATGATGTTTTTGTTTTTGGTCTTTTGTAACATTGTTTCTTAATAACATATTGAACTGGAGTTCCGCTATCCGAGCAGGGTTTTTTTTTTTTTTTTAAATAGGTTTTTGTGTTTTAGTTTCCCTGCTTAAGGGTTTTTCTTCGGATTTTCCGATTTTCTTTCTTCCAAAACTAAATCGTAATTCGATCATGAAACGAGTCACCTTCGTAGCGCTTACTATCTCATTTTTTTCTTGATTTAATGTGCATGTCGTGTCCACGAAGAGTCATGGTATTTGTGGGGGAAACATTAAATTTAAAATACATAGTAAGATTGTTGTTGTTTATGAGTATTGTTTCAACTTGATCTTACCTCTTATAGACAGCGCTTTGATTAACTACCAGGAGATCTAAGAAGAGTCTTATCTTAAAAAAACGTCTTCACGATTTAGTGCACTGCGCTTCCTCCTCCCTACTCGATAATACCATCCGTTCTATGAGCAATGAATCCTTCCTTTCATCAATATCTTAGTAATGTAATATCGTAAAAACTGGTAGATAGGTCGGCTATTTCCCAAACCTTGCAGACATCGAAGGAAATCCCCAATCACTATGCTAGAGCCCAAACAGGATGATGTAACTAATCTTGCTCGAATCGGCTCCTGACTTTGTAACACTCGATACAGTAGTGTTATCGGCCTTTAACCTACTCCTTGTACAGGTGTTTCAGGTTTTAGACAATTTAAACACAGAAGGTTTTTAGAGGCTCATATGCCATCAAATGCAGTATTTTCTAATCTTGAGGAAGATTTCCTCCGAGACAGCTCTATTACTACTAAATTTGTTTTAAACCATGTTTTTTGATGGCTTTTTTCTCATAAGTATTGGATACTGAGGCAAGGTGGTCTGAGGTGTAGAGATGTGAAACAGCTGAAATATCATGCTGTCAGTTACTAATGTACCGAAGACAAAACCCAGACCAAACTGACACTACAAAATAAACAGAAAAAATAAGTTATTTAATTGATTTTGAAGCTCAAAGCCAAATTATTCTTTTGTAAAAAATAACTTTTTACACAGTATTAGACTTAGTTAATTATTTCTTTAGCTGCTCTGAAGATCGGCTGTTCTTGTTAGTATAATTAGGAGTAGGAGTATTGGGTATGATTGTTATTGTGTCATACAGTCTTAGAATAACAGGAACCGGCTGATCATTTTACTGCTATCTTACTACAAGGAAAGATTATTGCTGATTATTTGATACTTCATCTGTGTTTGCTAGCATGAGTCGTGGTTATTTAGGATCTATCTATATCTTCAATCTTGCTAAGGACAAATTACACTTAAATGTCATTTCTTGAATGATCAAAAAAGTAATAATGTCAAACTGATTAGTTTCCTGAAATTGAATCAATCACGTACAAATAACAATTTTGTATTTCAATAGAGTTTCTTTTCACGGTGAAAGTGAATTCTGTTTTGTAAGATGATGACTAATTTTACCTTTCTTGACATCAAATACACCTACATGTGATACCAAAATGAGAAAATATCCTTATTCAAACATATTCAAAAGGGTATTTCTTCGTAAATATTTTCTACGTTATCCGCCCTTTACTAACTCGTTTTTCTTTTTTCAACAAGATTTAAAAATAAACTGTTTTGGGTTTACGAGGGAATCTTTCTTTCGGCCTTCATTCCATGATCAGATTGGAGTTTTTAAAATCGGCGTTTTGTTAAGCCAGCCGTGGAGGGACGCGGAACACTTGTTAAGCTGCGCGCGCAATCAATTTTCTTTGTTGTAGAGAGTAGAAAGCGCTTTTTTCCACTTCTGTAACAAAGTCACGTAACAAAATTTTATATTATTGCACGAGGTGGTAGTACAAGCCAAATTTACTCTCCAACCTGCAACTTGCAGCGCAACAACGCTGCGCGACAAGTTGCACGGTTATTTTTGCTCGTATTTCCACGCCTTTAAGAAACAGCCTCAACTCCACCATGTGTACTGCGGAGTCTAAAGCCGACCATACTCTATCATCCACTGAACATACATCACATTATCCCATAGTTTACACGCGTGATTTCAGTGAACATCCCCAATCTCCCCCCCCCCCCCCCCCCCCTCCAGTCAAATGTACATACGTACTATTTAAGATAAGATCTTGCAAATATACAACTTTTTTAGAAATAACTAAGAAGTTTATTAAAACGTTTCGCATAATTTTTAAGCCTTCATCAGCTGTTCAGTGAAAGTTGAAATAATAATATTTTTCGAACTATTTTCCTCGTGCAGCTAACGTTATTTCAACTTCCATCTATGAAGGCTAAAGAATTACCTGAAACGTCTGTAGATGTTAGTCAAAGACAAAAAAAAACTTGGTCGAGGTTGGCAGTGCATCGGGGGACTGTTTTAGGGGACAAAATGGATGCCATCTCCATGCAATTCCAATTCGACTCGGTTTTGTCCTCGACTAATCATTCTACTAATAATGTTTACGATCAATGAATCCTGACTGCAACCAATCAATTAACTAGCATTGTGTTTGGTTTGTTACAGGTGATCTGCCAGTTTTGCAATGCTTGTCGTGACCTGGACCTGTGTCGGGATCCGTATATCGTACCAGCCGATGGAAATAACTCGTGAGTATAGTATTACTGGCAACCACAATGAATCAACATACTCGCTGTTGACATTAAAATGAGTTTGCAAACTGATTTTTAGAGTGACAATATGCGTAACTTTCACTTGGGATTCGTCAACCACGCCTTCCAAACCCCCACCCCTCCCCCGAGAATAGATTTGGCATGACTGTGACTTCATAAAGCACCATCACTGTACAGAATTAACCGACTTCCTTTCAACCAATCACAGAATGCGAGATATCGCTACTGATTTAATCAAAATACCGTGAGTTTTTCCCAGTTCAATGAAATTTTGAAGCACAGAGAAAATGGTTATAAAACTTTTTTGGGGCGAAATAGAATATGTTTTTAAAATTTATCTGTTATTCTACTCCAAACCACTCCCTGACTTAATGGGAAAGAAGCAGTGCACTTTTTATTTCCATGCTGTTTCTTGCTCGGAACTGTCACGAAAATGCTGAGATGTCTATTTTGTTGTTTTTTAGAGCCTCATGTCACTGTCCAAACTGTCAAAATGAATATGACATGGACGCTATTGAGCATCAGTTAATCTCTGCAGTACAGAAAAGATCAATGGCGTACGTGTTACAAGACCTTAAGTGCGCCAAGTGCAAAGGGGTAAGTACACTGTACCTAATGGGATTCTAACCAACAGTTTGATAAAATGCCGCAGTCACTTCAAGTACTACTAGCTATTACAATATCGCCTTCTCTTTGTCATTTCTCATTTTAGATAAAAGACGCCAATATGTCGAAATATTGTAAATGTGCTGGAGGATTTTCCTTAACTTTGCCTTATTCTGAATTTACTGAGAAAATGAAGACCTTCAAGAACATAGCAAGGTAATGATCATATGGATGATGGGTAGGGCTCAACAACACCTTGGAGTCATCTTCCCAGATTTCGAAGTTGGTTGAAGTGACCTATTTAGCTTGGGCGAAATGTTTTTCCATTTCAGACCAAGTGTCATTCTCTTGAGAATAAGATTCTTTGTTTGAGTTGTATCCATATTCATTTGTCTTCTAATGGTTAACCAATAAACAAAGAAATAATACTCTAGGGAATGACAACGTGATCTGAAATGGGAAAACATTGCACCCAATGTAAAGAGGTCTATTGCTGAATGGCTGGTTTAACGCCATCATCATCAACATGCTAATCGTCATCATCAACAACAGCATAACAGCAACCATTACTTTAATAAATCTGATAGTGCATCCACGTGGTATTGTTTTTTGGCACAAACCATCGGAAGTGTTCTTATCCTGAATATAACATGTATTGATTCCTTCCTATCATTAAACCTACAGACACTACAACATGACACTCCTGCAAGATACTGTTGAATGGATTATCAGTGGAAACATTCAGATGGCACATTGAAAGGAACTGCATGCGCAAACAAAATGAACATACAAATAGACAACAAGACGGGGTTATTTGATTTGTAATAAATGAATATGGAGACCAGCAGAACAGTGTATTTATGAAAGATACAGATAAAAACAAGTTTTTTGAAAAAATGCGTTGCTTGGCGATCGACGAGGTGTTTTGGAATTGTGTTATAAACAAACAGACAGACAGACAGACAGACAGACAGAAAGATAGGCAGACAAGAGAGTGATCTGAGTGTACAAGGGAAAACAACTGGGAGTCGGTTCACTGGTATGTTTTTTGACCTTAGTTTCAGTATAGACCCCTTGCAGCACGTCGGAATGCAGCTCAATTTGGAGCTCAGATCAATAGGTTCCAATTCTCAGGAGATTGAAATTCTTTTGTTTTGTCGAGCTGCTTTGACGTTACGTGAAAGGCGTCTATAATTTGTGATCACTAGTAATTTATTGCAGATGTCTCCATTATCTTATTTGTTAGTTTACAGTTATAATCAACTGGCATAAATATCTCAGCATGGGTCTTATCGAAAGTATTACAAAACCCTATATCCAATATCTAATATTCTATTATTAAATAGAGGTTAATAGCAGTCACCATTATGTATATAACAATTAACGTTTTGTCCCAATAAATTCCTATTTCTAAAATAGACCGAATATCATGTGATTTATAACGTAATGGTGTTTGTTTAATAACTAAGTGTATAAGTCAATCTAGGAACTGTTGATTCTCTTCAAGCTTGATTCTATTTTAACGAACAGATCTAATATCTAATGTTTGCTATTATTATCTACTCTTCTCGTTGATAATGCACACGTAGCTTCCCTTAGTCCAGGGGCGGATCTAGGATTTTGTTCAGGCAGGATTTTGTTGTAGGGCACAAAGTCAGCCCAGGGGGGATGGGGTGCAACCCTCAGAATTAAGGGAATGAAACATTTTTTTCGTATAGGCACTGTTCAAAGCACAAAAAGTACCCAGGAAAACTGAGTCCTGTAAAAATTGAACAGAGAAATCAAAGGAAATATCAGAAATAAATTACTCTGTCATTTTCGTCTGTTGAAATTCTTTCATTTTGCACGTGATCGTGCAAAACCTCTATTTGCTATTAGCTACATCATGCACTAGTTTTGCTCAAACCTAAACCTTTTTGGACATTCTGCGATCGTTTTTATGCTTCGTTTCTGGTTTTTGCCACATTCCTTGTATCGAGACAAACTCACTATAATCAATCTCGCCATCATCGTCAACATCTAAAGCTTCAATCATTTTCTCTACTTCAAACGTAGTGAGCCCAACATCAGAGTTCCTCAAACCTTCCACGAACTCCCGAACACTAACCTGCATACTCTGATCACGGTCAAGCTTCCTAAACAAGTCCACTATCCGTACATGTTCTTTAGCAAGATAGTTTTTTAGAAGAGTACTCGGGTCAGGTGTTTCTGTTCTTGGTCGAGATTCTGGGGCATGATCGGTTACTATAGTAACATCGCGCTCTTGGTTTTGAAGCTCTTCTAAGATATGGTGAAATTCTTCGTTCATCCTCGCACCGGTCAGGTCTAATTTACTGATTTTTGAACCCGAACTGTTCAATACTGCACGAAGAAGAGCGCATGCGCCATCTTCTCGTATGTTATTTTTTCCAAGATTTAGAATCTCTAATGAATTATTAACTAGAAGTGTCCGTACGAGAGCTTTAGCACCATGATCAGTGATTCTGTTGCTGCCCAAGTCTAGTTCTGTTAATACTCTATTGTCCATTAAAGCTTTAGAAAAAGCTATTGCACCTTCATCGATGATGCCATTCCATGCCAGCTTTAACGTCTTTAGCATCATATTACCCGCCACGCCGCGGGAAAGCAACTGTGCGCCCGTCACCTGAATATGATTCCAACTCAAATCAATATACGAGATAGTACAGTTTTCATCTAAAAGTTTCCAAAAATATTCACATGACTTGTTTGAGAGTTTGTTGTTGCTTAAATCAAGGAACGTGATGGTTGAATTACCCTTCAGAGCGTGTAACAGAATCTCGGCTTCCTTGTCTTGTAAGTTGTTACCAGACATGCTGAGTTTCGTGAGAGTATCATTGATTCTCAGCGTCTCGGCCATCTCGTAACATCCACTAAGCCCTATCTGGTTCTCAGATATATCCAGTTCTGTTATATAATAGTTTTCTCGTAGTAATTTTGCAATCGTTTCCCCACCAGCATCTCCTATTCCGTTATCGCGAATGTTAAGGCTGGTTATAGTGGTGTTGTACACCAGTGCCAGTGAAATAGCGTGGATTCCTGCAGGACCAAGGCCGTGATGCATCATGGTCATATCAGGTCGGGTCATGTGACGCACAAAGTAGGACGCTGGTACGATTCCCAATTTATCGCAGGCTCTCAAGTACATCGTTCTTCCTGTTGTGTCGTATTCGTTCTTGGGCTGCAAACACAAAATATTTTTTTAATCTATTGAATTCTAGGTTCTTGAGCTGCAATCACAAAATATTATTGAAAGCATAACTATATTTCTTACAATTCCATTAAATTCTAAGTATAATTTTGCACTAATGTTTAAAAAGGGTGTATCATGAACCATATTCTTGCCAACTCAGGGGCGTAAACAAAAACAAAAAAAAACGCCAACCAAAAAAATCGGCAAACACGATGGAAGAGGGGGCCCGGGCCCCTGCCTCCCCCCCCCCCCCCCCCCCCCCCCCGGCTACGCCCCTGCAACTGACCTCGTTTTCTTATGCCAAATATATATAAGGAAATCTTTCCAAGATATAAAACAATTCAGTGATGTTTTGCTTACCCCTTCGCTCTCTAAATCAGTGTCCCATCCATCATCACTGCTGTCACTATCAGACCCGCGGGATACACTAGAGGACAATGATCCTCGTCCAATATGTCCTCTCAAACTCCCTGAGTTTAAAACCCGTAGAGTTTTGTCAACGCGTTTGATAGTATGGCTCCTTTCTCGAGAAATGTTGCTCTTTGGAGTGCTTACTGCCATTACGTCTGCTGCAGGAATTCTCAACTAATATCTGAAAGTGCTTGAACAAACCAACAACGCAGAAATTATCATTCAATCAGGTACCAACCACTCTAACAGAGGGTGTTTTCCTTCATATTTAATCTGATCTCCAATCCTATCAGATTTTAAGGTCCTCTAATCTCTAACCACTAACACAAACCAAGTTGGACAAAGAACGCAAATATGATTTACTTTTGTTTGATATCCGTCTATGAAGTCTATGTACTATGTAATTAAAACAATTTATACGTATAAACCGTGGTATGTATCTGATGTTCTTCTTGCCACAAAGTAATCATGCAACAAAAAAACAAGAATTTTCGAGAAAAACTATTCATAACCAAAACCTGCAATATTGGTTCAGTTTGCAACTTTGTCACGCCTGGTTTAGTTGTGGACAGCACAGTTTCACTGACCTTATATGACAACACAGTTAACTATGATAAAAAGCATTTAGAAAGTTGAAATTCAATTTTTTTGTCGAAAACGCTAGTGATGTACCTTCAAATAGCCTGGTTATCCATCAACCATCAACCATTTTACTTTTTTTATTTTTTCTATTTTTTATTT
Source organism: Anthopleura sola (assembly GCA_023349425.1). NCBI lineage: Eukaryota > Metazoa > Cnidaria > Anthozoa > Actiniaria > Actiniidae > Anthopleura > Anthopleura sola. The sequence continues at coordinate 984,131 of JALHLI010000035.1, read as the reverse complement.
TTTATTTTTTTTATTTTTTTTCTTAAGTTCTAAATTTTTTTAAATCTAATATTTTCCATAGATTTAGGTTCTGCTTGTTTGAAAGTGAAACAAGGAAGAATATTGCATGCAGTTTCGCTGATGGAAATTTGAATATTCAAGACTGGTTTCTAAGGAAACATTTAATGACTGCTTTCAACATGTGAATGGAATCCCATCACAATCTTGACTTGACCTTTGACAATAATTCGAATAGCATGAGTTGTCAAGACTAGAACCTAACGAATATTTCAGGATAGCATTTCAAATCACGGAAAACCTCCAATCCTAATATTCGACTCACTCACAAATTCACGAGTAGAAAGCGAAAAAAAATTGAATTTAATCAAAATTATGGGTAAATTTCTATGTGTAATATTTGGCAGTCTTTGTCAAATGCCTTGTAAACATGGTCTACATGGCAAACAATCAGACCAAAATTATTCATTCTCCTAGCTAAAGTCTAGCGTTTTAAGCGGGGATTTTTGATTACTGGTATTGATAACAAGATAATGTTCATCTGATCAAGTAAAAGCTTCAAAATGTATTGAAATTAGGGAGTGGAATAGAATAAGAAACACCGATTGCTATAATCCATATGTGAGTGTGTTTGGGGAATCAATCGAACAACACTTTCATCAGTTTATCAGTACCGGTTTCCGAGTGCCTTTGGCCATCTAACCTGATCCGTTCGTAAAGTGTTCAAATTCACTTACCCAAAAAGCTTTTCTTCTTAGCTGGACTTGGTATAATTTTTTTCCCTAATGGATAATCCTTAGAGATAAAAAAGCTTCTGAATAATTCATCCTCAAGGATATCAACACACAAAGCATGACCTAAAAGACTATTAAATCTACATCTTTGCATGTTGGGTAAATTAATGTTCAACTGTTCCCATGCCAACGGAGATCATAAGGTATTTTTCGTGTCGGCTAAAGTAAATATATCTAAGTACAGCTTTGATGCTGTTGAGGTTTTCTATTTCTTTTTAGGTCAGCAACCAATATCAACTTGATATTGGTTTCTATCAAAGTTATTGATCTCTTGCTCTCGCGGTTTTTTCTTTTTTTTCTTTTTTTTCGTGGCATGTATAAACAGTATTTGTTCCCAAATATTCGCTATCTAATGTCAGCTGTTGTGTGAAAAAAATAATCTCCCTTCACTTGGGTTTAGTTAATAGCCTTTGTCAGTTCATAGAAAAAAAACCATTTATCATAAACCGTTTGCGAAAAAGAAAATTATGTATATCAGTTCTTGAGACGTTTAGACTTCTACACTTTTTCTTCTTCTTCTTTTTCTGTCAATCTCAGTCTTTAAAGTATGTTTTTCTTTGATGATTTGCATTTCTGCTTTGTTACTTCCAATTCCCGTTCATTCTTTCCTTCAAGATTAATTTTGATGTTTGATCCATTTTACACTAGAAGTGAGATAGTAACTCGCTTACCTCGTCACGATTCTCACTGTCAGTCAGTGCAAACAGATGTGCTTTCGCTCGACGTCCCTCGCAAAAGCTTTCGTGGGGGAGGGGGGTTGGGAGGACGAGGAGCGAAAGGACGTCTGTTTTCTCAGGCTAAGTGCATACATTAGCTTGTTTTCGACTTCTAGTCTTGTTCCAGAGAAAAGGGTACAGCAAACATGGAAAAGCTAAACAACACGAGGCCAATCTATCCCAATATATCTTAATTGGTACTGTACCAGTGGCGGATCCAGAAGGATTTCAAGGGGGTGACTGGTACCTAGCAAGGCATTACATAGTGTATTTTTTGCTCTTATCTTATCCTTTATTCTTATTATATTCAACTACAAGGGGGGTGACTTGTCACCCAAATCACCCCCCTGGATCCGCCCTTGTGTACATACATTCGTCGCATGGTACTAATAAAATCTTATGTAACTCTACAACCGTAGTAACTTACTCTATTTTTTGCACAGACAAAGACTCCGGAATTACAAATAGGAAGGTCTCCCCTTTTTTAAGCAACAATCGTTCTTAGATTGTCTTATGGAATTTTGAATTATGACCTGAGAGTCCAGTTTTACATATAAGCCAGTTCAAAGTTTAAGAATCGTTTTCAGTGCGCATGCGATTTTATTCCGAATTTCTCACCTTGTTTTGTTTAAACCGTTCTTAATCAAACAAAAGAATGTAGAGAGTATAGAGGCTTTGCACCAGCACGTAATGCAACCATGACAAAAACAATAAAGTTTTTCCCCCTGGGAAACTGAATTCTTTCTAATGTAAATCAGATTAGACCAGATGCAATTGTTCCTGCCTCCTGTCATGGCTGGTCATGGCTGGTCACGTGATGGTACAAGGCGTTTATAGGTGGGGTCAAAAAAATATATCCTGGCCAATAATCCTGTGCGATTCGTGCTCCGTGTAACAGGTGTTCTTGTTCAAATTCCAAAAGAAAAATTGTTGAGATATTTGGTCGCGACTGACGACAAGGACGTCAAAAATTAAATCAACTGAGGAAAAACTAATCACTACTTAAATTTACTGCAGCAAATTCTTGATAATCTATTTCGCCATTGCAGTTTTTGTCCAGCAGATCAATCAGCTTGTGTATCTGTGCATCACTCAGTGGCACTTGGGCTTGCTTCAAACCCTTGAACATCTCACCTTGCTCGATTGCTTTTGATTTGTCTTTGTCCAAACAGTTGAACAAGTCGACGGCTCTGAGGCGTTTTTCTATTAAATAATTCTTCACGATTTTAAGCAACGTGTGTTTTGTTTTCTTTTTCTTGTCTTCTCCATTGTCTATTCCTCGGAGGCTTTGTTCTAAGGGAGTATTCTCAAAGGTTATCTGAAAGCCCTGATTGTTGATCTCAAAGTCTTCAGGTAAATCTGTAGGGTCGTTTCCAATAATAACGTTGTTTATGTGCAGTTCTTCGTTTTCTGTTTCAGCGTTGTTTTTCATTGCGCGAAGCAAAGCAAAAGTTCCAGCTCTTTCTAAAAAATTAAAACCAACTCTAATAACACGAAGAGTGCTATTTTTCTCCAATCCCTTGGCGAGTTCCAGAGCTCCTCGTTTAGTAATTCGATTGTGACTGAGATCAAGTTCAGTGAGGGTGTTGTTTTTCTTAAGAGCTTGTCCCATAGCAGCAGCACCTTCATCAGCGAAGCCATTCCATGACAAATCTAGAGACACTATTGATATGTTTTCTCCAATTGCCTTGCAAATAGCAATCGCACCTTTAAGTCTTAAATGATTCCAACTCAAATCCAGAGTTACGACTGAGTCATTGTCTTCAATCCCTTTAGCTAAGATTTCTCCTCCAGCTTCACAAAAGGAATTATGACTAAGCCTTAGATGTTTTAGGGTTGCAGTTTTTTTAAGTCCAAAAGCTAATGGAGCCGCGTCTCTGTCATTGAAGTTGTTAAAAGACAAATCTAGTCTTCGCAGGTAGATGTTGTCTGTCATTACATCACTCATGGCAACCGCACCACGAGAATTGAGTGCATTTCCCGCCAAGTTCAGCTCGGTTATGTAACAGTTTTCTTTTAACATCTCAGCAAAATGTTCTGCTCCCTGATCCTGAATGCCATTCTCTTCTAAGTCCAGCTTCTCGACCGTAGTGCTCTTTGCTAATGCCCTCGCCAAAGCTTTCGCCCCTTGTGGTCCAATACCATGATGAGCTAGAAAAATTTCCTTGTTTTCGATATTTTGAAGCAAGGAAGAGATTGGCGTAACATTCAGTTTTCGACAGGCTCGAAGATACGCGGCTTTTCCCGCCAAATCAAAGCTTTGTCGTCTTGGTCTCTGCTTTTCTTCTATCTCAGAAGGACACTCAAGGTCTGTATCCCAACCACTGTCGCTGTCATCCGGCTCGCTTGCAACGTCGCCATCCTCATCGTTTACCTTTATCTTGTGTTTAAGTGTCGTCTCCTGCTCTAGATCTTGGCCTTTCTGAGTTTTTGCCATCCTTATTTCCCTTAACGTTTCACTGACTCGCTCTAGTGTCTTTCTAATTCTAGCTCGACTACTTGTACTTTCTTTAATGGTTTCCATGGCTTGTGCTTAAAAATCTTTACCTTAAAAGCAAGTGATTCTGTTGCAGCTTCCACTCACCACGCTGTCAAGTTTGTTTGGTAGTCCTGGTTATAAAAGCATAACGACACAACACAAAACGCTTATTTCACGCTCTACTGGATCCTATTCATTCAAACCATACAAAACATTTCAAATACTAATTAACCATTTATCATTTTGGCAATTCAACCAAAAATGAACCAGAAACTGGTGTTAATGACTCTAGCTCTTGATTCATTCACAAACTGTCCAGCCCCAACCTACCAATACTAGTGTTGCTTTTTCTTCAATCCTAGTAACCTGTGATGTGATAAATATATATAAGCAAACTTCGAGACTTTCTATAAACAAAAGTCTCATTAAGGTCTTACTTACTAATGATGTAATAATAGTTTTCAAAGAATAAAAAAAATTGCTAAAATTGACCAGGAATTAACGTATTGTTTCTTTATCAATGAGGCGTAAGATTTGCTTAAAAAGTGTTAATAACACAGGTGAGTATGAACATACTTCTGTTTAGGACTCTCTGTGCTAGGGCCTCACCAAATCAGGTAAATGTTCCGATGAAGGTCCGTGAAAAATCAAAAGCCTTGTATAGTTGTGCATTCTTTACTTTACTGTTGGTATTTGTAATTAGCGCGCACACTCATTGTTTTCAATTTAGAATATGGTTAACCCTGCATGAGTAAATAGTCTGTTATCGAGGAACGTGAAGTTTGCTTCGAAAGTTCCTTAAGGAGGCTGCTTACTAGTAGGAAAAATCCATAAAAAGTTTTTTTGAACAATAATTTTTAAAATCCAAATTTATTACTGATTTCAAATCTAATCAACAAAGACTGTGATTTGTATTAATAATGAAAATTAAAGGTAGCAGAATACGTTTCGGTTTAAGCGCATGTATGCGCATAATTATCTGTACCTAACGATGGATTAAGATTGAAACCGAAACGTTGTTATCTGCTACCTTAAATTTTCATTATTAAATCAACTTCATATCTGGAAAGGAAACTGAAGTGGTGTCCGGCGTCATTTTCGAGACATTTGCGATTAAACATGAGTGTATCAACAACATATTTGAAGAAAACAACAAACGTCACCACGATAATCAAGCTTTTGAAGTTAATTTTTCAGGAAACCTAAATGATATACATAGTTTTACGAATATAAATCAAACGATTTGGAAAATGTTGAGAAATAAAGTAAAAAATATATTTTTTATTCGTCTTGCCCTTGACAATTTTTGTCCCAAACGAGTGCAAAGAAATGTACACTTACCACTTTTTCCATGAGTAGAAACCACGCCATTTTTTTCAAAACTTTGTCAAAATATTTTTTAATGTAATCTTTTGGAGTCCCGTGCAAAATTTGAGGATTTTGCCTTGTTGAAGTTCAAAACACTATATATGGTTCCTCAATAAAAGTTCGAAGGTTATTAATTTAGCTGTTTTGAGGGGTTTCAGTTGTGCGCGCGCGCATCATGGACTCATTTCCCCTACCCCTAGCCCTACTTTTAACCCTATCCCTTCCCCTACCCTACCCTACCCCTATACTCCTACATCAGTGACATTACCGCAGTATATCAGCGAATTACGAGCCTTTTGAATTTAAAATCATCATCATCACAAACAATAACAACAAGAACAAAAAGTATGACTCGCAAGAATCTTTAATTTGAATGGTTGGCATTTGTCATTATGCAAAACTTAAATATAACATCCTAATACGAGATCCGCTGCTAAAAAAACTTAAACCTAGTCCCTTGGTTTTGTGCTTTTGTTAACTATCATAATCGGGCAATGGACCTACATATAACTGATGTTTTTTAAGACTTAGTTTACTATATGATGCCTCTCCAAACCTTAATTATCGTATTTTATTGCTGTGTAGTAGTTTTCTTGGAGACAATGTCACATCTTTGTTGATTGATATTAGCAAGGTTTTTCTTGAAATATTCCATTCATGGAATTCTCGTTATTTCCAAAAAGAATCGACGTCTCTTCGAGCCTTCAGTGACAGTATACCCAAGAAAAAACTACTGGAAAACTGCCTAAATTATTATTGAAAAAATAATCGTTAAAGCAAACATGTATTATCAGTGCACATCTCAGTCCAAAATACTATTTCAAAAATATCTGACCATATCTGTTGCATTTAAACAATGCAGCTTGGTCTTATCAAGATCATTAACACTATTCAAAATCTCATTCTATTTTTTTCTTTAAAAAAAACAATTCAAAAAAAGAAGAAAATTACTGCAAAAATTAATTTTTCAAATTAAATTGTCCTAAACTTATTTTGTTTAGAAGCAACAAGTAACAAAACCCGATGTGCCGTGATCTAAATTTCGTCTACAAAAAGGAGGTTTCTTGGGGGAGTAAGATTTGAAATTTAAATATTTTTTAAGGGTATTCAAGGAATTATGGTGCGTTACCATGGAGATAAATTGCATTTGAAAGCCCATCGTATACTGCACTTGGTGCTATTTTCACGCAATTAATTGCTAATTCTGTTAATATTGTCCAAACGTTAAACTATTTAACTACAAACAGTGTTCATTACATTATATTCTTTTTAGCTTGCAAGTGGGTTTACTTCTTAGCGCGACTTGCTGACTTGACCACCACTCTCTTTGTAGTCACCTCAGGCTCGTCGTCGTCATCATCATCAAATTCCAAGCCAGTAGATTCTCCTTTTGGGGAGTCACTGCTAAAGAAATCTTGCAGGGATTTCTCTGTTGAGCTGCTTACATTACCTCCTACTGATCCTGATCCCGAAGTCTTGGTTTCCATCCTAACAGTTGATCTAGAAGGCGATCCACCACTGGAATCTGTGACGTACTTTCGTCTTGTGATTTTCATTTGAGGGGAACTCATCGTGGTACTCATACTGGATGACTGGATACTGGACATGGTCAACTGTCGTTGGAGATTATCCACTTGATAGCGGTAAGTTTCACAGCGACTCTTGCAGTCTTTCAATTGGTTCAAAAGGTCTTCCGCTTGGGCGTCGGCTTTACTTCTGAGAATTGATATCTGAGAAAGCTGGGATTCCTTGCCACGGTTGCAGTCTTCAAGAGCTGTTTCCACGCGGCCCAGTCTGAAAAGGTTTGATTAATAGTTTAATACCACATCTATAAAAAATACTCGATTCTGATTGGCTGACGAACTGTGAAATTTTTCTTAATACTATGCAATTAATTAATTGCACACATCCGGGAACTTCGCGCGTAATTAATTACACACATCCGGGAACTTTGCTTTCGGAATGCTTGACATCCATTCAAGGACAAAAACAAACTTCAGTATTTTATTCTCAGAAACTCGTATTTTTTTATAGATTTGGTATTAACAGGAAATTACACCTATGTTCTCGAAGAATTAATGAAAAATACCGCTTGTATTTGATGAAAGTGAATTAATACCACTCGTGCTACGCACTCGTGGTATTAATTCACTTTCATCAAATACGCGCGGTATTTTTCATTAATTCTTCTCGAACGGTGTAATTTCCTATACATCATTAATACCGATATTAGTAATTCAGTCAGTAGAAATTAATTGTGTAGGGAACCAAAATGGATTTTATTAAGGTTAAAATAATCTCTTTCTTTTCTTCCTGTTATTCTTTACTTAATATTAACATTGCCCATAATGTGCGCAATTCATTTGAAACCTTTTGTATTTTTGGTAGCATCGTACTATTGTATAAATAAGTTTTTTTGTTAAGGCACTTCATTTTACGCGGGAAATATGAATATAAAAATAACCAGTCTGAGAAAACTCGAGATAGGGGTACAATTGTACGCTCCGGCTAATGGGCTCCTGGAGATGGACATAAAAAGGGTTCTTTTCTCACTGTCACTTTTATGAATACTTGCGCAAGATGATACTTACTTGTTTTGCAGTTTTGTGATTTCAACTTGATATTCTGCTTTGCCTTGTTGGTTGAACTTGTTGTCGTTGTCAATCTCGCTCATTCGGTGTTGCAGAACTGTAAGCTCATCCTCAAGCTCTTCGTTTCTCTCTCGAGTAAGGTCGTACTTCTCTTCCATTTCGGATATCTTCTTCTGCAAAGTGATGATTTCATCCTTCAATGCATCACTCTTTAAGATCAGATTCTTGTTTTTGATTTCGAGTGCAGCAAACTTCTCAAGCAATGCCTTGTTCTCGTTGTCTAGTTTGGCGTTCATCTTGTAGGCATTCAGGAGCTCAGCTTGAAGTTCATTCTCTCGTTCTTGAGAGCGCTTGTAAGCGGCTTGGAGAACGGCATACGACGAGGAGTCATCGTAGTCTTCAATGTTTGATTTGTTCTGGATTTCAATTTCCGCTTCCAGTTGTGCTACACGCTTTAGAAGCACATCGTTTTCAGCCTGAAGATTATCCTTGCCAAGTCGGCAGTTATCAAGGTCGTTCTGTAAGTCGTGAATCTTTCTCTTTGCAGTTTCAAAGTCGTGGAAAAGCTTGCTCTTGTCATTAGAAAGACCTTGGTTGGAGTTTTCAAGGTGGTTGATAGTCTTCTGCATGGTGGCAAGTCTTTCCTCTAATCTTTGCTTCTCTAAGCTGATGTCATCAAAGTTCTTCTGCAGAGTGTTGAACTTGTTCTGCCAGGAAGTTGCATCAGAAGCTAGACGATCCTTCTCAGCACGTAATCCATCTACATCATCGCCCATACTGGCGAACATGTCCACTCCAGATTCAAGCTGTCCACCGCCGGCAGACTCACGGATGACAGTTTCGGTCTCTACTCTCTCGTAGCGGCTCTTTGCATCTTGTAGCTGATTTCTCAGTGACTCTATCTCGATTTTCAATTTTGAGTTTTCGTCGCGGGAGTTCTGCAACTGAGAACTAAGGTCAGCTAACTGTGGTTCAGCTCTTAGCAAATCACTCTGCAAGTCACGTTTTTCAGACATTAGATTTTCCAATTCGTTCCTTAGCATCGCTATTTCTTTCCTCAGCTTGTCGTTGTCGCCTAAGAGATTCTTGATTTCATCTTCCAAGCGATCAACAGTGTATTTTCTTTCAGCGTGTTCAGCAATTTGAGCATCAAAGTTTTGCTGTAGGTCACGAAGTTTCTGTTGGAGTTTGGCAATTTCAGCCTTCAGGGCTTCATTTCTAGTTTTATTCTGCTCAAGGATTCCACGGAGCTGAGCTTGAGTCTTAGCTTCATTTTGAAGTTCATCCTCCAGAGCATTGATCTTGTTCTGCAGATTTTGCTTATCACGTTGAAGTTCGCCCTTGGCATTTTGGGCACTCTGCAATGCAGCTTCAAGTTCAGCTATCTTCTTGTAAGCATCCAAAAGCTGTTGGTGAAAAAAATGGCATGGATATTGTAATTCCATTAACTCGAAAAGAATAAAGGAGCTTTGGTTTTTTTAAGAGAGAAAGGGAGGGGGCGGTCAAGATTGTACTCCAGCCGGCTATGGTAAATTTATGGGGCGAAATTCTTTGCTTAGAGAACAGGTATACGAATGCACATAGGGTTATAAGATTAGAAGATATGCAGAAATTTAAAAATCTAAGTCTAATTCGTACCTCCTTTTGCTGGGCTTCGATGTTTCGCTGAGCCTCGTCATTCTGGGCTTCAAGCTGTGCTATTTTGTGCCTGGCGTTCACAATTTCATCAGTCAGATCTTTAATTTTGTTTTCAAAGGTCTGGTTGTAGGTCTCCAAACGTGTCACTTTGTTCTTCAGATTTTGCACCTCCTGTTCTAGTTGGGCATTCCTCTTCTTCCATTCCAAAGCCTCATCAGCATCAACCTTTTAATACAAGAAGAAAATGTTTAAGTAAATCGAAAATACAAACAAAAGGAATGGCAAACAAACGGAAAGTAGAAACCTCCCCCCAAAAAAACATGAAAAAATAACAGTTATACATACCCTATCCTTGGATTGCAATTCATTCAGAGCTTCTTCCATTTCTTTGATTCTCTTGTCTTTCCAGGCACTCTGGCCATCAAGGATGTTCTTTTCGCGGTTGGTATTTGATAGCTCGTTTTCAGTCTTTGTAAGTCTGATGCGCAGTGAAGACATTTCATTATCCAAAAGTTCCTTTTCCATTCTTAACTTCTTGTAGGAACCATCCAAATCTTTGTATCTCTTGGAGGATGAGATGTCGATGTCGATAGACATGCCTGAAGATGGTGCTGATTGTACTTCACTGACTTGGTTAGCTACAATCACCAAATCACCTTGAAGTCTGTCTTTCTCTTGGCGGTGGGTTTCGATCTCGATTCTCAGTTGGGAAATTGTTTTCTTGAGACTGTTGATCTCCATCTTCAAGCGGTTCTTGTCAGCTTCGAGTGCCTTCACGCGGTTCTCCAAGTAGAATATTTTCTGGTTCTTGGCAGTAAGCTCGTTCTGTAGCCTCTCAATGTCCTTCAGAGCATTTAGGTATTTGTTCTTGAAATCTGTGGCATTTGCATTGGCTGTGGCCAACTCCTTTCTAAGTCGATCGTTGTCATCACGAGCAAGATTAAGGAAATGCTCAAGTTCAGCGATCCTGGTCTCTTTTTCATGGACTTTGTTGTTGAGGTTAGTCACTTGGTTATTATAATCATCAATTCTGTCTTGAAGTTTGGCAATCTTTTGTTTCAATTCAAATATTTCGTTCTGTAGCTGCTTCTCGTTGTTTTCATGCCAGTGAATTTGGTTGTCTTTGTCAGCAATCTCCCTCTTTAATCCATCAACTTGTAAAGCCAAGTCACTTGCAGCTCGTTGCGCTTCAAACATGTCTTCCTTGGCCCTTGCAAGTTGAGCACGAGTCTCATCTAGCTCACCACGGAGTTTGGCAATTTCTTGCATCGACCTGTTGTAGTCTTCCTCCAAGCTAGCTATCCTTTTCTGTGCATTTATCAACTCGGCGTTGAGGTTATCATTCTCGGTTATTGTGATTTGAAGTTTAAGTTTGACATCCCCCAATTCTCTCCTGAGCTTGTGAAGTTCGGCTTCAAGATCATCTTTTCGCTTCTTGGAATCAATTAACTGTGAGCGTAATGAGGTCAATTCTTGAATAAGCATATTGTTGTCACGCTCTAGGTTATTCTTCTGGGTTCTCAAGGAGGCTATGATTCCAGGAGCATCTGTTTGATCTCCCATCTGGGTCAGTTTGGTTTTCAGTTCTTGGATCACCCGCTTGAGTTCTAAGATCTCGTCTTCTAGGTCCTTTATTCTCTTGTCTCTGTTACCCAGTTCTGCTTGTAGCTTGCCATTAGCATCTGTTAGGCTCCTGTTTTGTCTCTCAAGTTTGTTGAACTTAGTCTTGAGAGATTCAAGGTCAGATCTCAGCATCTCTACTTCCATATCGTCTTGAGAAGATTGCACAACGATGTCTGTCTCCATTGTGATTCCTGATTCAACAGGTCTTTGGCTTTCTATGCTGAGGATTTGTTCATTTGCTTGGTTCAGTTTTTGGCTCAGATCGAATTCTTTTTCGCTGCTCACCTTGCTGGCAATGTCCAATTCGGTAACTCTTCTCTTAAGGTTGACGTTTTCCTCTTCGAGGCGCCTAGCCTTATCACGATGACCATCACCTGCATTTTCGATGATTGTGAGGCGATCAGTAACTGAAGAATGACTTTTTTCGAGATCACGAATCTTCTGTTGCGCAGCCTCGTAGTCTGCTTCCAAGCGTCGCATATTCTTCTTCAAGGAATCAAGTTCCCTCTCTAGCTCATCGTTCTTGTTTTTCAGCTCCTCAATTGTGCGATCCCTGCCATCGATCTCATTGATGTAATAATCAATTTTGCTCTTTAGATCGTTCAACTCTCGCTCAATAAGGTTCTTCTCTTCTCTAAGGCCATTGAGCTGCCTCTTCAATTCCTCTATCTTGACATTTAATCCCTCCTTTTCCTTTTGGAGATCACGGATTTGTTGTTCAAGAATACTGATCTTGTTGGCGCTGGTTCTAAGATCCTCAAGTAGGCGATCTCTTTCCCCAGTAATTCTAGCAAGAAGATTTTCAAGCTCATTGATCTTATTTGTCAAGTCAAGAATTTCTTGCTGGAGACTTACATTTTCTTCTTTCAGGGTGTCGTTCTCATCCTTCATGGCAGCCAGCTGTTTCTTGACACTATCTAACTGTCCCTCAATGTACTCTTTGCTAGCGGTAAGACTGTTGATGGTGTTGTCTTTTTCAGTTGCTTCTCTTTCCAAGGCCTCGACATCCATCTTAAGCTCTACAATCTTCTGCTGCAAGTCAAGATTGTCATTTCTAGCTTTCTCTAACCTGTCTTGAGAATCCTGGAGCTGCTTTGTCAGGGATTCGTTTTCTTTCATAGTGGACTCCATTTGCACCTCTATGTCAGCAAGTTCATTATTCACCTTCACTAATTCTGCTTTCAGGGCTTGCTTCTCCTTTTCGATGCGATTTTTGTAAGCTTCAAGGTCTCGTATCTTCTTGTTGAGAGAGTTGACCATGGCTCGAAGGTCAACATTTTCTTTTTGCAGCTTTCGATAGTCAGCTTCCAACCTCTCATAGCGGTTTTTGTACGATTGGAGCTCCTGCTTGAATCTGTTCTCACGGTCCTGGCTTGCCTTATAAAGAGTCTCGATTTCATAATAGCGAGTGTCGTGGGTAGAGCTTGCAGAAACTCTTTCCTCCCTTTCCTGGTTCAAGTTGCTGATTGTGATTTCAAGTTTGCTTAGATTGAGGTTGGTGTTCTTGTAGGTTTCCTCCAATGTTTTCAGCTTGCTCAAGGTGCTTTCCAATTCGTTTTTGGTGTTCATCAATTCTTTTCTAATTCTTGCAAGTTCTTCATCAGCAGCTGCTTTTCCATTTCTGAGTCTTTCAATCATTGCGTCTTTATCTCTTATGATCTTGTCCTTGGATTCCAGCTCTCTTTCTCTTGTCTTCAAGTCACTTAATATAATGAGATATTCTTCCTTCAGCTTTCGGAAATCTGCATTCAAGTTGTCAAGCTCGATCTTGAGGTTATCTCGCTCTTTCCTGACGCTTGCAAGCTGTCCCTCCAAAAGAGCTAACTTGTGGTTCTTGCTGCTGAGTTCATTGTCAAGAGCATTTCTTTGTTCCTTCAGATCTTTAATTTCCTTTTCTAATTGCAGAATACGGTCAGTTAGAACTTTGTTCTTGCGCTCGAGTTCCTTCTTGTCTTCTATGGCTGCGTCTGCAGCTACATTGGCAGCTAAGACATCGCGTTTGGCGTCCTCCAAATCCTTCTGGAGCTTCTTGATTTTGTTGTTTAACTCACTGATGACTTTGTCTTTCTTGGCGATGACCTTATTCAAGGCATCATTCTGCTTCTTTTGCTGAGTATTTTCTGCTTCCAAAGCGGCGATACGTTCCTTTGCTGGAACAAGCTTATTGTTGGCATCTTTCAGTTGATCTTTGAGCAGTTGGTTTTGTTTTCTTAATGTTTCTATCTGATTGTCCAGCTTACCGACCTTTGCCTGCAAATCATACAAGTCATCCTCTGCTTTCTTTCTGTCAGCCACTGCAGCTTCAAGGTCGCTTTCGAGCTCGTTAACCTTGCTTTGAGCAACAAGCAAGTCTCTGTTGATTTCGTCTTTTTCTCCTTCAAGACGCTGAACTTCTTTCATGAGGTCGGTAACCTTCTCATCGGCTGCTTCCAGTTCGGCTTTGAGTCTATCGATTTCCTTTTGCTTGAGAGTGTCCCGTTCATCAAAGCCTTTAACTTTGTTCCTGAGTACCAAGAGCTCTTTCTCCAACTGCGCCACCTTTTCTTTTTCACTTTCCAAGAGGCCATCCTTTCCAGACGATGAATCCATGAAATCACTGTAACTACTTTGGACATTTGAGATCTGGGTGTTCACGACCATGCATTCCCCTTCAAGAACGTTGATCCTCTGGGTGTGTTTTTCTATGTCAACTACCAAACGGTTACATTCTTCCTCTTTGTTCTTCAGTTGTATCAACAACTTCCTTTTCTCGTCTTCACTGGATTGAAGCAATGACTTTGTATGTAACAGATCAGCTCTAAGTTCTTCTATATCTCTTTCAAGGGTACTGATTTGATTTTTCAGGTCTTCGATGACTGCATCCTTTTCTTGGGAATCTTTCGTGGCCTCATCAGCTCGGCGGACTGCGTCATTCAGTTTGTTTTTCAAACGATCGACCTCGTCTTGAAGCTTGTCGACCACAGCCTGGTGATTCTTAGAATCCTCCTCAAGAACAGCGTTCCTATTGAGAGCATCTTGAAGTTCTTTTTCAAGGCGGTTAACTTTCTGGTTGAGAGCCAACACTTGCTGTTCAAAGTCCCGTTTCTCTTTTTCAGATGTGTCGTAGGCGGACTCAAGTTCTGAAATCTGCTTGTCTCTATCCTGAAGTTCTTTGTTGAGACGTTCGATTTCATCTTCTAAGTGTTGGGCTTCATCTTCGGCCACTTGAGCTCTCTTGTTTGCATCATTCAAGTCACTCTGCATTTCTTTTGCCTGTTCTTCAAGAATGTCATTCTTAGTGTTTACTTCTTGGACCTCATTATCAAGAACATTGATCCTGTCTTCGAGTTGACGGATGGTGTTTTTGAGGTCATCAATGGTTTTCTGCTTACGGTTGTTGTCGTTCTTGTACTTTTCAGCAGTCCTCTGGGCATCAGCAAGAGCAGCTTGAAGAGCCACAATTTCTTTTCTTAGCTTGGACACTCGATCCTTTTCGGCATCAAGGTCAGATTTAAGCTGAACCTTGGCTTTTTGGGCTGCATCAAGCAGTGCCTCGAGGTTTGCGTTTTTGCTTCTCAGTGCGTCCACTTGTCTTTCCAGATCGTCTCTCGAGTTCTCGCTTCTTTCCAGGGAAATTTTCAGGTCTGAAATTCTCTTTTCCAAAGGTGCAAGGTTCTGCTTCAGTTCGTCTCTTTCTTTGGCTGTTATCTCGTACAACGACTCCAAGTCATTAACTTTTCCTGACGTACCACCCAGCCTAGAAAGAAGACCGTCAACTTCAGAGACAGACGACTCGTAAGTCGATTGAAGCTGCACGTGCGTGCTGCTGAGATTTTCAAGCTCTGTCTCAATCTCACGAATGCGCGATCGATAACGGCTTACTTCAGTCTCCAGCTGCTTTATTCTGCTGCTTGCTTTAGAGAGCTCGTTCTCTGCTGCTGAGAGTTTCTTCAAAGTGATTGAAAGTTCACGCTGCAAGTCCCCGTTCTCCGTCTTCAAGCTTTCAACAGTGGTTTCCAGTTCTGCAACTTTCTTTTCGGCATTTCGAAGATCACGCTCCATATTCTGCCTCGTCTTCGTTTCTATCTCAGCCTTCATTTGAGCTTGACTCAATTCCTGCCGAAGCTGCTCAAGCCGGTCCTCTAGATCTGAATTCTTCTTCTCCAGGGATCGTATCTGCTTGTCCTTAGTTCCAACCTCGTCACGGAGTCTGTCAGCCGCCTTCTTGTTGTTCAAAGCGTCAGTACGATATTCGTTGATAGATTCCTTGGTCCTCTTCAGCTCATCTCTCAGTCTTTCAAGCTTGTCCTTCAAATCGTCACGCTGTCTTTGTGCGTTCAGAAGAGAAGCTTCGTACTTTCTCGCCTTCAAGTCAGAATCCCTCTTTGATGCCTCTAGGTCTCTCATGGCCTTGTCATAATCTCCCTGGAGCCGAGAAAGCCTTGCTGAAAGTGACGCAATCTCATCGCGCAGTGTCTCTTTCTCTTCGCTTGAACTCTTGATTGTTGTTTCGAACGCTGAAATCTCCTGATGAGCAAGGAACAAATCATCCTGATCTGGTGCAGATTGAACAATGGTTGTTGAATCGCTGCTGATTATCATTTCTTGACTCATGCTTTCAATTCTCTTTTGGAGATCAAGCTTATCAGCTCGGAGACTAGTAATTTCGTTGTTCTTTTTGCTTAGCTCCCGCTTAAGCATTTCGTTCTCGGTTTCCTTGTCCATGAGCCTGCGCCGAACCATGGCCAGTTCATCACTCAGTTTCTTGTTATCCCCTTTGGACTCACGCAACTGGTCTTCAAGAGTGCGCTTTTGCCTTCTGAGGTTTTCAATTTCCAACTGCAATTTGCGCACCTGTAGGTAAAATTTCAACAATCATAACTAAAAAACTGAAATGCATTAATAACTGAAACTGCAATAATACCAGGCTAAGTAGTATCATAACAGACATGACAAATATTTTCTTCCGAATAAATTACTGGGAGAGAACGAAATGAAAGGCAATAATGAGAAGTGAACTTCATGTCTGTCTGTCTGTCTGTCTGTCTGTCTGTCTGTCTGTCCGTCCGTCCGTCCGTCCGTCCGTCCGTCCGTCCGTCCGTCCGTCCGTCCGTCCGTCCGTCCATCCGTCCGTCCGTCCGTCCGTCCGTACGTCCGTCCGTCCGTCCGTCCGTCCGTCCGTCCGTCCGTCTGTCTGTCTGTCTGTCTGTCCTCAGTGTTCGTCTAATAAAAGTTCTCTCTGATCCTTCGGTCTGTCTGTCCAACTGGATTCGCATTGCATGTTTTTTTATGTATGAAATTTAAGATATTGATATTGTACTGCACGAAATGCCACTCAACTGACTGTATCACTTTAGGATTTTACTAAACAGCATTTCAGAAGTCAAATCAGAGAACAATAAGCGAAGAAAAAGGAATTTTCTCCGGCTGGGAACTTCACCTATCCTTTTCAATGCAAAACAAAACGAACAGCAGCGCATTTGACTCAAATTTCTCATGAGTCTCTTCTTCTATTTTTGAATGACAGAAATATGTCTTATCTTTTAACAGATTTTAATGCATTTTTATTCCGAAAATTCCATTTTAAAGTACACATGCCGAAGGTTATTTATGGAACACTGAATCCTTCAACTTTCGTATTTTGTTTCAGCGTCTTTGGTTTTGTGGTCAAATACTTCCTATGACCCTATATTAAGCTTAGCAGACGGCTGTAATTTGTCCGGCTTGGGCAAAAACTGATATCGATGAGGTGAATAATAATAGGATCCCAGCTTAGATAAGAGGCTCTGACGCAAGTACAAATGTCTTAATTGTCAAAAAGAAAAAAAGGGAAATTCCTGCTGCATGGTGCTTGCATCTTTCGAAAAATAAATTCAAGATTTGTATGACATTTTCTTCGAAAAGAGATCGACGTAACTTAAGATGTTTCCGGAAACCTTTTAGCCATAGACTGAAAAATGAATAATAAAAAGCCGATTACTGATATAAGAGCAGTCTTGAATTGCATTGAAATAGGTACAGGTTCTGTAAATAACTAGATTATAATCCCAAGAAACGTCTTAGCGAAAGAACTGAAAAAGGAGACGCTGTCTAGAAATGTCACCGACAATTACTTTTTTTTTTTTTTCAAGCTCGAAATATGATTCACAGACAAAATGTGTTTTTCATTACTCTTGGCTTGGACAGGTTGACCTTTAGCTATGGCATGATTTGAAAAGAAAAATATTTTGAATAATATAAGATAAAAAATGAATTGCAATTTGTACGCTTATTACCAAAGACCAAAAATTAAATTATAAGCCAAAGCTTTTATAGTCATTTCGAAAATGAAAAAAGATAAGAATAAGTTCACTTGGCTCTTTTGATTTTGTTTCCAGACAAAATAAATAATCATAAAGCAATCTGTGACAACCGCACAAATTAAAGGCCGAAAATGTTTGGGGAAAAAGTGTAGCATTTTTACTAATATGACAGAATATATTGGTAAATCTTTCTTAAGCCGCCTACGTCCAGCCAGTGAATCTTTATTATCATTTTGTACAAAAACATGCTCCTTCTTAGATTTCAAGAAAGATTAATTCTGAACTTTGAATAATTTTGGGGGCCGGTGTTGTTATGGAAATATTGTTCCATTCAAGGCCTCAGATGATCTTCAAATAACTGTCTAAATAACAAATTATCCAGATCATTTTAGCGTGACTGATGATTCAGTCGCTTTATGCAGTCTTGAATTTCATTTGCCCAAACTCTAGAGGGCGTCTATGGAAAAATTCAAATAGATAACATAGCTTGGAGCCGAGAACTGATTTTCAGCGTTACTTATTCTGTCTTTAACTGTGCAGTTTTCAGCGTCTTTAGCGATATTTGAAACCTTTTTAAAGCCTCGTCAGAATTGTTTGTGTTTAGCTGGTTTGGGTTTTGGTTAGTAATAATTCGGTACATAAATGTTTCTGCCAACAGTTTTTTTTTGAACCTGATAGTTGATTAGAAAATAGCAAGGTAAGCTCCAGCCCACGACCGGCTTGCCAGGAATTGTTGTTCTAAAGAACTCAGTATTTCATCAGTTCAGTTGAATGCAAAAACAAACAAGCCAACACCTTTGGTGTTGATTTATTCATATGACCATTTATTAGGATCGCAAGGCTATGTTCTTCGATTGACACAATGAGTTTATAAAAAACAATATTATATTATTTTTTCCCCGTTCCAACAAACGGATACAACCGAGCATGATCTAGATCCCAAAAATATTTCTTTAAAATGACCTATCGTTGACCTCAATTTGATTTTATCGTCGGATATGCAAATTCTCTCCGAACGACGCTAAGGCTTAGTTACGCTTCGTTTGAAATGTATGCTTGCAGATTGAGATCACAGAAGCAACCTTTACAAACCTCTCATGATCAGCTCAGAAACTTTGTTCAAAGTCCAAATGCTTAAAAAAATTCCTTTGAATAATTTCGCTTCGATGAAGGAATTAAATACATCCGACTTTTTAGATCAGCTAGTATGAGATTGATTCATTTTTTTACAGACAAAACAGCCACAGCTTCCTTTGTTTTTAATGATAATGAAGCTCTAAGATTTGGTGAAGTTGAGACCGTGGGAATCCACCCCAAATTGCTAATGTTTTTCTTGCCAAAGATGAGGGATGCAGCGCTTAGAGAAGCTGCTATAAAATTCATCGCTTGGATTCGATTTCCAGTGAGTAGCAAGCTAGAAAACCGAATCGTTTGTAAGCTAATTTCTTAATGAGTAATTAAAAATACTGTTTTGAATATTAAGTGTAGATCATTGGGTATTTAAAGAGCGATGCATTTATTGTTGTGCGAAAAAGAAATTGTAGTACAATCATACTCCAAGGCGAATATTTTTTCGGCTAGTGTCAAACTTGTCACGAATTGCAAAACAATTGGAAAATTCTGTATAAGTTCCATATTTGTCAGAAATAAGGTGGAAAATATGAATGTATGAAATTTAATTAATTAAAGCGATGAATTCAGTTTGGGACGATGTACATCTCGTCGACCAAAGAAGGAAAAATATAAAAATGATCGGTAAGCTTTACAGAAGCAGGCAAGCGTGCAGTGTTGATATGGGCGTATACTCGGTAGTAGTAGTAGTAGTGGTAACCCTACACAGAACCTATCGAGTTCTATGTACAAATCAATACAGTGCGTGCGTAAATAATCTACCAGTAACGAAAGCCAAATATATACTGAAGAATTTGGAAATATTATTTGAAGGTATTTAAATAAAACCAGATTTGACTTACCTCGATGGCATGTTCCTTCCTCACTTCTTCGATTTCGTATTTAAAGCGTCTGTAAGCTGCCTCCATATCTCCAAAAACTTCCTTGGCTTCGGAAATCTGCTGGAGTGTAATGTCACCAGCTCCATGACCACCCTTGCTCGAGTACGATTTGACGGACTTGTAGAACGAGTTTGAACCCGATGAAGGTACGTAGCTGGAGGATGAAGTTTCCATCCGAGAAGATGACTTAGACTTACTGCTCGATACCGTAGAATCACTCATGGTTGATTCCTTGCATGCAACCTCGTCGATCTGTTTTCAGATTTCCAACGTTGGGACGCGGTCTTCAAATCACAATTGAATTTCTGAAACTGTATCTGGCAAATATTCTGATGTTGCTCGATCTACACACCCTTCGTAACCTTCTACGAGTCTGCAGAGAACTTTTCTGTGAAAAAGACCCAAGGGACTAGCATTAGTCTTATCGAACCAAGGGTTTTTGTAGGGATACTGTCATTTACATAGTTAGGACCGCCTATGAAAGCACGCCCTAGTCATCAAGATTCTGACACGCACACATGTTCACTGACCCGGTCCAGAAATTTCCGTATTAGTATCGACCACACTGATCCTATGTATATTGTCTTTTGTTAGGCTTGAGTTATTAGGTCGCGTCCTTATCATAAATTATAGGGTTCACGCTCCTCTTGTCGGCATAAAATTCCTTCTTCGATACGGTCAAGCTCCGCAACCTTCTTCTACCAAACCAAAGCAATTTCACGTAACGGTAAGTGAGTGTTCGCTAGATGGACTCCTTGTTGTCCCAATAAAGCTCTAAACAACTATCATGTGTGTTTTTAGGAGATTTATATAGCAAGCCTTAGAAGACCAGCGTTTATGGTCTTGTATTTTCTGCACCCCGGGTGATATAAATTAACAATGCTTACAGGAGGGACACCAGTTTGTGTATGAATTCATTTGAAAAGGCAAGGCTTTTCTCGTAAAATCTATAGATATATTAACTTCGTGTAGCATCAGAAAGACGAACTAGGGTTTGAGAGAGGTCCTTAATAGGATAAACACCAGAAACTCATATTCTACGCTGACAGCGCCTAGATTTTGCTATGCGTCTGGGTGAAAATTCAATTTGCTTGACCCAACACAACGAATATTCAAGACGGATGGTGTGACATCGATATGCAAATTTAGACAGTCAAGAACTGACGTAAATTGTAAACATAGGATAAGTTAAAATGAGATGGGCTCTAGTGCGTTCTAGAGCATTAATCCTATATTGTAGTAAATCCCTTCTTTGAAAGCGAGATTCGAGAAAGCTTAGTAGATTTTGATCAATCTTTTGATTCAAAAACTCAAGGAAAAACTATTTTTTCTCTCTTTCCTTGCTGCATGTCAAAATGCCTAAGCAGACCAGCCTCCTTGACGCGGGGGAAAATTGATCATCTCTCTATCAAATTCTGATTAATGAGAAAAAGTACTAAAAGCTACAAAAAATTATATAAAAATTCGTGCACTAAACACTTTTATGGATATACGATATTAAGTGTGTTTTGAAAGGTCATTTGGCACTGAGTATTTTGCATAAGTCACAGAAACAAATATTTTGATAAATTGGTAAATAAAAAGAACCAAAGGTCCTGAAGGGAACTTAGGGTTTGTTTACTGAAAGTTCCGCTAGATTAAAGACCGTGGGAAACTGAACTGTACAACTTTTATCCTGCACGAAATCAATACACATAAAGTTAGATTTCAAACTTAGACTTAGGTAATGCAAGCGTATTTTTTGACACTAAGTTATATATTTTTTCCAATCTTTTTTCGCAAGAACTAGGAAAGAAACTTCTTCGAAGCAATCTAGATCATAAGCTCTTAGGTTGTGTTACTTTCATACAATTACTTTTTAGAACTGGTTGGGTGATTTTTTGCAAACTTCCTACAAATACTAATTTCGAATATTCTAGGCAAAGCTTGAATCCTGTGGAAAATCTAAATGAATAAAATATAGTGATAGTATTTGATAGAATCTCATACGGTAGATTCTAAAAACTTCCACTGATATTGCCGTATTTCAATTTAATTAATAAGAAGACAATTATATCTAAATATGGAAGCTATTTAAGTGGTCACCAAAACTAAAAACGTCCTTGATTTACTTTTTTCCAAAAAAGATGCTTACAATAAAATATTTCCTTATAGGTGGAAATTTTTATATTTGTGCTATAAATCTTTGCGTGAATTTTTCGAAGTACTGATGTTGGTTTAGTTTAAGCTGAGATCACGAACATACTTGTACTGTGCAAAGTAAGTCAAAAGTTTCCTAAACTTAGAAAAGTTTGATATCCGGTAATGAATTTTCTCTGTTGGAAGTATCTATCTCAGTAGGTAACAAGTCTAAGGATGCTGAGCTAAGTTTGGAATGTTTTGTTACAAATTAGATAGTACGATAAACTGTTTTTGTAGTTCAACTAGCGGAGGTACACGTCACCATTGCATTGGCAATTAGCATCCATGGATCATTTGCCATCTGTAAATGTTTTCGAAAGTGAATCAACCGAAACGTTGTTTGCTAGGGATTGCGCCATAACCATCTAAAGTAGGAAAAGGAAAAGCTTATCGATTGAAATATTTTATTCTGAATCTAGTAGCTAAAGCTCGAGTAAAAAGTTAGAACACCTTGTCGACCCTTATTTTGTCATTTTCTAACCCTTTATTTAGTGATTGGTTGCCATTATGTTTCACCACAATGACAATAAAAAAGAAAAACAAAAAAAGAATTAACTTACATTGAATCATTTTTTTAAATACAACTTTCTTTCATTTTAAATTTATCTAGCATTATTAGTTCATTATGTACTTTAATTTTAAAAAGTCAATATAAGTTGAGTAAAGCCAACTCTGCGTCACGCACGCACAGGACTGATGTCCAGTGAAGCGACAACTAATCCCAGACTCGACGCCACACCATATTTAGCAGTTAAAGAAACAAACTCTTCTGCAATACTTTTAACTATCTTGTGATTAATGGTGTCGAAGCCCAAGACTTGATGGCTGGAATTTATCTTGCAAAGATTAAACCAAAATAATTTAGTAAACACTGATTGGCTGCACAACTGAGGCGAACGCGTGACGTCACACCGACCTGTAAATGATTGCTAGCTGGCTCAAGGGTTTAAAAATGCCTAAACGTTTTTTTTATTGTCTCTCATCGAGATCAAAGCTAGCTGGCAAACTTCAAACCAGTGATAATTTGTAAAATTTAGGGTGAGGCAGAAAGTTGTGTAAGCTAATTATATACATTTTGTAAAACAAACTTTATTTTTGAGACCATACGAAAGTTTGTTTTGTCTAGAATGTCTATCAAGGCTCAGCATTACATTGCGTTACTTGGGGGTGATTCTATATGCATGAGAAAGAAACTAGCATGAGAGTTTGTCATAAATCAACAATTGAATCAGTCGACACACGGACATTTCCAACCTTGTCAAACTCTTCATGCACTCAAAATTAATCATTTTGACGTGATCTAAATATATTGGCGATGCTGCATAGTTGATTTCTTGCAATATGTGCCAACTCACTATGTAATCCTTTCAAGTTGCATACCCAATTTTCATTCCTTGAGCAAAATGCTTTGATATCAGCAAAACAAAACACCACACTCTAATAGGTTTCCCAGTTAGGTGTCTTTCACACAAAGAAACCTTGTTCTAGGATAACATTAAATAGTACTCACGCTAGCTTAAGTTTGGAAAAACAAATTAATATTGCAATCTTGTCTGGTAATTTTTCTTTCTTCAAGGCGTTCACTATCAAAAGTCATATTTTTTTTTTTTTTTTTTTTTTGACAGCTCGTTAAAGGATCGTTTAAAATGTCATACATCATTTAGTTTCGAAACTTCATCTCTTAATTTTCTCGAGTACATAATATAACATCTTGCAAAAACGTTTTCAAAATAAAAGCGATAAAGTAATGAACAAAACACAACCACAGACAAATTTAAAAATCTGCTCTTAAATTAAAGACTATGAAGTCTAAAAACAAAATTAGTTGAAGTTTTAATCAGTTTTTGTATTGCTGTCACATAATAAAAAATGAGTCCTTTGGAAATTAATATGAATATAATATTGTCAATATAATTAATGGTTTTTGAATTTTCTCAATTAAAGCTAATGAGATTAATCTTAGATCAATCATTTTATGTCTTGTTTCATACAGTAATTGTTGGTCAGTAAGGGGTCTAATCGGCTGAAGATCTTATTTGTTCGTCCGAAGTTACCCAATATTATCATTTAATTGCTCAAATATTACTCAATGTTACAATCAATATATTGATTTTCTTGAAAGAACGAGATATATTTAATTGTTGTAGTTTTGTCCCAAAGGCCTACATAAGCTCTTGGAGCTCCAACCACAGTCAGAACCTTACAAGTCTTTTGAAAGAAAAAAATTAGCGAGTTAATGACTTCAATAGATAATAATCAAGTGGTGGGGGAACAATCAGGAACATAGTCATGCAGCAAAGCCCATAATAGGATTCTTCCATTAATTTCACTTTTTAAGGGACCTTTT
The DNA here is from genome assembly GCA_023349425.1 of Anthopleura sola. NCBI lineage: Eukaryota > Metazoa > Cnidaria > Anthozoa > Actiniaria > Actiniidae > Anthopleura > Anthopleura sola. The sequence goes on along the minus strand of JALHLI010000035.1, from coordinate 960,104 downwards.
TGCCTAATGACTCTCATTTTAATGCATTTATTAATCCATATATTTTAATAATAAGATAATATATAATCGTGATGGATTGACCTAAGGCAGGTAATAAATCATTACGTTAATTGCATCACTTTAAACTCCAAAACTAGTCCTTAAAAGTTGATATATCTTTGCTATTAATGCATTCATTATTTCGCCATCCAATGGAACGAATGATGAATGAAAGATCGAAGTGCATTTAGTCATTTTCAAGTATTTCAACTCCAGTCTTTGGCTATTTATATATGCTGTTATTTCAAGTTTTCACATTTCTAGATTACATCACAAAACTAGTTTTTAGAATTTGAAAAATACATTCATGTGACGAGTATTTTTTTTGGGATTTTTTAAATAATAATTATTACCTAATCTTTCAATCAGTAATAACTTATTAGGCTTTTGTGTGATAATTGGTAATTTGAGTGTATTTATAGTATGATCTTATTGTGAGTAAGAAATGGTGCCATAAAGTTCAAAAAAAATAAGACAGGTCAGGATTTGCAAGTATAATTTTTCATGGTACCTGACTGTTCGTGTGCTGGCTAGAATGTCATAATCATGGCTTAACAGTGCTTTTTTAATGAGCTTCAGCTTAATAGAGTCTGTAGGGTTAACATTTTATCCAATTTTAGCTTCAACTTGAGATGGTTGATTTTTAATTCCTCGACTGTCAAACGTACATCTCCTAAAATAGCCAAAACGTTCTCTATTTCAAGTTAAAATTTTGCCTAGATTTGGAAATAATCATGAACTACTTGTACTGATGAATAAGTACCATTTATCGTGGACAAGGAGATTATTGTTCTTCTTTACAAAGGTTTATTCTTGCTGAATTAAGTCAATTAAAGGTTATATATATTTGGTCTGAAATGCAAGGGCAGCCATTAATCATTCTGAGATCTTTCTTATCTCATTTCAGTCCTAGAAAAATATATATCTAAATTTTGAAAGTAAGAAATAAATCAATCACTACGAGGAATGAAATTTATCAGTGTTTAATACTTGTTAAAAGCAACACGAATCACAATTACCAGCAGCAATCAACTGTACTTGCTATCTGTCAACGGAGTATTCTTCAATACCTTTTATTGATACAATAGAATTCAAAGTCTTGAGTCTTATAAGCTCTCTCTTTGATATGTCTATTCTATAAACTTGCAAGTTTACTTAGATTTTTTCGATAAAGTTTCTTCTTCGTATTATGTTTCTTAATAGGCTCGACTCAACACAAAAATATATGCAATTTTGTACGAGGTGATAAAAAATAAGGGAGTAACCTTTGTTATGTCTAGGAATTCTAGCATGATTCTTATACAGAACTCTAACATAGATGTTCTCAATATAACCTATTGTAAACACTTTGAAAACTGTTCAATCGTGGGAATGCTATTCTGTTGAAACAATTCTGCTAGCTGAAGCCAATTTCTATACAAGCCATAGCTCCGTAGCCTGCACACCCAATATCTGACCCCGAGGAGGAGGAGGAGGAGGACCCAATATATTTGAAAATATTCCCTGTTCCATGCACTATGCTTGCAATCAAGCACCTATGAAAGAGTCGCGTCGAAGGCACGTCTCTTAACCATCTCGTGAGTGGTATACATTTGATCCCGAAATAAAAAATATGGATGTGAATTTAATTTTGTCACCATTTTTTTCAAAGGCTGCCGTCCCCTGGTGCCTGGCTAATGAAAACAGATACCAGGAATGATAAAATCGTGACGAGGTTATCATTCTGAACATTAATGACCTCATTCCTCTTTTGAACAAGGCAAGGTAAGTTATTTTTTTCCTGCTTTCAAAGCTTAAACAAGGTACAAATTAGAACCTCCATGCAGAGCAGAAATAACAAGAAGGGCGTTGGCAAGTTAGTAAATGAAGCAAAGCTAATAGCTGCTCTTAAGGTTCATTATAAACAAGATTTGATTGGCTGAATATGGCTTCATTTTTTGAATTATAGCCAGAAAAGGCTACCAAACCCACTAGGATCAACCATGCGAACTCTGTATTGACAGCACGTTGATTTGCATATCTCGATATACATTTGATCTTGACCAAAAGCGACTATGTTGACGAATAAATTATCTGCAAGGTTGAACTCTAGAAAATCTTGTAATGTTTTTTCAGGGTTGGTTCGACCGTGGGTCGTAGATCCGTTCACTATTACTATTAATTAAAAAAACCTCTTGTTAAAAAACGAAGAGAACGACCATGAGTGAAAATACAGTCCAACAAGAGTCTTCTGGCTCGTCGTTTCAATTGTACCAGAGTGGGATTTCGGATGCACGAAGTAAAGACACGATGGGCGACGATACAGTAGCGTACACAAGAGTACAGAGAACTACTAGAGGGTTGTTTGACGATTCTGATTTGACGCTCAAAAGATACGACTCTGCCAAGGATACTTTTATTGATCTGGAAGCAGCGTACAAGAGATTCCAGCTTCAGCTGCAAGCTGAAAGAGACAGCCGTAGAATCGAGGTAACGTACAATAATATACAAGTGGATCCAAGTGAACCACGCAATTTAACAATGGCTTAACCCAATCAAAATGCTGCATAAACATGGTTTTAGTGTTTTCATGTTCTCTATAATAGTTGGCAACCACTTAAAAACTACGGCACAAAAGCGCTGAGCAAAAATACCGTATTTCCTAGAGTAATCTCGTAATGGATGAAGTATTACGACGATTTGTAGTAAAGTGAATTAAGCTTCTCAAGGCAGAAAATCACTTGACTTGGATATATTGAGTAACAACATTGATTTCCTGTGATCCTCAGCACTCTAAGCACTTTTCTTGGCAACCAAACTATTTGTTTTATTTGATTACTTAAAATAACCTCCTTATCTGAAACATCACTCCGCATATTTCATTCTGTCACGAATTCCGAGCCATTCATTCTGTAAAAGATCTAAGATATTTTTTTTATGTTGAAGACTAAGCTATTAAACGTATAGGTCCAAATGATACAATGTTTTTGAACATGTTTGGTTCTTTTCTCTCTGATTTCTTTTCTTGAAACTCAATTGATATGTATAGGAATTTGAAGACAAATAAATTATGTTGACCTAGACTATCGTGGCGTGGTCTGTTCGACAAAGGTGCGTTATGATCAAACGGCGTCAGTCACGTAAGGAATCCTGCAGGAAGGACGCGAGTTGCTGGCTTATAAAAAAGCCTCCTATTAATGCAACTAATGACTAATTTTTTTTAATAAAATGTAGGCGATTTAACCTCCCCAGCGAGCTCCTGTGTCAATAACTATTTTGTACCTTCAATGATTTGATTTATTTGTTTAGTGTTTCGTTAAAAATAGATTAAAATGCTTTTTGGCGAGTACATAGCAAAACATTACTTTCTCATTTTATCGTTGGTTCAGAGTTAAGGGCATTTTTAAATTATTTATTGTATTTTAGTCCATTTATTAAAATTATAAATCGAGTTAATTAGTGGTGTGACTTCCACTGACCAATAATGTCATAATACTTTAAGTGGAAAATATGTTCATTCAAATGAAACATCACTCTTTCTCAACTGACAACATTTTCTTTATTTTCTATCACTTTTGATTGATTTTTGGCTGAATCCTTATTTCGATCTGCCTGCTTAGTTAAATGCACCAGTATTGTACATCGATACAATATTGTATTAGTAAAAATCGATGATCAAACTTATTGTCATGCTCTTTTGTGCATATTTCTTCATCCGTTGCACGAGTTTCAATACATATTCTTTTATCGAGAACATTTCTTCAATTTTTTCACAATGCAACAAATATACAAAAACTCGTATTTCATTTCCTAAGCATAAATGTTCGCTCTGGAAGAAGGAATCAATCCCTGTTCCTGGAGAGTGACAGCAGTTAAAATATATTATGATTAAACAACTGAGAAAAATAGCTTCTTATTCATAAACACTGTTGTGTAATAATTCTTGAGGCCAGCAGCGTTAGGTCAAGATATTCTGACTTGCTCTCTGGCGTTAGTAAGTTCTGGATATACATCAAACACGCCGTTTGTTTGGAATTGAAACGGAAATCATTAAAGTAGAACATCATATCAGTAATAGAAAAAAAAATTCGTAGTAAAAGTAAAACAATAATTAATTATTGCTCGCTGTTTTTAGGGTCGGTTTTTAGTGCCAGTATATAAAGTTTAGTACTTTTCAAGTTTGTGGTAGAGATATCTCGTATTTTATCATGAATACTTAAGTATCATATAAATGACCTAGATCATTCTAGAAAAGAAACGAACAAACCTTTTAGAATATTTATGATTTCAGCGTAGTACTTAACTCTTAAGCTGCCTGTCCAAAAGATTCCATTTGTAATCTTCTTATAAAAGACTGATATCATAGACATTTAGTGAGATTATGTGACAATAATTTTTTTTTAAAAAACGAATTTCCTCTGGACCAATAAAAACACCTTACTGGCGAATGTTGGGGCTGTTTTTCATATTGTACATTACACTAATGGACACGGATATGACATACACGTTTAATCTTTCTTTATCACGAAAAATTGAAATGCTGGAGGAATTGGGAATGATAAAATAGACAAAATTAATTCAAATAGAGTTGAAAAAATAATAAACAATCATATTCAATATTTTCCCAGCTAGAACTATATCCAATATTTTGATTTAAAATGACCAAAAAAAACAAATTTTTGCTGCTTCGTGTATTCGTTGTTTTTATATTCAACATTTGCTCAAAACTAAAACACGCTTTAATCTGTTACATAAATATAGCAGGAGCTTTCCAATGTTGTTTCTATTCGATTTTGTTATGGCGCCAACTGGCTCGATGGGAATTAACATGATTAGCTTGAATGCATGCAAACTGCTCAAAAGCCCTTTCAGTACTTGGGATGTATATAATTTTAGAAATAATCTCTTTCCTTTCTGCTCAGTAGCAATTTAATTTAGTTTTTAATTCCATAAGATTTTTTACAATTATTTTTTTCATTTTTTAATTTTCTTTTTATTAATTTTTTATCTTTCAATCTTGATGGATATTTTATACGAAGCTGTTAAAATCATAGTGAACTTAACCCCGGGAATTTCTATGAGAAAAATGCTTGAATGAAGCAACGACAATAGACCATTCATGAGGGAACACTAGATGGAAGTAGACACAAACTCGTTGGATACATTTTTCGATTTCACTGAGCTTACCACTGACATCTGCACTGTATTTTGCTTGCTTATTTGCAATAATTTATAAACAATTAGCAGAGTTTCAAGTCTTTAGATTATTGATTATAAATCTTTGTCTAATAAACAACCTAAGAAAAACCAAGAAAAATCTGGTAGTTTGTTGTGACCTCTTTAACCTAAATAAGTGGGTATCATTTTCTCCGCGTCGCGTTGGCTGTGCTGTTGACACGACCATCCTTTCCTAAACAGCAAATTAGCTTTGCATTCAGTGTGGCAATCAAACGTTGTGAGGTCATATTGATAAAACAAAACATTTTTTGATAAAAAAGCATTCCTATGCGTGCAAAAGAAAAACGAGAGCCCAACGCTCCAAAAACGGTTCCCATAACAACGGAGATTGCAGTACAATACGATCTTCGGGTCTCTTACTTGTTCCGCCTTACTATTACCGTACGCAATCTACTTACTCGTAAAATATAGCATTGTAAAATAGCATATTGCTAACATTGTATAAAAGTTTGCATGCAAATCATGATCACAATGCAAGAAGATTTCAATACCGCTGATGTTGTCCAGAGTGTCATCCAAACTTGAGCTTGTCTCAATAATCGGTAATTGGTACTTGGTACTTGGTACTTGTGTCACGCACGACAGACAGACTCAATGTAGCCTAATTTAGATGGGTTTATCAGAATTTAGACCTTGATTTCCATATATGGACCTGTACTGTTTATGTTAACACTTGTATCGTCAAGTCCCCGTTGAAAAGTTTACTATTTAAGGTATAGTGCGCAATATTAGTGCACTGAGTTGTACTTTACAAAGTTGAAGTCAAACATAAATATCCATAACCTGAAGGAATAACCAAAAACAGAAGCTTTTGTTTTAGTGAGAGTGAAGCTTTCTGCATGAAATCAATCAGCCCGTGAAACACGTTACAAGAGTAATTGACAGCTGCCACTCCTTTTCGATGCTTGTTTCGGGATCCCTTTGCCATGAAGACACTATGTGTGACAATTTAGTCGATGTGCCAAACCATCCATGGCAACCATATACTGTACAACAGAGACGCAAATAGACTATTTTATAATCATATTGGTCTAGATTTTCAGGAAAAATAGCTTAGAGAAAACGCACAAAAATGCTGTTGTACGATAATTATTTGACATTGATGACATTTTCTTAACCGCGATTTCAGGTCGCGAAACTAAATTTTACACTTGAGTTTGTATCTGGGCTTGGTATCTATTATTAGAAATACAGACAGGATAGGACGAGGCACATACCCCAAAGCCTAGCATAGTCTGTTAGATACTGTTTCGATAGATCGCCAGCAGGCTTTGATAAACATATGTTAATCAAATCCTAGCCATCGCAGGTCATCATTCGTTTGTTGCAGGTTCTTTAAGGAAAAATAATACGTAAACGTCGCTTCTGACCACATGAGGTGTCTAGGCGCATGCGTAGTTTCCTGATGCGGTACCCTTTAGGCTCCTTGCAAATGAATATTTTGATAACATAGATATTTGTTTTGTATAAATTGCGAATGAATAGCTTAAGAAGTAGGACCTTTAAGGTGCGGCTTCCAATTGCATCCAACACAGTCAATCAATAAACACGACCACCTGCTATCTTCAGTTAAACGAGAAAAGTCACCAACTGGGCATCTCAACATGGGGCATTTTCCCTCGCTCTTATTAAGCATATCATAGTAAACAGCTTGTTGGGTTCGAAACTGAAATTGAACTAGCGGAGTAATTGACCTCAGCTTTTACAATTTAATCCAGTTTCTCTGATTAAAGTCGGTGCTTTGTAACCATCGCTCATTCATCATCTTCTTTCTAGACTCGAAGAAAGACCTTAATGCATGCATGCATCTCATTGTGCTTAAGTTTCTTCGTTCTTCTAGAACGCTTGTTAAATGAGGTCACACAGTCAGCTTGCTTTTACAGATAATGGGTTTATTCTTTACAATACTGTTCTATTCTTTACAATTCTGTTCAGAGATCTGCCGCAACACTTACCGGAGTGACATTTCTAGCAGAATTTTGGTAATTTCAACCCCGAGAGATTACCCCTTTTTTTTCTTTTTTAAGAATTGCACTTAGTAAAAAGGTTAGTTCAAATAAAGTGTACCGCACAAAATATCACATAAGTAAAGGATTCAAATCGACGCACAAGAAACTCAACGCGTATAAATTTCACAAATGGATGGATTCCTGTCCCACCTCTAAATTCAAAGATCACCATAGTAACGGCTACACCTGATTGGGTGGGCGTTACCATAGAGAATATACTAGCTGCACCATCAGGGTTTGTTACATGTGCTTGGCCTACTGTTTTTGTGCTTATTGAAATTTTTGTTAAAACACAAACATAAATATAGTAGTGGGATATGCTGCTCATTGGCAGTCATATTAAATCTTAGTCCACCTACTGAGACAAATGAACCGCAATGGAAAACCTAGAACTTTCGTCTAATCCTGAATACTGCTCACTCAACTTCTTATTCGTCTTACAGTACAGATATAACCATCAAAGTTGATATAATCAATAATGCTGGAAAAAACTGCCAATTTTTTTGAGCAGCTGTATTTTTGCGATGGTTGAGTCATGTAGCGCTGCGGGATAGAGCCGGTTATATTAGTTTATGTCTGGTTTTTTGTGCGATAAATTCTGTCTGGAATATTCACTATATTTTGACTGAACAACATAATAAGTCTTTTATTTATCTTTGCTTTCTGCTTTATTGGTGACCTTATGATTAAAACAGCGTCTGAAACACATGCAAAATTCAAGACTGTTATGTATTGATGAAAACCAAAAGATGACTCCGCGCTGCATAGCACTTTACATGACTGATTCAGGAACTACCGCGTGTCTTCATAAGAATAGTAATGAGTTAAACACGTTCTAAACTTTTTTTACTTTATCCTCCTATATAGAAATAGTATTTGGAATGATGCAGTTAGTTAACATATTATTATTCAAATTACAAGCCTTTCCAGTCGTTAATTTGTGTTGTTTTGTGTTGTTTTTGTCATTAACATTAGTAACAATCAGATGAAAGGCGCGTCTTGCCCTCCTTTGAAGTCGCACAGTGTTAGAAGCCTCCAGAAAAAATGTTTCGTAATTAAAACACGTCTTTATAGATACCAGAGCGGCTTTAGATTGTAATAAAGATCAAAACAAAGAGCTGAACGCTTTTTTCCGATGCAACCGGTTATTTCAAAGATTTCTCTGTATTTATTATCAAGATAAGTCTAAAAGACTTTTGTTATGCATTTCCTTTATTCTTGATTTATTAGCCATGTTTTCATGACTGTCGCCCAAGTACTTGCAGGTTGGGTCACTTCTCATTAGTTCATCAGTATGTGGCTTAGAATCGGAATATTGTCTCCTGATTGCAAAACCATTTTTTTTTCTGAATCTGGAACGACTTTGAACAGCTTAATATAAACGAATTTTTGAAATTTATATTAATAAGTTTTTGGATTTGCGTCTTCAACTCTGAGGACTTGGCCCTTAGTACTGCGCATGCTCGACAACTGCCAGAAAGTATTTGATTGACTAGTACATTATTTCGCTTGATGTTCAAAAATCAGATAACCCTACGAGGAATCATAGTAGTCGGAAAAACTGAAGCGTATTTCCTAGCATTAACGTTCAGAAATTAGAATAATCATCAATGTACAAGGCCAAATATTTAACTGCCCTCACTAAAACATTCAGTCTAGCGGGCCAAGCGCCAAGGGGGCGGGCTGCAAATCCATTTATCGCCCTGCTTCGATCTCATTGGTGAGAGAATGTCTTGCGACTGCTGTCAGCCAATCAGATCTTAAGGAAACCATTTCAAAGCGTGTGCGTTTGATGTTTTCTTGTTTTGTATGTATACCAACTTTATTTTTGAATGAAAATGTTTTAACTTTCGATTGTATAATTTGGTCTTGTATATTAATGATAATGATAATGACATGACCTTTTTGTGCATATTGTTAATTTGTGGCCCTTGTATCATCGTTTGCACCCTCGCAGCGCTGCATAAAGGATGCTACTCGGGACACAAATAAACAATATGCCCTCCAAAAGTCATGTTATTGTTCTATTAATACAATTACCTTGAATAACCTTGAGACAGCGTGGGCACTACTATAGTCAGCGGGTATCTACAATCCTGGACAAATTGCTTCCAGACAAAGCGCACTTAGTGATTCATCCCACGATCAATGTTGTTCCAAAAAACGGGATCCAACTGGAAATGAAGAAAGGGGTGGGGGGGGGGGGGGAGGAAAAACAATTGGAAAAGTAAAAAACATTTCTCTCTGCAGGGATTCGAGTTTCGTTTCGCGCCAAAAGGTTCGCTAACTTCGACTGATTGTCTGCGTGACCGAAAAACCTGTCGGTAAATTTGGCGTGAAGCAAAGATGAAAAATCGTCAGTCCCGCCAGTAAAAGGGAGGGAGGGGCAGATGACTTTTTGATCTTTTGAAAGTCTATGCACTGTACAGTAGTAAACAACGAGATAAATACCTTAGGTACCCGAGACCAGCCCTGAGAATTATAAAGTTCCCAGAGCGGTTTGTATCAAAGTATAAAGAGACAAAAGAAACCGTTTTTAATTGCTTTCAGTTAGTATAATATTATTTTATTTTATTTTATTTATCTGCTTTACAACTTTGATTTGAAACCAGTTGAAGGCATGATCAACAGGACAAGAAGTCCCATGCTAAGACCAGCCTAAAAGAGTGACTGCAACAAATATCTGACATATGTGTGCGATCTTGTCCGTAGTCGGTAGCTAGCCAATCATCGCGCTTTTATCAAGTACTTTATGTTACTATAGTTACAGAGTGGGGTTTGAAATTTGCGTAATAGGATGATCTATTAAATTTATATAAATTTATCATTTTCAGGTTGGCAAACTCAATTTTCGTATTGAGTCGCTTACAGAGCAGAATAAGAAACTCAACGAGCAGATAACTACTTTTAAGTATGAGAGCAAGAAGCATCAGGAGGAGCTTATGGTTGCGAACCGTAAACTGCGAGACAAGGACTGGGAAATCGAGTCGCTCAAGAGAGACCTCAGCTTCCGAGATAATACCATCGAGAAAATCAGATCAGAGAAAGTTGCTCTTGAGCTTGAACTGAACACACTACGAGATGAGATGTCAACACAGGTCCTGCAGGCCCCCGTAGTTGAGTCAGCGATCGATGAAACGGAATTTTATATGCTACAGGACCAAGTAACGCAATGGGAGAGTGACTACAACTTAATAGTGGATGAGAGAGACAATTTGCTGAATGACTTAGCGGTCTTGCAGTCAAAGGTCTCAGGCTTAGAGAGTGACGTCGACAAGTATAAAAGGCAGGCCCAGTCTTCTGGAAAGAATGAAACCCAGATTATTTCGAAGTACGAGGTTCAGGTATGCAAACATTAATAGGGATTTCGAATTCTTCATATAATGCCAATGGTCCTGAAATATCAAAGTATGCCAGTCAGTCTTTAGGAAGTGCGCACAGAAATATAACCTATTTAAACCCTTGTGACAAGTGGGTGACTAAGATCCCTAAACAGAAAAAGAATTTTCTACAACTGCGACAATAAATCATAGATCGTGGACCTTTGATAAAACGCTATAGTTTCGGCAAGTCACATGTCTAGTTTCTAATTTCGGTGGTAATAGTTCCCAGTGTCCTGATTTAAGATATCTAAATATAATGTATAAGGTTAGTAGGTGTACCTCGAGACCTTCCAGACCCCCCCCCCCCCCTTGCCATATTGACATCTGTATAAACGTTTTTGTTTAGATCCAAAACTTCAACAAAAAGAGGGACATTCTTCGTGGCCAGTACGACAACTTGAAGGAAGAGCTGAAACGATGTCGCGAAACCATCGCTAGAATGGAGGCCGAAGCAATGGAAAACCAAATCATTACAAACAAACTCAAAGAGGACAATTCGATGAAAGCTCACAAGATAGACACCTTAAATACAACCAATGTTGAGCTTCAAGATAAATTGGACAAGTTGAGATCGCAGCTCTCGAAGACCGAGGCGGAGCTAGAGTTCCTACGCAGGCAGTCATCCACTAGAGAAGATATGTTTAAGAGTTACGAGAGAAAACTGCATGACCTCGAGGAGACACTAGCAAGGCTTCAGTCAGAGCGAGATTCGTTTGAGAGCGATCTTGCTATAGCAAACATAAAAGTCGGTGAATTCGAGAAGTCCAACCTGAAATGGAAAGATCGAGTACACGAATGGGAGTCTGTGGAAGTGATGCTGAAGAAACAGATAGGAGATCTTTCGTCCGAGCTGGAAACCACCAAGGAGAAGTTATCAGACCAAGTGGACGGTGAGGTGATCAATCGTGTACGTGAACTGCAAGCACAGCTTGACGAATCTGCAAAAACCATCAACGAACTGAGATCTGAGTATGACTTGATCATAAGGGAAAGAAACGACCTTAGAAAGGAATTAGACGGACTGACAGTAAAGATTTCGAGTATGCAAGAAACAATACGAACACGAGAGACGGAGAAGATTGATCTGGAAAGAGTGGTTAATGACTACAAGAACAAGCTTTCACGACTTGAAAGCCAAATCCAAACACTGACAAATCTCCGAGACAAGCTGAAGAAAGATTTTGAAAGTGAAAGAACTAGGTCCGGAGAGATCAAGAAAGACCTTCTGAGAGTTGAAAACGAACTAGCAGAAGCCAAACGAAATGCAGATCGCCTTAAAGCAGAAATAGCTAAAAAGAACAAGATCATAGAAGAATTGAAGTCAAAGATAGCAACACTGGAAGATAAAGTTGATAGTTATCGAGAGGAAGCAGAGAGCCTAGAGAAGAAGATTGAATTTTTGGAACATGAGAAAGAAGATCTTCATGAGCAGTTGTTGGAGATGCAAAAGCACCTGCAAGATGTAGAGTCCAACTATAGAGTGGTGTCCACCGATCGGGACCGAATCAACAGTGAATTGCAAAGCTGCTACAAACAAATCGCTGACCTACAGTCTAAGTACAATGTCTGTGAAGAGCAAAAGAATGACTACGAGCAGAAGGTTATCGTTCTGACGCAAAAGGTGGGAAGACTGGAGGATGACCTTGACAAAGTTAGAAAAGATAATGCAGTGCTGGAAGCAGAGGCTAAAGACCTTACAACCTGGAAAGAGAATGCCACTCATGAAATTGACTCACTTCAGAAACAGCTTAGAGATCAAAAGAGGCTTTGTGAGTCGTTACAGAAAGAGATTGAGCAGAGGGACATCACAATAGATGATTTGAAGGCAAAGATTAACAAACTAACCAATGAAAATGAAGCTGTTACCGACGAGATGACATCTCTAAAAGCTCTTTTTAAGACCATCGAAGATGAGAACAAGGGACTGCATGACAAATTAGATGCTGCAAATGATGAAATCGCCAGGCTGACAGCTTTGTACGACAGTACAACACAAAACAAAGACCAACTTGTCAGCGAGGCAACTGTTGTACAGATGAAGGTTAGCGAAGTAGAATCGTCATATATGGATAGCATGCAGAGAGAAAAAGACGTAGCATCTCAACTAGAGGAAGAACAAGAAAAGAACAGGTTTTTGGAAATGGATATTGAAGAACTGAAAAAGACAGTAGCTAATTTGACAGATCAACTCAGTCATCGCCAAAGAGATGTCGACAAGCTTGAAAACGACATGGACGTGGCTGAGGAAAAGATCATTTCTTTGAACCTTGAAATTGAAAAGATGACAAATGAAAGAGCATTAGAGTACAATCGTCTCATCTCTGCTGAAGCCAGGCTTGCAGAAATCGAGAAAGAACTTGAAACAACCCGAAGTGAGAAAGAAACAGCTGAGAAAGACTTGTACGATCTGCAGACAAAGACTTCCAAGCTTGAAACACAGTTAGAAACGAGTAAAAAGCTAGTGGCGCAACTGAGGGAACAACTCAATAATTTGAATGCTCAACTTCTAGAGTACAAGGAAAGGCTCATGCAGATTGAAAGCAAGTCTGTTCAGAGTGAGAAATTTAGCGAAACTCTAAACACGGTGATAAGCAGAAAGGACAAGACCATCCAAGAGCTAAACAATAAGAATCGTGTACTGCAAGACGAGTTGGACAAAATCAAACGACAGCTGAATAAGGCAAATGGTGATAATGAAAGCTTGACAGTTGCAAAAGAAGAGCTAGAGAATAAACTGAAAAATTCCATCAACAAAACGAGGGATCTAGAAGACGATATCAGAGGTCTGAAAGAAAAACGCAACAACCTTGAGCATGATTTGCATTCCAAAGATCACGAGATCCAAAAGCTCGAAATGCAAATACCACCATTGAAAAAAGAGCGCGACCAACTGAAAGACGAAATCAACAGCGTAAGACAAGATTACAAGCATGTTAAGGAAACCTTGTTGACTGCGCAGAATATGGTCAACGACCGCGACAGGACAATCAGTACCCTCAACAAACAAATCAAGGAAAACCTCAAGACCATCGAAAACCTAAAAAGTTCAAAAGTGGTTTTGAATGAAGAAATCGCAAACCTGAAGACAGAGCTAGAAACAGTGCGATACAATAGCCAAGAGAAAATCAGGGAACTTCAGGACAGGCTAAACAGTGTGTCCCTGAATGTCTCCAAATACGAAACCGTGCTATCCACGTCAGTGCGCGAGAAGGATCTCCACCAGAAAGAGCGAAAAGACTTTGAAAGCAAGAACTTTGATCTAGAAAACCTGTATAGAGCTAGTCAAGACAGAGAAGCAGATCTTAAGAACGAGGTACATGCTCTCAAGGCAAAACTGAGTCAGATAGACGCAGAGTACAAAAAGTCGCAGAAACGCATAATTGAGTTGCAGCACCAAGTATCGCAGCTGGAGAGAAAAGTTACTGATTTAGAGGGCGTCAATGAAAGGCTGACTCGAGACAAGAAAGACCTAAAGGACTCCATGGTTTCTGCCAATTCAAAGATCACAGAACTTGAGCTCAAGACAGAGTACGACGATAAGGAAATAGCATCACTGAAAAAGCAGCTTCAAGATGCTCTGGACAGAAGTGCAGCAAGCCGTGAAGAATTCTTGCGCCTGGAGCAGCAGTTGATTGAAATGAGGCTTATTGCAGACTCGGCACAGGAAAAGCTGAACGAAAAAGACAACATTATTCACCAACTGGAATCGTCCAAAAATCACCTGATAGATGAGATCGAGAATTATAAGCTCACGATTTCAACCACTGAGAAGGAAAGAGACAAGCTGAAAGACGAAATAGATCAGTTGAAAGAAGACAATATAGAGCTTAGCAGGTCAATCCAAGAAATTCAAGGAGAAATACGTCGTCTCACAATGGAGCGAGATCGACTTAAAACTGATTATGATGCAAGCGTAAAGAAGATCACAACTCTTGAAGAGCATATTGTTATCCTCTCTCGAAATGAAGAAGGAAACAAGGATAAGGCTAATGAGCTAAGGAACCTACTTAACAGCCACAGAGATGAGAGAATGGCAATGGAGAAAAACCTCAACGAGCTACAAAGTAAGGTTGATGTCTACATCGTAGACTTAGAGAAGAAGGATCAATCTATAGAGGATCTGAAAAATGAGCGAGATAACCTAGCAAGAGATTTTGACAACATGAAAAAAGATTTTAGACGTATTGAAGCTGAACATGACAGGATGGTCAAAGAAAAGGGGGAGATTGAAAAGAATTACAAGATTATCGAAGAAAAATATGTCTTCATTGAGAACAGCTTCGAAAATGGTAAAAGTGAAAGCAACGATCTGAAAGACGAAGTCGTGGGACTGAGGAGACGTTTCCAAGACATAGAAAACACCAATAAAGTATTGAGCGACAAAGACAAGGAAATGCGAGAAAAGGTCGTTATCTATGAAAGCGAAATTTCAAGGCTGGAGTCTACCAATCAGATAAACAATGAGCGCATCATGGAGTTAGAACACGACTTGAAGGCAGCCAACGATGAACTGAAACCTCTGTATGAAGATCGTGATCGGGCTGTGCACAATTATGAAAGCATAACCGAAGAGTACGAGCAAACCAAAACGTATTTGAAGAAACTGGAAAGACAGTTAGATGACACGAGCAAAGAGAAGAAAGCACTTGAGGTTCAGCTGGAAGAGAGTATAGGAAGTATTCAATCAAATGAGACGCAGCTCATGAATGCTGAGCGGGAACTGCAAGAAGTTCTCTTGAGTAAAGACAGTACTGACGCCACTGATGCTTTAGAAACTGTGAAAAAGGAAAGAGATGCACTCAGTAGGAATGTTCAAACGCTCAAAGAAGAGTTAACAACAGTGAAGTCGACACTAAATACTACACTAATGAAGAAAGACGATCTTGAAAAGGAGGCCTTTACTTTAAGAAGACAAGTCGCTGACTATGTGCAAAAAATCAAAAGCCTGGAACAAGAAAATGAAGATCTTAACCGAGAGCTGATCAAGAATCAGAAAAAGCTGTCTGATTTTGAAGAGCAAATCCATCGTCTTGTCACCGAAAAGAGCAACCTCAAAGATGAACTCGATGACGCACGAAGCAAACTTGATAAGCAAAAAGAAATCAATTTGAATATGGAAAGACAGATCATGGAGTTAAGATCTAAAGTTGATGCTATGGAGCGGACGATCGAAGATGACAACAACCAGATAGAGTGGTATCGCAATGCTCACAAAACCCTGGAAGATGACATTGTTAATCTGAAGAAAAAACTTGCGAATTACAGAACCGAGTCGGATAGGCTCATGCAAGATAACACTGCCCTGAACATGAAGGTTCAAGAGCTAGAGTCTAAAATCGCCGACCTCATGCATCAAGTAGAAACCTTAGAAGGAGAAAAGAGCAAGCTTCGACAAGAAAACATCTCCATAACATCGTCAATGAATGAATACAAGAATAATTACAACACTGCCAAGAAAGATGTTGACCGCCTTCAAAATGAAGTTACTTCTTTGAACAGAAAAGTAGTTTATCTGGAAACACGCAACAATGGTCTCGAGGCGGACAAAGACCGCATAAAGAAAGAACTAGCCAACGTTAAGAAGGAAAACGCTGAGTTAAGAGCAAGGATTGAAGCTTTGTTGGGTGAGAAGAACAGGCTCCAAAACGAGATCACCGTTGTCCAAAAGAAATACACAGAGATTCGAAGTTCATATGATGACAAACGAGACAAGAAAAAGCCAGATCCCAATCTGCAAAAGAAATATAATGACTTACAAGACACATATCACAAGACACTGAAAGATAAAGAAGATGCTGAAAGAAAGTACCTCGAAATCAGCCGGCAGTTCTCTAAACTGGAACTAGAGCATGGAGACTGTGGGAGAACAATAGACTCTCTAAACCACGATCTTAGTCTCAAAGTAAAGAGAATAGACGAGCTTCAAGATACTCTATCACTTCTTCAAGGAAAGGACGTTGTTGATTCTAGTGACTACAAGAATCTAAGGAAAAAGGTCGTAAACCTTGAGCAAGAGTTGCAAGGTGCTAATAACAAGATCTATCGTTTGGAGGCTTACAAAACGTCGTACGAAGAAAAATTCCAAAAGATGCAGGAGGACCTGGTGGCAGCTCAACAACGTGCAGCTCAGGCAGATAACACTCTCCAAGAAACCTATGAGGAAATAAACATCTTAAAGAAAGAATTAATGGACCTCAAGAAAAAGAATTCTGATCTAGAAACATCAAATCAAGCTCTTAATAATACTAAGAATGAGTTAAAGCGTACCATCCAGGAATGCCAAAACAAGATTACCACTTTGGAAGACGAGCTGCAAGTAGAGCTGAAGCAGCAAGCTCAGTTGAAAGGAATCCTTGAACAAACCAAAATACGAAATGACAAGTTGAAGGAAGACGTCGCCAAGTTGCAAAAGAGGCTTGTTGACCAACAGAAGTATTATGAAGATCAACTAAAAGATTTGACAGAAATGAGAGCAATTATTGGTAGACT
This sequence comes from Anthopleura sola, assembly GCA_023349425.1. Classification (NCBI taxonomy): domain Eukaryota; kingdom Metazoa; phylum Cnidaria; class Anthozoa; order Actiniaria; family Actiniidae; genus Anthopleura; species Anthopleura sola. The sequence goes on along the minus strand of JALHLI010000035.1, from coordinate 942,967 downwards.
TCGAGATGACAACCATTCATTAGAAAGTGAAAACGACACCCTGAAGAAAGAACTGGAAACGGTCCGTCTTGAAGCAGATGAGGCTACCCAAGAACTACGAGAGGCTCGTTATGAACTACAGAAGCTCCAGATCCAGTATACAGAGCTTGAGAGCACTATTCGTCTTCTGAGAGATGAAAACGAGAAGCTTAAAGTTGAACTTGAATCTGTCAAGAGGCTGTATAATGAGCTTAGAGTAACCTACGAGGAGAGCGTGATCATCAAATCGTCGAGTGCGGAAGAAGTTGAGTCAATGCCTGAGATGCCTGAAGATTATGAATATATGAAGCTTGATCTCGATAGACTAACAAGTGAGAACTCTGCATTGAAAGGCAAGGTTGATTCATTCGAAAACACAATAGACGTTTTGAAAGAAGAAAGAAAGAAACTACAAGACAGGATCTTAGAGCTCCAAAAGGCAGTATCTGACAAAGCCCTTGAGTTACAAACGATGAGCGGAGAAAAGAATAAACTAACCGTAACCGTTGAAACCCTTGAAAGAAAACTAGCTGACATGAATCAGGAGCAAGCCGAGCTGCTTGAGGAACGAGAGGCCCTGTTGAAGGAGCTTGACACTATGGAACGCAAACTGCATGACCTTGTCATCGAAAGTCAGAAGTCTAAACAAGCTGAAGTATCATCTGAGCAAATATTTTCTGTAATTGAGGCAGATTACAAGAAACTGCAAGATCGGGAGGCTGAGCTACAGGTTGAGCTTCTAGCAGCGCTCAAGAAAGTTTCTCAACTCGAGCATGATCTTAAAGCAGAGCGAGATCGCTCCGGTGGCGCAACTGATTCGAATAGGCACCTGGAGGATCAGATAGCAATACTGAGGAAAGAAATAGTGACATATCAAGAGAAGATTTCTAGACTAGAAGCAGACAGCGAAATCGGTCAGGACAAAGCTAAAGATCTGCAGGATGAAATAACCGAATTGGAAGACAAAATCAAGGACCTGAAGAAGTCCAACGAGCTTACTCAACAGGGTAAAACAGATCTGGAAAATGAAATCATTTCCCTCAGAAATAAAATGAAGAAGCTAGACATTTCTGTTGACGACGAAAGAAGAGCAAAAGAATCACTGAAAACTCAGATAGATGAGTACAAGAGAAGAGGGGAAGACCAGTCGAAAGATTTTGGAACAAGGGTCACCGAGATCCAAACGGAGATGGAAACCTATCGAACAGAGATTGCTGAAAAAGATCGAGTCATTTCGACACTCCAAGCAAAGCAAGTAGACCTCGAAAGTGATATTTCCAAACTAAAACGAGACATCAATAACCAGCAACTGGAATGTGCAGAGCACAGTCGAGATCTCGAGAATTCCAACAAGGAAAGATCAGAGTTGGAAGTTCAAGTCAATGGACTTAGAGGTCAAGTTCGAAGCTTCGAGCTATTGATTGAAGAAGGAGGGAAAGACAAGTCAGAGTTGTCAGTTCAACTTGAAGACCACAGGAGAAAGACCGATAACGAAAAACGTGAGCATACTACTCATGTCAGCGAGTTGAAAGTCCAGATTGAAGGCTACCGCAAAGATATTGTTGTAAAGGAAACAAAAATAAGAGAAGTAACAGATAAGCTACAAACAGTTGAGCATGAACTTAATACAGTGAAAAAAGAACTCGTCAGGACGGAAGAGGATAATATTCACCTTGCTAAAGTTGTCGAAGAAAGCAAACGCTACCGATCGGAACTCGAAATTGAAGTCGGATCCCTAAAGAACAAAGTGGCTACATTGGAAGTTAAAGTTGAGTCTGCTAAGAAGGAGGTTTCCAGTCTTCAGATCCAACTCGTGGAGTCCAAGACACATGGAGAAAAAGAATCTGAACACCATGTGACTTTTGTGAGTGAGCTCCAAACAAATCTAGAAGGGACAAAGAAAGATATGGCCTCAAGAGAAGAGGAAATTGAGCATTTGAAGAGTGAGTCCGAGCTTATTAGACGCGATTTGTATACGAAACAAGCTGAATGCACTAGTACAGTTGAAAAGATTGAGAAAATCCAGAATGAAAAGACAGAGCTAACTATAGAAATAATGGACTTGCGTGAAAAGGTAATCTTCCTCGAGGGTGAAGTTCAGAAAGAAAGAATAGAAAAGGAAAGTCTTCAACATTCGGTTCTTGACATGAGAAGGAAAGGAGATAGTGACAGTGAAGTCATGAACAGGGAGCTGACCGATGTCAACGTCCGAGTGGATAGTCTGAAGAAAGAAGTCGTTGAAAAAGATACCGTCATTGAAAAATTGAAGTTCCATGTCAACGCTTACGAAAAAGAGATTGATAAATTAAAGCGAGACTTCTCGAGCAAGAAGAACGAATGTGAGGGTTACATTCGTGAGATTGAAAAACTAAACAATGAGAAGTCGGAAGAAGAAATCGTGATTGAGCAGCTGAAAAACAAAATCAATAAACTTGAGAGGCAGTTAGACGATCTGAGAAGAGACAAAGAGATAGTTGTTGCTCAAGCTGAGGACCTGAGAAGCAGAGGCGACAGTGAATCCAGTGTCCTTAACGAGCAGATCATCGAGATACAGACAAGGATCGAAGAATACCGTACTGAGGTTATCGAAAAAGAAACAGTGATTGAGCGTCTAAAAATGATGGTGTCTAATAACGATGCTGAATTAGATCGGCTAAGACGAGAACTGGAAACAAAAGAAGCTGAATGTGATGGATATATCATCGAGATTGAGAAGTTGAATCAAGAAAGGTACTTAAATAAATAAATATTTTAATATTATAAAATTTGAGGGAACAAAGGATATGAACGGGGGAGGGAGGGAAGGAGGGAGTGAAGAAGCATTGAGTAAAGAGGCAGCCAGACAACTGAGCAGAAAAGAAAGGGAGGACTGAAGAATTGATAGATACTTTCATTTGTCAAAAAACTTTCCTCTTGTTTAGCTAGAGATAATCCTTTTCCATGATGTTTGTTAACTGAAGTATCCGTGCGATATGGAATTTAAGACAACCGTATTCTTCATTTTTAGGTATGACCTTCAGGCGGAGATTTCCACAGTTCGCAACGAGTACAACATTGTCATTAAACAATTGGATGAATCCAAAGCTGACACCGAACTGACAGAAGGTGAGGCAAGGCTTCTGATTGACAAACTCTCCGAGATCGAGACAAGAGTCGAGACATACAAAACTGAAATCATAGAAAAGGAAACCCTGATTGAGCGACTGAGAATCCTGAACAATTCCAACGAACAGGAAGTGGAAAAACTCAAACGAGATCATGAAAACTGCATGACAGAATGCAAGGGTTATATCATCGAGATCCAGAAACTCAATAACGAAAAGGCTGAACTAGACGTTGAGTTGAATCATCGAAATAGTATGGTCATAAGACTGGAGGGCCAGATTGACAGCTACAAGAAAAATACCGACAGCCAGTACAAAGTAATTATCACAAACTTAGAAGCAGACATTGAAAAATTGAAGCGCCAAGTGAAGACACAGCACGATGAGTGTCAAGGCTACATCACAGAGATAGAACTACTTAACCAAGAGATATTTAGACTGAAAGGTCTAATCGACACGGATCCTAATCGCTATCATACGGAATTTGTTATCGGACAGAAAGAGAAGAAAGTGGAGCACGAGGTGATTGTTACGGATCCATCAATATCCACAACAGAGGTGTCCCGCTATGAGATGAGTCCCAAGAGGTTGGTAACAGTGAGATCGCCATTCGAGAGAAAAGATGAAGATCAGGGGGCGTCTTCTCATGTGTCTTACACCCGAATCCAAAGAAGTGGCAGCCCAATGATCAAAGTCAAAGTCGATCCAACTGAAGAATCCATGACTGCTACTTCCACTACAGGCAACGGTCAGAGGATTATTACGAAAAAGGTCACGAAAACATACCGAAGTGAAAGCCCTGGAAACGTGAAAGTCAGGATTGACTCGCCAACCACAACTGTGACGGAGCAGAGGAGTGGTTCTGCATTCCAGGAAATTACACCTTACAAGATTACTGTCGATTCTGCTGGCAGCAGCAAGTATGCATTTGAACCTGTCAGAGGTAAACATTACTACGTGTTCTTTTTTCTTCTTTTTTTCTTCTAATCTATTAATCTTTACTTTCTTTCTCTTTCTCTTTCTCTTTCTCTTTCTCTTTCTCTTTCTCTTTCTCTTTCTCTTTCTCTTTCTCTTTCTCTTTCTCTTTCTCTTTCTCTTCTCTTCTCTTCTCTTCTCTTCTCTTCTCTTCTCTTCTCTTCTCTTCTCTTCTCTTCTCTTCTCTTCTCTTCTCTTCTCTTCTCTTCTCTTCTCTTCTCTTCTCTTCTCTTCTCTTCTCTTCTCTTCTCTTCTCTTCTCTTCTCTTCTCTTTCCTTTCCTTTCCTTTCCTTTCCTTTCCTTTCCTTTCCTTTCCTTTCCTTTCCTTTCCTTTCCTTTCCTTTCCTTTCCTTTCCTTTCCTTTCCTTTCCTGAACGAAAGAATCTTTGCTTCGGTCTTTTATATTTTCGCTAATATAAATATTAAAATTGCTCGTCCTTTTTCCTCAGATGGTCGGAGCTCAGCAGAGACGGTTACCCAAGTGACACGAGTAAAGAAGTACACTAAAGGGTCTTCTCTCGGTAGAGATTCCGCGCCGATGTAAAAATAATATTAAATCCGTGAAATCTGTCATTAGATTCACTAGGTAATACGAATAGTGCGTATATTATTAATCAAATTGTATCATGAAGAACATCCAATGCTTGTACGCTGTCCCAGTAGTAGATTGAGTGTATCCTCATTCTATGGATGGGATATATTTAATTTCTATTATATATACATTTTCCAATGCTACAGATAGAACAAGATATATATTCTACAAGGTGGCCTTTATTGTGTGTCCTTCATGAAACCTAGTTAGGAAGTCGTACATTTAATGACTTCAAATGAATCTTGGATGTATGATAGTTCATAACTAGTTCATAACTATGCCATGGTATATTCATATGGTATATTGAATGGAAACAAATTTCCAGTTACTTGGAACATACCTGATTCTAAATGTACTCAGAGCTTGAGTATGAAAGTATTCTTTTGAATCAAACAGTTGTATTCAGCTAGGTAAGTAAATAATTTAAAAATTTGTCGTACCAGCAAACAAGGAATAAGAGAAACAGCGGTTACCCAAAAAACTCGTTCAAGGAGATTTTCTTACGAATGAACAAATAGGTTAAAATTAATAGGTTTTGCTAAAATTTCAAATTAGGAAATCAATATAACTCTAATTCAATTAGAAACGTAAAATTAATCGCGCAAAGGATATTTCCAGGCATGGCGCGCTAAAAGAACAGACAATGGAATTGAAACAGGACACTGGGGTTGCTTTTCTGATACGCATGCTCAGTGATGTTTATATAGATCGAGGAACCATTTTGATCTGGACCCAAATTCTGTCCCACGACCCATAATTTGAAGATAATAAAAAATATATATTTTTAGAATAGAATATGTTATTCAATAATAACAAGTTTCTATTTTGGCCTTTTTGTTACTTTGGATGCGTGAAAAAAAGACTTGATAGAAAAAAACCTGTTAGTAATCATGAAGTATAGTGTCAGATAGCTGACCTGACTAGGGTATAATAATAAGTTAATAGACTGAATAGGAAATCAAATCAGATAAAATAAATTATGATAATTTTAGATAAAATGAATTGTTTAGTTATATAAGGATTTGTTGATCAGTGTGAATTTATAATATCATTAAATAAATAGCATTGATTAACTATGGCCGATACGTTTTTCGTTAACTAAAATAAAGTTTGGGGCCAAAAAATTGAAGATTGGGTCAATTTTGCATTGCATTTAATGGGAGTTCTCAAGCCGTTTATTCTTGAGGTTTAAAGTACGATAGTCAGCAACTCGTAATTCTGCTGAAAGTGTCATGATCATCCAAAGAAAACTGCCAAAGCCTGAAATTGCCTAAACTTGAACTACCCATATACGATGGGGAGCTGTTAAAGTTCCAGAACTTCTGGAATCAATTAGAAGCTGCAGATTACTCAAAACCCAGTGTTAAAGAGCCTCTTCAGTAGACCGATATAGCATGTAGACAAGTTGGAAGTAGAGCCAAGTTCTCATCGGAAAAAAGGGACTTTTCCCCTAATGGTGGGGAAACCGTTGTTGAAGTTGAACAAAGTTTTGATACCATTAGCGACTCTAGTGTTGTCCCACAGAAGGGAGGACAAGGTGGGGAAGATCAGTGTTAGGGCCCACCTCACCCGAAGTGGAAGAAGAATGAAAATTCCACAAAGATTTAGCGTATAAGGATCCCTATCCCTGGTTGGGAGTTTTCTTATGTAAAGTGACGGTCCCTACCCCTGTCAGGAACTTTTTGTACATCCGTTCCAACATGATTTTGTAAAGCAACGAAGAGGACATTAAAGCTGAGTTGGTAAAGCGTTCGTAAGCTGTCGTCGGTCCCAACACTTGGATTACATCTATTTCTATACAAATAGAACTCGAAAATCAAAAATAGAAAATTAGTTAGAATTTGTCTCTCACCTGAATTATACCCTGTTATTATTACTTTAAGATTTAATTCCGTTAAATATATATCACGTTTGTAACACACACTTTTTTCTATGAACAAATATGCTTTATTGTTTCATAAGAGTCTTCTTTCAGTTTAAATCTAACTAAATCTTTGTTCAAATATACACTTTATAAAATTGTCATTTACTTCTATTTTTGAACAAAGGAAATAAATTTTTGATAATCCTAAAGATCTTAACACCTGAGTCTTTCCTATGAGAGTGTTAATGTCCTCGATTTCCAAATAGCAAGAGTGGTTTTAATTTTTTTCAAAAGTACTCTCAAAGTTATTTCTATAGAGGTAATTTCTGTTATGCGAAAAATGCATTTCCAATATCTTGACATCTGTTTCATGAAAAGTTACTAACTTTAACTGTTTATGTGCTAGTGGGATTTAAACTGTGCTCATATTCGACTTTTATGGTTCTATCCATCCTATTTCCGATCCTTTTCTAGATCCTTCAGAAAGAAGGTGGTATCATCTGCAAATACCATAAATTCTCTATCTCTATTAAGCCCCCTCTCAAATAAGCCCCCTCTCTAATAAGCCCCCTCTCTAATAAGCCCCCCTCTCAAATAAGCCCCCCTCTCTAATAAGCCTAGCGTTCCCCTTTTTTAAGGAAGAAATTTATTAAGCGGCCCCTCTTTTTTAAGCTTTTATAGCTTCTCATTCCTCTAACATTTAATGATGCTATTTGAAAAGAAAACTACCGATCTTGCATATCTGATCATTTTTTTAAAGATAACTAAAGTTGTTACCGCATGTCTTGATCAACAATGGAACATTTGAAGGGGATTAAGCCAAACGACCTGAACATTTCTCATTAACTCCTAAGCACATCCACGATACGGAGAAAACAATGAAAACAAACACTGAAGTTTCAAACACAAACAAAGTGAACTCATTTTAAAGATGTGAACAAACGAAATATTGATCAAAAGGTAATCCCCATCGAGTCCCCTAGGTATTACTGTATACCAAAAGAACTAATTCAGCAAAGTGGAAAAATACAAATTAAGGAGCTTATACCTACTTATGCTATTATAACGTAAATTATTTGGAGGGGATCGAATTTTGAAAGCCTTTTCAATCTTTATATCACTTAAATATATTTTACGTAAATCCCAAAACGAAACCTAATCTTTCCTTACTTGCAAGGTGAATTGTGACCTGAAAGCAGAATGTCCAGTTTAAGATTTTCCCATGGTGAAACACTAGTAGACCACAGTCTTCATCCAAGAACCCCTAATATTGTTTTCTCGACAATACAAGGGATTAGACCTTAAAACCATAACAACTTTAATATAGTACAGGCCATGCAGGGGTGTAGCGAGGACCTAGGTTCTAGGGGTGCCCCTCCGCCGAAGCAAAAAAAAAAAAACCATATTTGCGACGAAATAGGGAATAAAACTTTCTCTACAAAAAGTGGGGGAGCACCATGTACAAAAAAAAGTTAAAATAGTTTTAAAAATAGTTTAAAAAATAGGTAATCAAACACACAGTTATCTAATCCCAAATTTTTTTGGGGGGCACGTGCCTCCGGCTCCGTGTCCCCCTCTCTACGCTACTGAGGCCATGCCATAGAAAGAACCATTGCATTACACCATTCTCGAATATCAATACCGTTGTGTTCCCTGATTAAATTCTCGTTCATATTCAGGGTTAGCTTTATTTCAGGAGATCTTAAATTTGCTTTATCGTTATTTTCGACTTTGTAAGCTCAAACTGAGATTGTTCGGAATTTGAATACCTTTGAAATTCAACAAAAGATGCTTGTATTACATTGTAGTACAATAGTTTTAATTAGGTTATGATTTCGACATACCTAAGTATTCTGCACTGTTTAATGGTATGGCCCAAATCGTTGTTAATGTCACTGAACAATAAAATACAAGCAACTTTTGTTCGAATTTTAAAGATGTTCAAATTCCACACAATCTTTGATCTCACCTATTGTTTTAAAGTGTACAAAGTCGAAAATAGTGGTAAAGCAAAAAAGTCTAGTCAGAATATTCACAAATACCAACGGTAAAATAAAGAATGCACAACTTCAACAATACAAACTTTGTCTGAAATTCCACGAACCTTCACGGAACACGTGAATATTCTACACAAAATCGAGGCTAACTCTGAGCAACAGAGAACTCGAAACTTGAGTATTCAGGAGCTCCTAAGTGAATGGTATAACATTGCCCCAACCCTGTTTTTCCAATACCTCTAAATGATAATGTCATGAAGAACTTGATTTCTGAAATACTGGTTTTTTTTCCCTAAACATTTGAAAATTTGTTTAATTGACATCCGGAGCCGCCTTCCCCAAGGGACTAGGCTGAATTCATTATTTACCAAAATGCTTATCAGTACGTGACTGCTCGATACAAAACTTTATACGGCATTTTATAGTTTACTGGTTGTCAATACATCTACAATGATGAATTATTGGGGGTATCCATGAAAGAAAACTTTTATTTTTCGCTTAAGCTCATTAGGGTTTACCATACGGGGTCTGAAACGGGACCTATCGATCACCCCCGGGTCGGTCAAGTGTCAAGTCACAATTTCTCTCCTCTACGGTCCCCATAAGTATACTTTTATGCCTTTAGTCCACAGGATAATTCAAACGCACTCATTTTTCAAAGTTTCTAGAACACTCTTTGTTACGATACCAGAAAATTATACCTAAATCAAACATGATGTATGCTTTATCGCATGTAGAATATCAAGAAAATATTTACACTTTTTTACACAAAGTTTCTTATGCAAATTGCCCATTTCAGACCAAGTGACATTTCCTTGAGAAATGTTCTTTTGTTAAAATATTTACACATGAAACAATCAACTCCCAAGAGTGGTATCACGTGGTCTGAAATGGGCACAACAAACAACGAAGCTGAAAAGGTCTATTGTAAGCACTTTGTCATAGAAAAATAAAAAAATAAAAAATAGGAATTATTTAGAAATATTTTCATTCTTGTCTTGACTCTAAAGCCATCTACATTGACGAGAACATCCGATTCAGTAAATACCAACAAGATAAGCTCAAAAATATCAGTCTATTGAAGTTTTTCACTGTGACGTCACGTAATCCAAAAAAAAAAAAATTTTTTTGTTTAAACAGGAAAAGAAGTTCACAATCAAATTTGTCATGTAGATATTAGTAAAATTGTAAGGTTTCGTGAAGGTTGTCCATAATCCAGAGAATATTTCAATTTTTGAATTTGACAACTTTTACAAAGAAATGTATGTTGGCAGGAAAATTTTGTTTTTAAAAAATCATATCTTCGATAGTTTACGCGCGATCTTCACGAAACTTCGCAGTTTCACTAATATCTGTATGAAAACTTTGAATATCAATTCCTTTTTCAGATTTTTCAGAAATTTCTCTACATTATGACGCCACATGAAAAACCTCAATACCTTCAAAACAGTGAAATAATTACACTTGTCTTCCAAAAATGATTAATTCCTATTTGTTATTCCTTATTTTCATATGACAAAGTTCTTGCGATAAGGTGCAAATACACCATCAAAAAGAAAACGTAGGAACGATTGGACCACTTACTATCCTTTGCTCTTTCTTAAGTCCTCAAAAACATCCACTGGCTGCATTTGGGTAACCTTGACGTTTTGCAGAAAGTAATGACCGTACGGATGGCACGTTGTAACAACCTTATTATCATTATCATTTAACAACTGATTTGACACCAGCTATATCCTTTCACACGGGAAAATCTATTTATATTCTATGTTTTGTAGTGGACATTAAAGAGCTCTTACTTTATCTAGGTAAGCCCTTTACGTATTTTGTCTACTGTAATTGTTAATTTACTATGTAATGGTAAAAACATCCACGATATGTGTAACGGATAAGAATGAATCAGATCGAAAAAGTCCTCCTGAGTTGTTTTACACGGGTAGAATTTCAAAGCCATAAAGTGGCTAACAAACATGTGGCTCTTCTTCCATAATCGAATTGGAATTGAAAAATTGATTTTTGTGGAGGGAGGAGAACTGAAGAACCAGGAGAAAAACCCTCGAAGTACATGAGAGAACAAACTAGAAACTCTACTCACGAATCGATCCCGGTCGCATTGGTGAGAGGCCAGCGCTCTCACCGCAATACCACCCGTGCTTCCCATAAACAAAATATATATATATATATATATAATTTGTACGTTTGTTTATTCCACGAATATTTATTTAGTTGCCGAGCTTTCGCACTTCTAGTACATCTTCAGGGCGAAAAGTAGGTATTACTACCATTCAAATGATACGATATCTATAGTTGTTGCAGTTTTTCTTTGGCAATTTCCCATGCAATTTTCCAGAGTTGTAGTCATAGTTTCTCCTGTTTTCATTTTTTGTATGGTGGCTGTTTTTGTTGTTGTTGTTATTTTTCTTCTTCCTCTTCTTCTTCTACTCTTTCTCCTGATTTTTTCTTATGTCTTTCTTCTCCGTTGTTCTTTTTATTTCCTACTACTTCAGCATCACGTTTTTAAACGCTCATATTTTGAGAACACTAGCCAAATTGGCAAAGTTTCTATCGGTGAACCGATAGTCGTGTGTCGATAGTTGCTTGTAGTAATGAATGAAAACCATACCTATTACATCTTAAAATGTTATAACTTTGTTCCTGGGTTGCTATCATAACATAACTTTGACTTCTGCTGTGTTTGCTGTCCGGCTGTTGAAGTATGTTGGCTTTCTTTTTCATAACTTATCTGGGTATCTTCAAATATTATCATTCCAACATCAGAGTTATTATATATAGCAGAGATTGTTGATGATATGACTCTCTATCGCCGTTAGCATATTATAATGATATTGTTGTAAGATATGAAGGCCTTTAATCATAATGATAGTGGTTTTCATGACACACCCTGCCACACGGATTGATTTATGTGATCAAAGCTGATTAACGTACTTCAGTAATATGTTTAACGATGCGAATAATGTCACGACAGATTTACCAACATTGTAACGGGCTCTGTCATCATTGGTTTTGTTTATCTTGAACGAGAAAGGGCGCTAAAAGATCGATAAAGGCCTCACTGGCAAAGTCAACCACACTTTAAAATAAACGTCTAAAGCCTTTTTGGCGTAATCAATAGTTCCAACAAAATGGCGGAGGAAAACCTGGAACCTAAGATGAATGGCAGTGATCAAGATCACGACGTTACTTCAAAGCCTGCTGTCACTCGACGAAAACATTACCGCTCGACTCCTATTCGATCATCTCAATTTTACTATTCTGATCTAGAAGCCGACAAGCGTTTGGAGAAGGCTAGGGACTCGTTAACTGGAATAGGTGATACTGCCTACAAACATTTTAAGGACGTCTTGGAGTCATTAACCGATAAACACAATATAGAGGTAAGGATTGTAAAGTATGCAAACTTAGGAAGGTATGTGGTAGACAGTGAACTCACTGTGCTTTTCTAATAACAACCCTAAGACATAAAGTATTTCTAATAAATGTATTACACACAAAGACGAGACTTAGCCATTCACAGCTTACCTATAATCGCTATCAAAACATTACACCAACTATAAAACAAACAAATTGTGATGTAAATCAATTCTATTAAATCCTTCGGCATTCTTAGAAGAAAAGGACACCTTTGTACAACATAAGGTAGGCTCTGACTCAGATTTCTTGTTTTTTCTAGTTTCTTCTAATGAATGCTCACGCAGGTCGTTTCAATATACTTGTTCTTTTAATTGACCTGAACTTCCTTGAACTCATAACAACTTCAGACTTAGTCTGAAATTTGCATCAATATTTAACTATCTAGAAAGTTATTGAAAATGAGCAAAAATGTCATACATTCTTCGCAATTTCATAAATTTTTTCCACAAATTTGTGCAATATTGACAAAGATCTCACTTCTGTCAAACTCAAGTTTTCACACCAAGATATGAAGCACAATATTTGAGTGATAATTTGAATTCCATCGTCAATTAATTCACCGAAACGGAGCGTGATGCTCTGACTTTGGCAAACAATTGAAACAACTTGTTTGATTTACCTTTCTACATACAATACTGTACTTGAGTAAAAGTTTTTTCGTTCTGTAAAACAAGTGTCCTATCTTGTGATTTATTATTTTTCTCTTAAACCTTTTTATCGAAAGATTTTTTAATAATGTTAAGAGCCGTTTTATTTGATATTAATGTTGAATTAATTGTGTCTTATCATAAATGAACAAGTGGTTTTCATTCCTTTAGAGATGTTATCGAAACTAAAATGGCACAGTTCGAAACCAGCTTTTATTCTTGCAAAACAATTGTAAAGTAGGGGGGAAAATAAAATTTACCAAATATTTTTTCACAATTTAGTTAGTGATCGTGGAACAGCTTAGATGTACTAAAATAAAGCACTTTCGTAAGAAGTCAAGTATTGTGTATAACTTTACGAGTCTAAATATGGACAATAATCTGCCAGACATAGTTCAGTTCTTCACTTAGTCACCGTTCATTCCACCTTGCGTTATTTCCGACTCATTATTAAGGTATGTTATCTCCTGATGTGTGTTTAAGCAGAGTCTCAAATCTTCTTCGCTTTATTGCATCACTAGTTCGTTTTGTTTGACAATCTTTAGCAGTCACCAAGAAGCGTCACAAAGAATGATGATATTGGCTAATGGAGCTTCTTTCCGAAGATAGATAATAATCTTATTTTCTATTCAACTCTTTTGAAGTATTGCCATATTTAATGCCATAAAGACGATTGATCTGGGTTGATTTGCCAAGAAAAAAAGCCGTAAATCTTTTGCTCTCTTTGAGCTGAGTGGTAAGTCTAAGAATAGTTTAAAATGAGAATAATTTCAAATTTGATGCTTTTGGCAAACTCTTTTGCAACTTTTAAAATGTAGCGACAGTCAGCCAATCATCATCTTTCCTCTTGTTCTGGTCACCTAAGATTTTTTTTAGTATTTGTAGATATTGATATCAACCAAGTGCTGGTATCGCTCTCCTGCACAAGTTCTATTCTTCATGCATATAGCATATATTTTGATCAAAGTGATTTAAGGATCTTTAACATTCCCGTTTTCGTGATTTTAGTCGATTTCAATCTTATTCAATTTTTTTCAAGGCTACTTACATAATTCTTAGAACGTAAAAGCACCTATAAAACGTAAGTTGACTTAAAATAAAGGAAAGTGCAAAGTGCATTCCTTTCGAAATGTTCTAGAATCCATCCAATCGTGTAAAAACATCGGAGTCAAACCATAATTTGCATTTTCCAAAATAGAAACTTGTACGAAATATTTTTTCCTTGTTGCTGAAGAAAAACCTTCACAAACTGTCGCTGTGTACAATTTCCCTCAAAAGTTATAGTTTTAATTAAAAATGTATCTCGGCGGGCGGTTGTCGAGTAATAATCTGTGATATTTTAATGAGACTGATGGCTGATAAACCTCACTGGCTTGGTTTACGTGTCCTTGGCCCATTAATTCACTGGTTATCGGATGACTTCACTTTAGAGCTTTGAGCATTTTAAGAATGCAGTCTTTGATTTGGATTAATTTTTGTTCAATCGGGTTTTTAATGATCAAAATTTATAGTAATAAAACGATTAAACAGTCAATAAAAGCAAAATACGATGTGATAAAGATAAGAAAACACTTGACAAGAATAACAGCCTAGAGTTAAGTAAACATACGAATGCTGCCTGAAGCAAGACTCCAAAAAAAATTGCAAATTTCCAGCACGATGAAGGTGACAAAAAAGTTGAAATAATAGTTGTGTGAACCAAAAAAATGTTTTTTTAAAGTGACCCTGTTTTTAAAGATTTTTAATTACTAAGAACGTTTTCGGATTCTCGTCTGGTTCACATATTCAAAATTCTAAACTATGCAAAGTATGACATAATGGACAAATATACAGGGTCAATATACTCCAATCCTATTGGACAAAACTATGTATAATTATTGCTAGCTCTTTGTCTTGTTCCGTATTAAATCTTTAAGGTCATTGGTCATTTTCTCATGCGTATCCCTCTATATTAATTTGGAGTTTGCGTTGTCAAACAGAGGTTGTGTTCATTCCGAGCTCATCTCTGGAGTCGACAGACATCTTTGACATCTTCTCTCTGGTTAGAACTCGGTAGAACATTCCTTCTTTTGTTCGGATAACGACTTTTCAAAGCAATTGAAACCGTTTATATCTCCAGGTGAGTCTCCCTTAGAATTTTATGTTGATCTTACGTTATGTTTGCGAAAACAATTCAATCAAAGTCTTGGATTTTGCAATAGGGGCGTGGAAGCGCAGTTCATTTTTCTCACACAAAAAGGCAAGAAAACAGATTTCAGCTCTGGGACTGTTCCTAGTTTAGATAAATATTCAATCCGTCAAATCATAATTTAAATTTGAGCTCCAAAAAAAGTCAAGTTGCTACAAGCTGTAACGAAATACGTCTACTTGTCAAAATATCTGCTACAAGGGCTAAAGTGATAAATAGCGACTTGAGTGTCCATAGTACGGCCTAATAACAATATGTATTTATCAATTCGTATCGATCTATCTCATTCCTTAATCTTTAAGCATTGCTGATAAATAGTCTTATCTGAAGTAGCTTTAGGAAAATGTTTGTATATATGTAAACAATATTAGCACGCAAACATCCTTGTAAACATAGTTTCCTTGTTAGCGACAAATGTTCGTGTGAAAAGTTATGACTGCAATAATGCTTGCTTGTCGGTTAATCTCATTCGCTTAAATCCTATAAAAATTAACGCAAATTGCAGAAATAAGGTCAGGTTTTATTCCTAAGAGAGATGACTGGCATGCATGACTATTAGCATAATTTAAGACAAGCTAACTCAAATATATCGCTCTATTTACTTGCTCAAAACAGTTCACGAGCGCTGCCAACATTTTTTTCACACTCGTTGCTAACGATAAAGGTATACTATGTATGTTTTTAATCTCAAACAAAGCAAATTAACGTTGTTTAATATTAAATCTGTTTGTTCGTCTCGGTTTGCTGAATTTGTAACTATAGATATTTAAATTGAGAAAAATTACTTCAGGAAAATTTGTAAAAGAGTTCAGACTGCCTGCAGCGACTTCTTCCAAACATCGAACCCGTACGTGTTAATTGATAATGCCCCTAATAAGCGGTATTAATGATGTGCATTTTGACCAAAGAATAATAGTACGAATATGTCATTGTTGTACGTTTTGTAGTTATCATCTAAGGAATGCATTATGATTTCTAACCCTGCATAACTCGAGTACATCAACTCGTAGAATTTAATTTCTTTTCTGGTGTTGTGTTATAAAGCCAACAAATTTCTTTGCTTGAAAAATATTCTAAGAACTCTAAAAGACATTTTAAGATTTTTGCGTTAATTCTGCTAGTATTAAGTGAGGGATAATTATTTCTCAATCACTTTTGAATGATTTTTTTTTTTGATTTATTTCATCAAGGCAATGACGAGCATTCTCTTTTCCTATATAGCTTGTCGTGGATCTTGTAAGCTTGATTCAGCTCTAATATGCTTAGCTTTTGATTAGCGTTTAGTAAATTACTACTAAATGCATTTTCTTCAATCAAAACAATAGGTGTGGATTTATGGCAAATGATTTTTAATCGTACTTAATTTGATCGCACTTTAGTTATGAGCTACTTTATTGACAAAGTCACTCTTGGTACTGTAGTGTAAGAGCTAGGCTTCTTGTGTCTTCCATACTGGCAAAACCAATAAAAGGTCTGCAATGAGTACTATCATAATCACCTTCAGCTAGTTACTTGCCTTTTAGTGCATCATTTACCCCTCTAAATCTCTCCATTAGTACTATGCTTCAGTTAGGAGTATGAAAAACAAAAGATGAATGGATTAGAGAGAGGCTGAAACAAGTGTGTTATCAAAGTAATAGAGGAGAATACTTAGAAAGCAGATGAAACTTTGACCACCACATTTGTCAACAAAAAATCACAGAGAGGAACTGAACTCCCTTACTTACGATTCCTTTAATTTTTGCATTGCTTGAACAAGACACTAAACAAAGTATTATAAAGTATTATAAAGTATTATAAAGTATTATAAAGTATTATAAATTGATAGGGTTTCCTATAAAAGAATGAAAGTTACTAAGACTTTTATTACTTATAAATTTTCTTATTTGCATTTATGTAGCGATGACCTTTTTTTTTACACTGAATCTTTTTTGGAGAAAATATTTGTAGTTGATATGTTTAACGTTTTAGGAATTCATTCACAATGCATGACTTAACAAATAATTTTTATCCATGCAAAAACGCTGAGGAACTTAATGATGCGTGCACACTATCTATCGTAACATTCTTAAGGGATAAGTCTTATTTTTTTTATAAATGTTTTTTTGGTAATCATAAAACCACGACAAAATTTATAAATTCCTTTTTAAAAAATATTTCGAAAATGAGCGCGAACTTTGAAAAAAAAAACCAGCTGCTGTTATATTATATCATGTCTTTTAAAGAGAAAACTAGCTAGTATTTTCTCAGCTTAACATATTTCACCAGTGTTTGACCTCTGTGTTAAGCAATTGTTGTATCCCTTTTTCACATTTAAAAAAAGTTTTCAGGGGTTCTGCAAAATAAAATTTACTATACAAAATTAATTTTTACCGGTCAAATGATTGATGTCAATTTAAGTCATGTTTACGACAATATCGACCTATGGATAACATCAATGCTTATCGAATAAAAATGTCTTGCTGGAACAGTTTTTAGTTTCCACATAGGAATGTGTGGTATTCTGTTGTTTTTCGTGTTAGCATCGTCACAGAATGAAGCTCGTTTAGCGTGAACAAATAATATGACGTCATCAATCTACTTTAAGCGTGAATGTCATTGGAGGTGCACTGCACTGTGTAAAACCTGCATAAGAGCTGTCTGTGAGCTGTCAATATTACAGAAAGATACGTGCAGGCTTTAAAAGTCAAGACTAATTTATGAGTTTGGTTTTCGTAAATTATGCAAGAAGTCGAGAATCTTCACTATCATTCTGAAATTTTAATTGGTTAAATTGTACTCTTCGATAAGACTCATCTAAAGTCAAGAAACTCTTTGTAGGATTTCCCGCCAATTCTAAAAAACAACCGCAATTTCTTACATTTTTTAGTCAAGCTTTAAAATCTCATATTAAAGCTAATTTCCGACATTGCAGGTTCGAAATCTACAGCTTCAAATCGAGGAACTCTTGCGACAAAAGAACAGCTTAGACGACAAGTGTCGGACGTCCAAACGAGAAGGCAGGAAGTTTCAAGAGGAGAACGCTTCCTCCAAAAGACTAATTGTTGAGAGAGACTGGAGGCTCGAAGCACAAACCAGGGAAATGGAAAGCAAAGACAGGGTCATTTCGCAACTCAGAAAGGATAAACTAACTCTTGAAAGAGAGATAGACGACCTGAGGTGAGTAGTACTGACAGTAAATATGTCTGGTTATATCGTAACTTTATAATGCGAATGATATCGATCCCAAGCACCTTTTTCTAAGGTCACCGAACAATGGGTCCCTTGTTCGCACTGGTGATAATAGGACACTCTAAGCCGGAACCAAAGGAGCATCAGATAAACCCTTTTTTTTTTTTTTTTTTCATTTTAGGCATGAACTGAATTCCCATCAAGCTAAGTTCGACATCAGGACTTTACAAGGCCATGGCGATGATGAATACACCGTCACACGTGACGAGATGCTCAAAGTCGAGGCCAGCTATAATCAGATGTCCGCTGAAAAAGAAGAGCTCCACACTGATTACATCGAGCTACAAGCCAAGCTTGAGGAACTTCTAGCTGAGAATGAAAGGTTGCAGAAAGAGCTGGAAACGCAAAAGAAAACTAATCAGCTGAAGACAGCTAAATATGAAGCTCAGGTACAGTCCTTAGAAACTTGGTGATTTTGCAATGCTATAAACATCAAGAAGCATGAGCATAGTGGTGGGAAAAGTGTCGGGGATAACACCAAAAACCGTCTTGCAAGCAGTGGCGTAGTGAGGGAGACATATATTCGGATCGAGTCATTTTTGTTTGATGGATGGTGTCAATGCCAATGGCGTAGGGAGATGACGGGCACATGCCCCCCCCCCCCCCCCCCCGAATTTTTTTGTGGGGGAACTGATTAGATAATTGTTTGTTTGTGGGTTTTTTTCAACTTTTTTTTTCTTCATTTTTTATCCTTGGTGCCCCCTCCACCTGATCACCTCCATCATTTCATTCCAGGTTGACAACTTGAACAAGCAAAAGAATGAGCTGAAAGACAAGGTGGAAAAACTTCGTCTTGAGCTGAAGAAGTTAAAGGAGATGTACGGCAACTCTCAAAGAGATTTGATCGAGAGCCAGAAGAGAGCAGATGCCAGGAAAGAAGAGCTAATATCAAAAAATAACCAAATTGGAAAAATGGAAAACAGAATCATCTCTTTAGAAGGAAAAGTTGACGGACTCCGACAGGAATTGTCAAAAAGCCAAACTGCATTGGAAATCTCTCAAAAGCAGAAAGAAAACTTTCACCATGAGTTGGTTTCTCTACAGAAGAGCAACGACGATCTTCAGGAGAGTCTTGATGGAATGAAGACAGAGAGAGACAACCTTCAGAACCAGGTACTTTTTAGAGTATAATTTTTTTTCAAGAGGTTTCTCGCTCCAACACTTAACAATTAGTCCTTGAGTCCGAATGGTCTATGAGTCAATAGCCCATGAGGCCGAAGGCCAAATGGGCTATTGACTCGTGGACCATGAGGGCGAGAGGTCTAATTGTTTTAGTAAAAACCTACTAATCGGTCCAATAAAAGGATGCAAAAAGTTTTGGATTTTGCTTTAAATATATTTTTTGGTTTTCAAAACCGGCACTTTTCGCTACTAGAGGTCTATCACTAATAGACCCCTAGTAGCTCAGCCAATCACAGGGCTCGATTGGTGATAAACCATTAGTAGGTTTTTTCCAACACAGTTTATTATTCTACTCACTCAGTTTGTTGGTTGCCAGCTAAATAAGGTTTTAACTACAATGAAATGAAGTTCCAAATTCACAGTTGAAACTTTCTCGGACGAAACATAGTCGAAAATGTTATGCCGGTATACGTCATATCAGTGCTGATAGAATCACGGTGTAGAAACACGAAGAAAATACTGGTATTCGGTAAAGAAAATAATTGCTGAGAGCAGACATGAGCAGCAAAATTAATACATGTCGCCTTTTGATCAAGATTAATATTAACCTTCTAATAAAAAAAATATCATTGCGGTAGGTCTTCCTTCTTCAACGCAAGCTTCGCAGTTCAGAAGATTCCTACGAAAAGTCTCAGGACAAAATCACCAACTTGCTTCAGAATGAAAGAACTTTGAAGCAGAAGATTAGTGACCTTGAGGCTGAACTTGCAGCATCGAGAAGCAGGAATAAGCAGCTTGAAAATGAGCTCGAGCTTGCAAGGTCCCAGCCTGTTGAAAGTAAACTTGATGTTATTACCATCGAAAATGTTCAATCAGTTGAATCTGGCCCGCCGGACGGCTTTGGATTTGATTCGGAAGAACTTGAGCAGGCAAATCAGGACAAGATGGTGTTGAATCAAAAGGTTAGTGAACTTTGCCCTCAAGAAACATAAACAGTATTCCCACCACTAACTCGCTTTGCTTTTCTATGAAGGTTGCTGAGTTGGAGAGTCTGTTGCATCGCTTAGAGTACGAAAACGCTGAGCTCCAAAATAACTACAGTCATGCTAAAGGTCAAGTGACAAAATTAGAATGCCAAGTAGAAAGCTTTGGAAGGCAGAAGAGCGAGATTCTTGCTGAACTCGAGAATGAGAAAGGAAAGTATGCAAAATTGAAAAATGACCTCACAAGTCTACAACAAAAACTTTCTGACACGGAGAAGGCACTTGAACAAAAGACGAAGGAATGCGCCAAAAAGACCAAGCAGATTGAAGATTTGAAGGCCAAGATTGCTGACTTGCAAAAGGTACATTTTGGCTCTCCAGGAAAAAGTAGACTATGTCCGTTGTAACTTATTGTTTATCACATTTCTAACAATTTGAGAATTTTTTTTTTTTAATGGTTTTCTTTTTCATTTTTTTTTTCTTTTTTTTTTTGAGCTACATTGAAAAGCATTGCACTTGTCTATGTTGCGAGTGAAGAAACGGATAATATATAATCAATTCAATTAAGCATGGTCAGTTAAAATACACGGTATATATATTTGGAAGAGTAATCATAACTAACATTTAATCAGTATTTTTGGTTTAAAAAAGCGTGAGAAGACTAAATATTTGTGGAAATATATATAATAAGGGTATCGGTTGCTTTGCAGACATTGGATGACCGTAACGAAGAGATTTACAAGCTCGAAGGAAAACTTGAGGCACTCAATCTTGAGAATGAAAAACTGCACGATGAATGCCTGGACCTGAAGAAGGCAATCGGTGACTTGGAGAGTGACCACAGCAATGCTGTTGATGAAAAAGACAACGCTCACTATGAACTGAAAAACCATTCTCGCAAGGTACTTAACATAAAAACCTTGTTTAAAAGATTTAGATTAGGTAACACTTTTTAGGAAACTGAAAGAAAAACTACATACGCTCGTACCTACTTCTAAAAGGCAAACCATTGCTATTGTTACTGTTACACTGACGAGCTGTTTTCTGCGGCTAGCTATTCTGGGTCAGTGTATAGCTTTTAGATATATTTAAAATGGCTTACACTAGTATGCCTGAACTGATTGGTCGCCTCGCAAGAGCAGGCAAGCTAAGTGTGACAACTGATTGATCAGCTTGCGCCCAATCTTTAAGTAACATTATTGAGACTGGGATGAGAAGTTACTTCTTTATAGGCAGCCCAGTAAATGGCGTATACTGATCTAAAACGCAATTCATATCATTTATATTGGACAAACTTTCTTTCAACAGGTTTCAGAGCTTGAATCGAAGTTAGCAGAGTCCGAAAAAGCCCGTAACGATTTGCAAGCACAAGTATTGGCTTTGCAGCAGAAGTTGAATGTTCTCGAAGACGAGCTCGACAAAACACACAAAGAGAGAGCTGTATATGAGAGTGAAGCCAATGATTTGTCAATGAGCTCCAACAAGTTACGAGACACTGCCGCAAATTCAAAGAAGCAAGCAATGGAGTACCAAGGAATCATCGATAGTTTGAAGAAAGAAATAGCCGACAAAGACGAAACCATTGACCATCTGAGAAATAAGGTGCGAGATCTGAACGAGGATATCGACGACTGCAAAGCAGACCTTTCCGAAACGCAGGCACAGTGCGAGGCAAAGGAAGAAGATATCAAACATCTTGAAAGGAAATGTGATGAGAAAGATGCTGAGATCGATAGACTGAATGCAATGCTTGATCGCACTACCAAGGAAAGAAATGATGCAGAGGTGCAGGTAGCCGGACTCTTGGAAAAGTTGAAGAACCTTGAAGGTATGAGAAGGGAAATCAAAGGAGACAGAGCACCCAAAACCATCGACATTAACATCTTTAAGGTTCAAGAACTGGAGAAGGACTTATCTGCTCTGCGACAGAAGGTTTATAAGCTTGAAAAAGACAATGATGTTTTGAACAAAAATAACGCTTTGCTGGACAGCGAAATCAAAGACAAGAACGACAAGATTGATTCACTGATGCGGGAATTGGAAGGAAAAGACGAGGATAGCACAGATATCAAAAAAGAACTCATGAATCTCAAGAAAAAATGTGCAGCTCTGGAAAAGGAAAACGATGAGCTTGCTGATGACAAAAGCGAACTAGCTGAGCTTTTGGCTGACTTGAGACCGAAAGTTGGTAAACTCCAAGAAACCGTCGACTCTCTGACAAGGCAAAGAGATGATCTCAAAAACAGTCTGGGTGATGCCAACAGGACCATCATTGATCTGAAAGAAGGCAAAAACAAGTCAGACATGAAAGCATCGCATCAAGAGAAGGCCAATAACAGTCTTGGAAAAATAGTTAGAAAGCACGAAGGGTCTATGGAAGACCTTAGCTCCAAACTTAGAGCTGCTGAATCTGACTTAGAAGCACTTCGCCGTGAACTTGTTTCGACCAACGCCAAGAATGACTCTCTCGTTCAAGAAAAGAAAGACTCCGCCAAAAAGCTTGCTGACGCACGAAACAGAATAGCTGAGCTTGAAGCAATCATTCACGACCTCAAGGATACAAGAGAATTACTGGAACAAGATGTCAGTTCCCTGACCTACAAGCTTAGTAATCTTGAAACAAAGGTTAGGAATCTCGAGAAAGAGAAAGCCTATTACCAGCATGAAAGTGAGGAGTTGCAGACCAAAAGCCGTAAAATGAAAAACGACCTGGTACAAGCGCAAAACCAACTGAAAGACAAAGATCGACTATGTGAAGATCTCACTGCGGATCTTAAAGATAAAGAAGCCAGCAATCATGCTTTGAAGAGGCAAAAGAAGGCTCTGGAAGATGAGATTAATTCTCTGCGCAAACAGCTGGAAGGCAGCAAGCATGCAAATGATATCAATAAGGAAAAGATTCAGGAGCTCCTAGCACAGTTAGAGCGAGCTTCAATGAATGCAGTAACTCCCGTCAGCGTAAACGTGGTGGAGTCATCTATTGCTATGAGCTTCGAGGACAACCTTCAGTCAGCACCAGACGACGACAGAGTTTACGAACTAGAGGCCTTGATAAAATCGGGAGAAGATCGTGAAAACGCTCTCAGAAAAGAAGTTGAAAATTACCGCGGCAAGTTTAACAGATCCGAAGCTGAGAACAAGCACATTCATGAACAACTGGTAGAGCTTCAACACGAAAATGCTGCACTGCAAAGGAAGCTTAGAGAAGCAGAGCAGGCTCTGAGTCGGTTGAACAGAGAGAACGATGATCTGAAAAAAGACCTTGCTGAGAAGACCAGTAAATTGTCCGCAATTGAAACACGAACCGAATCAGATGAAGCTGAAATAAGGTCCCTTAAAAATCAGCTGCGTAATGTTAGTGACAGAGTGACCAAGCACCAAGATGAACTGCTGAACTTGGACCAGGAGCTGGTGGAGCATAGATTAACCGTAGACAAGCACAACCAAGAAAAAAATCATCGCGAATCTTTGATCCAAAAGCTAAAAGCTGCAAAGGAGTATCTAGAAGACCAAGTTGAATCGTTGAAGGCGAGTTTGGAAACAGCTAGAGATTCCAATGATGACTTGAAAGCTGAACAGTCAAAGATGTTAGAAGACATCATGTCTTTAAAGAACACGATCAATCAACTAAAAGCTGCAAATCAGAAGCTTGCCTCTGAAAGAGAACGTGCAGTTGAAGATGCTAAAGATGCTTTTGATAAAATAAAAGACCTTGAATATCGATTGGAAGAAGCAATTGCAAAGAGAAAACAAGCAGAGCAGGAAAATGACGACCTTGAGGCCGAAATAAGGAGGCTACAAGATGAACTTGCCGAGAGTAAACGTCTCTACAACAACTTGCAGGATAAACTGCATGCTCTTGAAGACGAACTAGAGAAAAATGAAAAAGATATAGATGACCTTAGAGACAACAAGAAAGCTCTAGAATCAGAGATTGCTGACCTTAAAGCACAATTAGCGTCCATGGATAAACTACCTGTAATCCAACCACTTCAAGTCGAACAGGTCCAAGCGACATACGAGTCGAACCCTACCTTCGACTTTGGCGATGCTGATGAAATGAAACGTCTTCAAGGAGAAAATCAGGACTTAAAGCGAAGACTCAAAGAGCTTGAAGCAGACCACAGACTTCTCGATGACAAAAAGCGATCTTTGAATAACCAGCTTGTTGACTCGCACGGACAAAAGTCTAAGCTTGAGTCCTCACTGGACCATACTAACAGTAGAAACATTACTCTTGAAAAAGAACTGGAAGCAATAAAGCGAGACTATGAACCCTTGAGAAATCAATACGACGAAGCAGTCAGAGAGCTCGATATCTTGAGAAAGAGTGCTGATGACGCTAACAGTCGACTTAGTGACGTAGAGGTCCAGCTTGACACCGAGATTAATAAGCGAAAGCAGCTACAAGGAGAACTGGAAGATGCGCTCGAAGATCTTCATGCCAAAGAGGAAGAACTCAACAAAGTTCAACGAAAAGTCCAAGAGTATATGAAAATATTAGAAAACGGAGGACAAGATTCGAATGTAAAGGATGAACTCATCGAAAATTTGAAGAAGGAGATAGAAGCACAGGAAAGAGAGATCAGAAAACTTAGAGATAATGTTGTGTCAGCCAATAACTCGTTAGACAAATGCCATCTAAAGAGGGACGAGTTAGACAAAGCACTTTTTGTGGCCAAACAACACTTGGCTGATGATGAGATGACGATTAAGGCGAAAATTCAAGACAATGATTTCCTTAATGAACATCTTCAAGACGCTCAAGAAAGAATTGCAGAGCTTGAACGTGACCTTCAGAATGCTAAAAAGAACAACGCACAGATGAGGTCGAGCTTAGACGACGCCAAAATAGAACTCAGAAGAGCAAAGGAAGAGAAAAGCATGCTTCAAAACAAAGTAGCAGAATTACAAGCTTTGATTGACGCTCTTAAGAAAGATCTTATGGACAGAGACACTATAATTGATCACCTGAGATCTGGCACTAATAACGTGGGGGATGAAATATCAGCCTTGAAAAAGAAAGTGGCCAAATATCGAGATGATTACCAAAAGAGTCAAGATGAAGTTGCACGACTTCAACTTCTTTTGAGGGAGAGAGCCGACAACGTAACACCGAGGGGCAATACTCTGGTCGCATACAAGAATGACAATGACAAGCTTAAGAACGACATCCTGACTTTACAGAGCACTATTAGCGACTTAAAGAACAACTACCAAAATGCTCAAAGAGAGATCGAGAAATTACAGCTCGAGCTTATGACGTCTTCTCAAAAGTTCCACCAGGCTGAAGCACGAAACGAGGCCCTAGAAGCAGAGAGGGACCGTCTGAAAAAAGAACACGCTGCACATCTAAAGGAAATCTCAAACTTGAAGATCCAGTTGGATTCACTAAGACATGAAAACAACAAATTGAAAAATGATCTTGCTATTCTACAAAAGAAGTACGATGGTCTTCAACAGCAGCTTGCCAACGCAGATGCAAGAAAGTCCAAGAAAGGAAAGGACCTCGTATCGCAAAAGAAGATTGGTGAGCTTGAATCGTCGTTCCACAATGCTCTAAGAGAAAAAGAAGATGCAAAGAGTGACCTGTTTATCTTGAAGCAGAAAATCGCAAAACTAGAAAGTGAAATAGGCGAGTACCAACGAGACAAGGACTCGCTGGAGCACAGCTTGGACTGTCGCGATAACAGGATCACTGAGCTCGAAAATAGTCTCAAGAGCGCTCAAGATAATCACAAAGCAGACAAAGAGGAGCTTCTTCAATGGCGTAAGAAATATGCTGCTGTTGAACAAGAGCTGAAATCTCTGAAAAATACGATAACTCGCCTGAATAATCAAAACAAGCTGTCAGAACAGAAGATTGATGACTTGACTGATGATCTTGCTGAAGCAAATAATAGAATTGAAGTTTTGGAACAAGCACTTGCAGACCAAGATGGGCCAGATTCAAAGTACAAGGATTACCTTGTGGCTGAGAGTAAGGTATCTGAGCTTGAAGCGGCACTCAAAGCGGCACTCCAAGCAAAATCTCAAGCGGAAAAAGAAAATCAAAAGTTAAAGAGCAAAGTATGGGATCTTGAAGATGATGTAAAGATGACTCAGTTGAAGCTGGATCAATTGCAGAACCTCCTTGACGAAACTAACAAACTCAATGACAAACTGAAGAAGGAACTGGCAGACCTCAAGAGGCACTCCTATGATTCAAGCCAGAATTACGACACCATCAACAAAGAGCTGAGTGACCACAAATACAAAATGGAACTTTCAGAGAAAGAGCGCGATGATCTTGAAAACGAAATCAAGATGCTTCGTCGAGAACTTTCTGATTTAAGAGCTCAAAAAGAGAAGGTAAATGTGGAGAAGAGTGATCTGAAGGTTCAGCTTCACAAGTTGCAGGCACAGTATGACGCATTGAATAACGAAAATGAAGACTTGAGAGAAGAAAATGAAAGTCTGAGAAGAGATCTACAGCAGGCAAGAGACGAGATCATACGTCTAAAAAGCCAGCTTGAAAACCAAGTGGCTCCAATACAGGTTGCTACAGTAGAATCTGTTGAGAGTAATCCTTTTGACTTTGATGAGCTAGATGGAGCAAAGAGAGATCGAGACCAGCTTCAATTAGAGAAAGACGCCGCAGAAAAAAGGCTTAAAGATTTCGAACAAGATTTGCATGCAAAACAC
Source organism: Anthopleura sola (assembly GCA_023349425.1). NCBI lineage: Eukaryota > Metazoa > Cnidaria > Anthozoa > Actiniaria > Actiniidae > Anthopleura > Anthopleura sola. The sequence goes on along the minus strand of JALHLI010000035.1, from coordinate 916,130 downwards.
CTTCAAAAGGAAAAAGCAGAAGAAAGCCTTAATGACCTGAAGAAACACCTTGCAAAACTTGAGATGGACAACAAGAATCTTGAAACCGCGAAAGACAAAGCACTCTATGAGCGTGATCTCGCCAATCAGAAGTTCATTGAACAACGAACGGACAATGAATCACTAAGACAAGAAAAAGAATCCCTTGCCATTGAAATAAACGATCTTAAACAAGAGTTAGCTCAGAAAGACAAGGAGTTACAAGCAATTAGAAAGAAACGAGCAGACTTGGAGAGACAGCTGGCAAAGGTAGACCAACGAGATGGATCAGCTGACAACTTGAAAAGAAGATACCAGGACCGCGAAAACGAGCTCCAAAAAGAACTCGTAGATGTCCAGAGGAAGCTTGCTGATGCTGATCATCGTTTGAAGTCTGCAGAAGACAAGGTAAACGAAGCTGAAGATGCGAAGGCAGATGCAGAAAGGCGCAATGCAATGCTTCGTGATGAAATGATCAACTTTCAGGCAACTATTTCTAAACTGGAGCTGAATCTTAAAAAAGAACAAGACACTGTCCGAGATCAAGAAGATGAGATAAAAGAGCTGATGCTTAAACTTGGAGATTCGGCCAACACTAGTCGCGCTGGTGGGAGGAATTTGTCTGAAATTGAAGCTGATCTGGATGCATTGAAGAAGAAAAACAGGAAACTGGAAGACCAGAATGCCTTTAAAGACAAAGAAATTGCTCGTCTTCTAGAGCAACTTGAGGAATACAGAGAAAGGTTAGAGAAAGGAACAGGTGACCTCGAAATTCATCTGAAAAACATGGGTGACAAGAGTGAGGTATACCGAAAAGATGCTCTTGACAAGGCTAACCACATTGAAAAACTTCGCGCTGAAAAGTTACAAGATGAGATCGATATCCAGAACCTGCAAGCAGAGTTAGATTCCATCAAGGCAGAATTAGCTGAAAATGAAAATGACCTTAACATAAAGGAAGGGAACAACAACGAGCTTAATGAAGAGAAAAACAACCTGGAAAACAAAATCATCGAGCTTACCAACAACTACAAAATGAGACTGGCTGAGCTTGAAAATGACAATGAGATAAGGAATAATAAAATCAAAAGCCTGGAAGATCTACTGAGAAAATACGAAAAACAAATCCAGGAGCTGCGAGAGAGCCAGGCAACCATTGACCCTTCTTCGTCTACAACACTGATATTTGACGTTGACAGAAGAGGAAGAGCCCCGGCTTCAAGATACGTGTCATACACAGAAAATGTCCAACCAGAGAATAGAAGCCTCTATAGGCTAAGCTCTGAAGGATCTGGTATCGACAGACCTGCCCCAGAAAGAAATGGGCCAGTGAGTGAAGATCCTTTCGAAATGACAGTCTCCAAAAACCCCAAGGTCCAGTCCCCACCTCGAAAGACAACAGGAAGAATAAGAGAAGGGATAGAGATTCCATTCGACGAAGATAGATATCAGAGAAAGCGCAACGGTCCACGCTACTCCAAGGACAAAGTTGATGAAAATGTCCAGGCATCGGAAGCAAAAACCGCAGAATCAGAAATCAGCTTTGATGATGATGCACCTATGAGCAGTACAAAATACGAAGACCGTGGACGATCTTCAGGTCGTGATCCAAAAGATGACAGAAGAAGCAGCTCAGGACGCTCAGCTAAGGACAAGGAACAATGCAAACAGCAGTAAGCCTGTTCCAATTCACAAATTCGAATAGGTTTTTTTTGCTCTAAATTTGACTGATAATCTTAGTTTATTAATTTGATTTCATTCAATGTAATAGATATAAGTAAATACAATGCCGTCACTTTCCGAAACAGGTCAAAAAAAGCATTTTGGTATATCAAATTCATGACGAAAGTCTTAAATTCATGTAATTCATATTTTGTCCAAGGAAGGACTGTTTAATACCTGATTTGATGTGACGTCATTGTGTTTGAATTCCAAAGCGTTCTATTCGATCTTTACCAACTTGCTGCACGCCAAGTTTCTAGTCGTTAGTGGTCAAGTTCAGTTAAGAATCATTGGGCGGAGCATGAGTAATCATCGTACATTGAAACACAATGCGTGGTCGATGAATACTAAGTAAATGTTGCCACAAGCTTACGTATACATACACTACAACAAATTGAAAAAGTTCAATCATAGAAGCTAAGACAAAGAAGTATGCTGGGTAGTTGATATACTGGGCATTTGGACAGTGTTTGCATACAGACACATGCATGAAGAGTGACAAAATGCTTTGTTTGGTATCTTTGATCAATATTCGGGAGCTGCAAAACTGCATTAACTGCTTACCCAGAACACCCTTAGATTTTACCTTCGATGATTGAATCTCAGTTTACACCTGACAACGTTTTTCAATTTGGTGTATACACACTTTTTACATTCAAACGCACACTCCACACCACACAGGCAGCATTGATCAGTCACACATGTATACTAATCATACTCTTGCTATACGAAGTCATACATATACACACATAACATAACTTACGTATCCTTACTGAACCAAATACTGACGACAACATTTAGAAAGCATTTCACTGATCAACAGACACACCATTTAAATGTCTTGTGCAGTCACGAAGGCTCGCATTTAGTGTCAGGCAACTCGAATTTAATCAACAAGTTAGCTTTTTGATAACAATTTCAAATATTATTCAAATTTTAAATGGGTAGTATATCTATAGTACGTATGATCAGCTGTCTGCCACCATAGTAATCGTTTGCAATTAGATGTTAATTCACGGCTAGTAAAGGGTTAAGCTTTGATACGTGAACCTCTTCGAGAGAGAAACGGTTTTGCGCAGCAATAACGAGACTAAACTGAGTAATTGGTAATGTTACTCGAGGAAAGGAAGTGAATCATTCAGTATATGCCAGTAAATAGGTTCATCTAATGGTAGTTTAACCACCTAGATCAGCTATACTGTGATAAATCCCGAGTAACTGAATACATATTAATGTGCTTTGTATTCTTTTCTGTTGTGGTCATGCGAGTCCCACCCTTGGAACCAAACCTGTGATAGGCATTCTTATCTTGTTCAAAATACGCTCATTAATAATTAATAATTCAAAACGAATTCATTATTATTCTGAAATTCATGCATACTCATGTCAAGTGATCTCTTTTTAAGAAGATATTTGTACACGTCTTATTTCACAATCAATGAAAGATTTACCATAGGTTTACGAGGTCCTCTGGCTCCAGTCTCCAATGAGACCACTCGACCGAGAACCAAAAGATGCGAGCGAGCCTCTGAAATCTTGGGCATCCATGTGATTATGGTCATCATGATATCCTTACGTATAATCATAGTAATCGTTATCAAGCAATTTAAAACCATTATTATTACCTTCTGTTAGATAATTTTTGGTTCAATCAGGAATTCCAGGGTGTTTGAGGAAATAAACCAGCGAGCAAACCAAACGTAATACATTATACCATTTAGTAAATTTAATAATTCCAGTTTTAGGCATTAATTCTTAAGTTTTGAATTTTAAACGTACTTATTCAACGTCAAAGTTAAAGATATTGAGAGCATATATTCAATGTCAAGTAATTCATGTTTTATTTTTATAATAAAGAAGTTTGCATCTTTAGTGTGTGTTTATATTGAATGATTAATGTACTTATCACTACAAGGAGATCCGGCCACAAGATAGCAGTATTAGAATATGGAACTATAACAAACATTCTTCCAGAGTTCATGAGTAATAACACCTTTCATATACTCGGTCCTCGCCAGAAAATATCCTAAACTAAGCTTCACATGGAGGATAGGATAAATTATCACAATAAACATCGAGTTGAGTCGCGGCACACGCGACCTTGCGTGAGGATAGTTGGGTGGTTTTTCTTCGGTTTTTCCCGCATCTGTAAAAAAGGGAGCCTTATTCTGAGTAATTGCACCGCTAAGGGATCACAAACCACGATAGGATTATCTGGGTTTTCTTTGTGTTTTATTTAATTACTTCCCACGTAAATCCAAACAGGAAGACATTTTAACCAACCCATTTTGTTTATAGGAGTACTAGGTTTTCCTTAAACAGGATCAAACAGAACCGTGAATAAGGAAGGGAAGGGAAGGGAAGGGAAGGGAAGGGAAGGGAAAAAATGAAAGAAAACAGAACTGACAGGGAAATACAAGAAATTAAAAGAAAACTATTATATGAAAACGAGACAGACTGTTTCACTTCAACAATTCAAGGGACACTGGCTAATTACGTGGCTTACGGTCATTTCACCTGAACATTTTTTTCATCCCCAACCTGACAAACCTTTCACGTCCTTAACTGTTTAACCTCTAATTGACATCTATATTTCATTTCTGCGGGCGTTTTGGCTATGCTTTCATGAAAACATTGATTGTTTTTTATTATTGCAATTTTTCTTATTCTGCTTGCTGATATTAAATATTCATTCCTCGTATCATTTGGCAGAAGGGCGTTTAATAGATCTTTTGAAGTTTGAAGAATAAATGAACTTGTGGTCAGTAATCTAGATGAATGTGAATTATTAAAATATCGTGAGATAGTAATTATTGATGCAGTACAAAATATTATTGAAGAAAAATTCAGAAAATTCAGAAAAAGTTCTTATTTGACATGTAAGCATTTACAATCATTTGCAAAAAAAAATATTGGCGTTTTGAATGTATATACAAGTATATCAAAAGTATATCAGAAATTATGGGATATCATCACTGATATTTTTTTCCAAGTTGTATATCGTTAATTAGGGCTTTCTGGGGGAAAAAATTCAGGGAAATAGCCCATGATTTCTGATATACTTTTGATATACTTGTATATACATTTTTAGATATCATTTTTCTTCGATGATCTACAACGTGTATCAGTAAAAACCTATGAACTCAGTTTTGATGATTGTTTATCAATCATTATTTTACAAATAATGAGATATTCTTTCTTTCTGCTTGCCTTGTCTGCCAAACATACTAAAACACTTAAAACTAGTTAAAAATCATCTTGAGCCGCGTATTCACGATGTAGCTATTTTTGATTCATCAATACAAAGTCGCAAAAACGAGAACAACACACATAATCCAGATGGTTTAGAATGGCTGAAATAAATTTCAGAGGGGAGGACAATCCAACGATATATATACATTTTTTATTTTTTATTTATTTTTTTTGATTTTATACTTGACGAAAAATATTCATCGTTTCATTTGTATATTTGTTCATCGGTGCAGTTTGGGCGAAACAATTCTCTGTGTAACAAGAATACTCATTATCATGACAAGCTGTACTTAGTTATTTGAAAGGATCTGAATTATTGAACAAATATGTACAAAAAATGTCACAATGCGCACGGGAAATAGAGCTAATAAGATCTTTCTTACGATCAATTTCAAGAATTCTTTTCACTTATCTTTTTCTTGCCGATATTTTTTTTTTCTTTTTCTCTTTTTTCTTGTTCTTCTGTTCTTTTCTTAACAAACGTCACCGTAAGATATTTCTTACACATCGAAATCATAGGTTAATTTGGAACTCATTTCTTTTTCTTTTTCATTCCTAGCTGTTTCGTTTTATTTATTTTATTTTTTTACAATTGGGTTTAGTTTATTTTAGATTAAAACTCTTTGTGTTGGCGTTCTCTTCTTTTTTCTTTCCACATGTGGATTCGCTGTGCTCTAAAAATTAGCAGTTTATCGGTTCATTTTCCATTCACTACTTCACACAATTCTCCAGTCTCTTTTGTCTGATTTCCCTTCTCTATATTTACATTACATTACCTCCAAAAAATTCAACAAAGTTTACGCAGTTTGCTATCTCGGTCGATCTGAATGTAATGGCCTGAAAAAACATTGCATTTCTAATGATGCGGCAAGACTCAATGTTATTTAAGCCAACCAACCAAACGATAACCTCATCAAAACTATCCTCTGTAAATATTGTGGCTTCATTTGTTTCCCTGGCAACCATATAAAAGCAAGTCTGCAAGTTGTCAGGGACTGACTTCAAGACACTTGGATGTAAGAGACGGAAGTTACTGCCAGTTTGATATTGAAAGAGAAAAAAGGTATGGTCTTTAAGTAATGCTGATTTTGGACCATTTTTGTTTGAAGGAGAAGAAGAAGAGAGAAAGGAAAGATGAAAGAGAGAACGAAGGAAAGGAGATAGCGATGAGTAAGAGTAAACGGAGAAAGACACAGACAGAAGTTAGACTTAATGCTGGGTTTTTTCTTGCATGGTGCATAATATTTTAAAATAAGCCATTTGATACCGAGTAGTGTGAAAAAAATGGGATCTAGGAAGATAATAGTTCTCATGAATTTAAGTATCAAGATTAATTTCTTCATTCATTTTCAATATTTTACTTTTTTCAATTACCTTAGTATTTCTTATTTCAAACCTTGCTAGTTTTGTTTGTCTCTGTATTTTGTCTTCATTTTCCTCTCTATTTCAATGAGTTGATTTATACTAAAAAAGTATTTTAATTAATCGCATAAATATCGCTTGTTAGTATTCATTGCCGAGGAGTCGTAGTCCCGGCTTCTTCGATAAGGAAACCAAAGGTGATCAGACTTCGGCTCGAAAAAGCATTTGGGGAAATCCCTCATTAGTAGTACATAACATCGGGAACATTATTATCACTTCTGCTAGGCGTGCTTGGCTGAACTATTATCATACCAAATGAAAGGCGGTCATGATAATGATGATGATTTTCTAAGTTATGCATAGTTTAACTTTGATGGTTAATGCTCCAGACCACGAGAATGAATACTGATGTTGACTTGGGAAAAGCCGCCAAAATACAAGTAATGAATTATTGCCCCTGACGACGGCGAGTGATAGAGGAATAAGCCGTCCAATTGCTTTATTCTACTGGTGTTTGACGTATTTACCTAGCAGCTGTAGAACAATGAAACCTATTGATCATTTGGATAATTGAGTTGAGTCTAAGACAATCCTACTTTGTGTGGTAGATATGCTGAGAGCATATAAGAACTTGGACAAGGAATTCTTGTACTTAAAACCACGGCTTAATTCTCTAGTCCTGTACCTGAAAAACATCCAGCTCTTCTGAAGATAAGGTAAAATGGTTGTTTTTGATTTTTGGATTATCTGAGGAAAGTACAAACATATACAGTTTTATAGCAAGAAAGAGCCACAAATTGCAACTGGCACCTTTCAAAAATGCAGGAATAGAATATTTCAGATATATAAATCTTGCTCGAGTTCAAGGAGTGATACAGAGATCTTTGTTCTTGGTTTTCTTAGTATAGAAGCAGTTCTTTCTCGGGCCTTTAAATCAAAAAAATAATAAATCTATACGCCCAAAGCGATAAAAATTGTTTTTTTTCCCGTAGGATTATTATCACTGTTGCCTCATCTTTTTTTAGAGAGCGAATATTTTAAGCAAGAAAGCCATTTTATTGCAAGCTATATTTAGCTTAGTGTTAGAGATTAAAGATCTCACTGTTTAGAAAAAACTGTGGTTGACGTCATCGGTTCTTTATTATTGGAGTGCTAAAGCGATTGATAAAAAATGGCGAAAATGAATGGATGGATCAAAGATAAAAACACTCAGTTCACTTTGAAAATCATTAGGTGAGATATTTTCGAGATCGTGATTGGCTAGTAGAGAAATTAAAAACAGATTAATTGGAGATTATTCTAGTTGCTTTGAGTGATAATGGAGTATTTTTCAAATTCATAACTGAGAAATTTTAGATCGCGTTCTGTTCTGGTTGTGAGGTACTTAATGCAGTAGCAAATCACTGATTCCATGATCGCTTTGCCTAAGATCGTCCATTGGTTATTGCATAAAGTTGTTCTTTGACGCCTTGCAAATTAACAATCTATTGCCACACCACAAATACCACAGAATGTAAAGAGACTAAAGGAATAAAAACGAAAAGCAAAGTTTGGGAATCCAGCCAAAATATATCTGCGATTTTTTTAGTCGGTTTTACAAGGTCAAACGAGCAGTTAGCCACAAATCTAAAAAAACGCTAAAGCACCGAACATGTTTTGTAAATATACCGCTAGAATCCTACTAATATATGCGAAATGAAGCCTCTCTTCCTCGACGTAATCAAAATTACTTTGTTCCCCAGTAGGGGACCCAAGGGGCATCTTTGGTTCCATAGTTACTATAGACAGGTGATAGAGAGTATCTGGTTGAATAACACAAGTGATCGAGCGACTTTAAGACGGTTGATTGCTCACACTAAGAGCCGAGTTAAATTTTACCAGAAGACATTTGATTGTGACATCTGAAACACGCAGAAATATTTGGAATTATTGAGGGATTTGTCGCAGCTCATAACTGTTTTATTTTTTATTGTTTAGCGTGAGAATTTGAGTCGTTATGGGGAAAAAGCAAAGTAAGCTGGATCCTCATCTACTTAACGATCTTATGAGACGCACTAACTTTGACGAGAAGGAACTGAAATCCTGGTACAAAGGTTTTCTCAAAGACTGCCCGAGTGGCTACCTCGCTAAAGACCAATTTATCGAAATGTACAAGAAGGTATTTCGCCAGGGCGATGCGACCAAGCTAGCCGCCTGTGTGTTTCGCCGATTCGACGTAAATCAAGATGGAAAAATAGGTAAGTTCAGTGGTTGAGTATAGATATAGAATATGTACGCAAGTCGGCCAGTCGAGATGCTTAACGGAAGTCAAACAGAAGAAAAGCACATTTGACAATCGAGATCGCCAGATGCAATTCTCAATTCACTGGATCTTACCAACCAATAATACTGCCTGACACTTTGTACATTTCCATAACTAAATCTAAATCGAAGTTATTTTTTCGTGTTATTTTATATATTATACTGAGTAAAAACCAAATCGTCTACGGGTTTTTTCAGGATCTTTTTCTTCCGGCTCGTCGCGCGATAAGGTTTGTTATATTTCCTTGACTAGCTTCTATAATTCATTCTAATTTTTCCTAGGCATTTTATCCGTCAACTTTTGATAAAAACTATCACATTATCGATCTTAGACGCACTACAAAAATATATTCGTCCTTGAATACAAAAGCGTTAAGACATATTTCATACACTTGGCCATTCTCGGTGTTTTATACGAACAGATATTACTACCACGACAGTCTGCATTGTCAAGTTTCTTTTATGATAAGTAAGCGATCAGTACACGAGATGCAAACGATCTTGTTCAAATGTATGAATTATTTAGAAACGCTCTTAAATCGTAGTGGAATGGCTCCGTTCTAGAGATGATGTTAGTATCTGTTGGCTTTTTTTGGAATAGAAAAGCGAATATCAACGAGGTTAAATCTCTAAAAACCCGCGACGCCGACTTTCCTCAAAATGATTCAAACAGAGGTGTTTACATCTGCAGTGAGATGACATAATTTGACAAGCGAGTCAAACCAGAGGAAAACATCTCAGGGAAAATAAAAATACGAAGATTAAAAACGACGAACTGTTTATCTTTCTTGTACGTTTAACTTTTTGATCTTGAAATAAAAAAATAACACCCAAGAGAGCGGCAGTTTTATCAAGCATTACAACCTCGATCATTGGTTTTCGAGTCCAACTGATAAAAAAGATCGGAACAAAAGCCTCCATAATCAATTTTTTTATGAGAATTTCTTTTCGACTTTGAATGGTAATTACTTTGCCTATAATTGTTTTCTCGTTGAAGATGACTCACGATTTTACGACCGGTAGCAAAATTAGCCAAGTTAATGTTCTTGTAATGTGTATATATCTCGGCTAACTAACTAGTCGTGGTTCCTGGATACTGATGGGATTTTGGCGCGAAAAAATCATTTATATATATATAGATATACATGTACCGAACCAAAACAAATGTACTACACCTCACTAGACATGAGCTAGGATATTTAGTTATTACTTTGGTCATATTTTATTAATATTACTAACAAGAAACGAATTTAGTGTTAACTTTACTCCATTTTTCACCTTGACTTATCAGTTCTGGTAGTCAGTAAAATATCCACTACCATCATGAGTCAGAATAACCACTTGTCATACTGCCTTTTAAGCTTCACTCGGTTGAATATCAAGACCAATATTGATGGTTTGTAGTTATTCATTGAGGTGAAAGCGTGATCAACTCAGTTTTATGAAAAAGTTTATTGTAATTGCAAGGATTTCTGCAAAGAGGTCACATATGAATGGCCATCTGGTGAGAGCTTAATTACAACCCAACACCCCCCGCTACTGGAAATGAATGAGAAAAGACCCTGTGTGCCAAACAATACGTTCCTATCGCCTTCGTACACTTGCCTTTGATGATTCATTACTTCGAGAAAATTGTTAAACAACATTTCTTGGACACCTTATTACTATTTAGCATTTGATTTTGTGGAAGCTTATGAAAATTTTATGGCTTTGGAGATTGGCATAAATTTGGTGAACAACCAACCAAACTTTCTTTATCATCTTTTCTCTTTTCTTTTCTTTTGTATTTTTTTTTTCTTCTTTTTTCTTATGCAAAAATTATATTTATTCATTAACTCCCTCTCCCTGTCGCTCTCAAACTTATTCTACTTCTTGAAAATTAAGAAAATTAATATTCAAAGCACATTACTTTCAGCCGGTATAACAACCAACCATGATCAACCATCAACCAATAATGTCAATCTGTTGTAGAACCCGTTTCCCTGGCAGAAAAAAATCTGCTAATCTTGATGAGTGAAGGAGACGGAGTTTGTGGAAACGATACTCAAAAATCGAGAATGTTTACAGCAATGATAACCGTAAAACAAATGCTATTATCCATATTGGTATATGTCAAATATATAATGCGTGGTGAACAGTATGTTGCCGGCTAGGCTCATTGCTATCCTTTTATTTGTCTTCCAACATGGCTGCGATGTCTGTTGTTTTTTCATATCTATTGAGATGATTGCAAACCACAAATATCAACTGACCCTAATATTGAAAGGGTTATTGGACACCAGGTCGGTGTGGTTGATAGTAGTTATACCTGCATTTGGGATGGTCGACTTATTGAGAAGAGATAACGGCAGAATTATGAGTATGACAGCAAGAGCTAGCTAGAAAATTTTGAACATAACCGGCTCCCTCTCTGATCATAGACATCTCTGTATTATTGTCAAGGTTTCTAATGACCTCTGACTTGACCTTTACCCCGGGCATTTTTGTTTATACATCTGTATATAACGTACCGTTTCTGCTTTTTTCTATTGTTTTTGTATAATATTCAAAAGCGTTAAGTGATGAGGACGATTTATTGTGAGCCACTAGACTAACTTCCAGTCAGTCTTCACGGGTCAAGGAAGGATACATGATTTTAATGGAAAAGTGCTTAATTAAGATTGTCCATATAACAAGTTTAAGGACTGCTTTGAATGTTTTTTCTTCATCAGCCATAGCCCTCTTTGTAGAGGTCCAAAGAAAATCCCATCAGCCAATAGCCGCTGTTCCCTTGATCACGTGACCACTATTATTAGGTTTGTCGGATACAACTGATCAACTAGTCTCGCCGAGAAATGGTTTCACATCTTAGACAGATGCCTTTGAAAAACATATTCCCCCCACAGCTATGACATACGCAAATGAGTTCCCATCGCATGAAAAGACCCCCATTCTTTTTCAGCTTTCCTCAGTATTCTTTACTACATTGTTCTTATGAGAAGAAAAAAAATTCCAATTAATCCATTCTTTGATTAATATTGGCGAGATTCCCCCCACATCATCTCGTGTTACTATATTTAGCTCGGTTTAAGTAAGTTATGGTAAAAAAAAGTGCTGCGGAATAAAGGGTTTACTAAGTAGAATCCGAAATGAAACAGCTGTGTAATAAAGTGTCGGAAAAATATAGATACATTGTCCATTTTGTTGAATTACTTTATTTACCATTAATTAAAATTTAGAATTCTGTTTGATGCACTTGTGAAAAATGGATTAGATTCGTGATCTTATAAAGCAGTGACTTTTTTGATTCGGTGATTCTTTTCTAAAAAAAAAAAAAGCCAGAAAGATTCGTTTGATTTGCCAAAAGCCGGAAATTAGACCGTCAGTGTTTCCTTTTCAATCTTCATCCAAATTTACCTTAGCATCGAGTTGCTTCCTTGATAAGACAAGTTTTGCCTTCAGTGTGATGATCTAGAACATCCTAAACCAGTTTGTCTGTAGAGGCTAGACTACACTATGATACATACTAATCATTTGCCATCGGGGTTTTCCTGGGGAAATGTATACATTCCAATATGATTTATCGTTGATTTATGATTTATATAGCGCCCTTTCTAGAAGCAAGTTCAAAGTTGAAGAATCGTTTTCAGTGTGTATACGATTTTATCCCGAATTTCTCACCTTTGGTTTAAACCTTCTTTTGTTTTTAATTAAGAAAAGAAGGTAAGAAATTCGGGATAAAATCGCATGCGCACTGAAAACGATTCTTAAACCTTGAACTGGCTTATATGGATATAATCAATCTTACATTTAAAAAATAAATTAGGAAATTCGAGTGATGATAATTTTTTTTTTTACATTTCGTTCTCCGTTTAATAGATCTCTTTACCTTAGGAGTGTATTTCATTTCATTTCAGACCACTTGTCATTCTCTTGGGAATAAGATTCTTTGTTTGAGGCGTATCCATATTCATGTATCTTTTCAGGCGCATCTGTTAAACAAAGAAATGATACTCTAGGGAATGACATGGGGAAATATTGGACCCAAGCCAAAATATATTTTTTATCTGTTTGTTCATCCATCCGGCATCCATCCGTTCTATCCAATCCCATCCATCTATCCATCTACTCTCATCCACCTCTTGGCCTATCTATCCATCCGTTCTATCCAATCCCATCCATCTATCCATCTACTCTCATCCACCTCTTGGCCTATCTATCCATCCGTCCTATCCAATCCCATCCATCTATCCATCTACTCTCATCCATCTCTTGGCCTATCCATCCATCCGTTCTATCCAATCCCATCCATCTATCCATCTACTCTCATCCACCTCTTGGCCTATCTATCCATCCGTTCTATCCAATCCCATCCATCTATCCATCTACTCTCATCCACCTCTTGGCCTATCTATCCATCCGTTCTATCCAATCCCATACATCTATCCATCTACTCTCATCCACCTCTTGACCTATCTATCCATCCGTTCTATCTCATCCCATCCATCTATCCATCCACTCTCATCCACCCTATCCATCCATCCGTTCTATCCCATCCCATCACATCCATCTATCCATCCACTCTCATCCACCCTATCCATCCATCTATTTCTTTTTCTATTTTCTTGTTTGTTTTGTGCTATCTTAGGAAGCTATTTAGTACAGATGTTCAGAACACATTTGAGCAGTTTCTACAGTTTAGTTATTCACAATCAATAAAGCTTAAATTGAATCCAAATTGGTATGCAACTTAGAAAGGCCAAGGTTCTGCCGACACCTTGAATAATCAGTCATTATTTTGTATTTTCCCATATATTTAAACGTTCTGATAATTCCTTCTTTGGTCTGCTAGAAACTCGTCTTCGCAGGATACGACCTTTTCAATTTAGCTTGTGGAGAATGTTTTCAGATCTGTCATCCAGTAATAGGTCGTTTTGGGAGTCGTTTTGGAATTGCATCCATATCACGTATCTCTTCAGGGGTTTGTCATAAAGAAAAAAAGAACTCTAGGGATTGACTAATGAAGAAACATTACGCCTGCACCGGAAAGTTCTAAAATAATACATGATACATGTTAATGCATAATTATTTCGAACGTTCGTGAGCTTTTTCTGTTAAACCGGTAGAGAAAGAAATGACACTGTAGGTAATGGGACGTGCTTAAGTAGAAGACACACTTCACCCTATCTAGATGTGTCTGTTATAAGCCAAGAAAAGCATACAAATGATAGGAATATTTTGCTCTGAAAGTTCATCGCGGCTTTTTTGTCTTTCAGTTACTAAAATCTTAAAAGGTTTTTTCGAAAGTCTTTGTTTAACCAGACGTTGTATCGCCATTATTGACCATGCTCTACATCCTGCATCGGCTTTCTTATAATGTGTTTCCATGGCAACGATCACACGCTTCCAATTAAACCTTGTGAGTTATATCAGCTTGAAACGGTCACCAATAAAAAAACACTCGCCACTTTCCTGTTCTTTAGTGCTGGTTTTATAGCCGATCCTAATAGGCTATATTCTTAATTCTTGCTGTCTGGTTATTAGGGTTGGCTAGTTTTTTAATCATCTGAAAGTGGAAGTCAATTTAGTTTTTTTGCGTGGATATGAGAGGAAATTGCAACTGTTTTGTAGTAGAGCACTACGCTTACTGAAAGAAGTATAGCATCGAAGTATTGTGGTGATGTTGATGAAGATATCGTAATACGGAAATGATAATAATGATGGAATTGAGTGATGATAATGATTATTATTATCATGATGCTGTTCGAGGAGCGAGAATGAATACGTGAATAGGAATATCCGATACAGTATATTAACAAAAAGCATTAAATCAATAAAATACTGACTATAACACAGATCGAAATTCAAATTTTGTGTTCATCGAGTAACATTCTTGCCTCGTTTGTTTATTCTTCAAAAATGTCTGCATTTCAAACAATATTTTTTATTCGACCTTTCGATTCGATAAAAGTACAATCGTAATCGGAACGAGGGAATTGTTTTGACTAGCAGGCCTTTTACCTCGATCAATTATGAATGCGGTTGAGTGAAATCCAATTTTCAATGCATTTAAAATCATGTTTTACCGCTTACAACTGGAAACAATCCAACTAACAGAGATTACTTGTCCACGAGCAATCTAAAGACGTTGTGTATATTGAACTCGGAGATAAAGTAAGGCTTAGAATTAAGATAGACCACACAAAAATGATCTTCTGATGGAGTCAAAAATACCAGATATTGTCAAAATATACCTATATATACTGCCGTGATGTAAATGACGCCTCCTGTTGGTAAGAGGTGATCAGTATTGATTCTGTCTTATCTTGTTTGGTATTTGGTTTTTGCCCAATCTTATTGAATAAGACCTTTTAGCAGCGTGTGGCTTAGGATTGAGCTGCAGGACTGACAAGTACGCGTGGTTTATATTACCCCATATATGCCAACACTATAGGACGACGATTATTATTTGGTACATCATTATAGTGAATAACAAAGGTTAAAAGACGGGGGGGCTAGGCTGATACAAACGCGAGGGACCACGTGATTTAATACGAAGGGAAGAGATCAGCAAACACTCTGCTGTTCCAAATTTTTGATAAATCAAAAAATGACAAATTGAAGAAATAGAAAACGTGCGCGCATGCTCAGCTGTGTGCAGTTATATACAGCACGTGGGTACGTATTGGCAGAACATGCATGAGAGGTGTTAGGAGAAGCATGACGTGTAGCGGAGTGTTCTCGACACTTCTCTCGTGTTCTGCCAATCTCCAAGTGCTTTATAGAGGCACACTGCACATCACAGCAACGGCAAGTGTTCTATTTGTTTAAAAAAATACTTATTAGAGTAGCCGTTATTTTGGACATGAATGACGCAATAGAAAGTGTGCGCACGTGTTGTGTTGTGTAACCCTCAGAACGCGAGGTCTATTGAATAATGAATACTGCATACTGAATAGTGCATTGCAAGACCTTTGGGTCATGTAATATTGTCTAAAGTAAAATAAATGATAATTATTTATTTTATTTTAGTGCATTCCATCCGAAACAATATACTAGCTACATATAGAGAGCAAATCACTGTATGTTTACTTTTTATTTCAAATTAATGTAAATATATGTATTGCTTGGCATTCCAATCCTGTAATTGGTGAGGAGCCAGAGATCACTTAACAAATGGCTTATTACTTATGACAAGGGTACAAGGTTTAATTAGTGAACCTCTACTCTGCTATCTTCTTCTATCCTTTCTTCTATTTTTCCTTTCCTTTCCCTCCCTTCTTTTTCCCATCCATTTCCATTCCCTTCTCTTCCCTTTCCAACTTTCTAACTACATTTATCCACATTTCTTCTCCTCAGACTTCAGGGAATTCATGTGCTCTTTATACGTTTCCACACGTGGGACAATGGAACAAAAGCTTCGCTGGGCCTTTAGCATATACGACATCAATGGCGATGGTTTTATCACTAAACAAGAAATGTACCGGATAGTTGATGCTCTTTATAAATCTGCAGGTGATAACCCCAACACAAATGCAAGCCTTGTCTCCCAGTGGGACGAACTCACCCCAGAAGAACGTACTCTCAAAGTCTTTCGAACCTTTGATACGAATCGGGACGGACTGCTCTCTCTGGAAGAATTCCTAGAAGGAGCAAAAAAGGACAAAACCTTGGCTTTAATACTTGAAAGTCAGGCGGAAGGGTTTTGATTCTCGACGTTTTTGAATTTTTGATAAATTTTGAAGTGGAACTTTCAATTGTTTTAGAAAATAGCCACGTTTGTATATACCGTACCTGTAAGGCATGATAAACCAAGAACAACATCCTATCACCATCAGTAAAGGACAGTATTAGTGTTGGACATTCATGCAATTCTACTAGCCATTAACTATATCAATAGCATCAGTCCTTTTGCTTATAAGAAAGAGTCTTGGACGACACTTCCGGGATAATGACGTGTCGCGCGCAAAGCCGCTGGTCTGACACTGCAGTAACGCGTCGTTTGACACAGCAAACAGTTTGAAGCAAATCCGAAAATGGCATGTGTTTTGAGCTGATTATCTGGGACTCGAAAGAAAGATGAGTGTTGGTGTAAAATAATGATTCAAGGAGTAAAATGTCAAAAGGACTCAAGTCAATTCCACGAACAGGACAGACAGACTTCTCTGTGTAGTGATATTGTGGGCCACAAGAATGAGGTGAATTTATCAGGACAGACAGACTTCTCTGTGTAGTGATATTGTGGGCCACAAGAATGAGGTGAATTTATCAGGACAGACAGACATCTCTGTGCAGTGATATTGTGGGCCACAAGAATGAGGTGAATTTATCTTTTGTAAGGATTTCAAGGAACCAACAGTAATAAAGAAATGGGAATATTAAACGAGACAGATGAAAAATGAACCTGTTTCTAAATCATGCGGTTGAGAAAAGGTTTAGTTGAGAATCGTTCAGTTGAGTAACGTTACTTGAGGAACAAAGAATGAAAACCTTGAAAAGCGGAAGCTGAGTAAAGAAAATGACTTGATCAACAAATCAAAAATAATGAAAATGGAGAAAAGAAGGAAGAAAATGAAGTTATCTTTCTGTCAGCGCTAAAGTATTACGTAAAGTATAAACTCTTTTCACGCGACGTTGAAACATCTCAATTTGGAGGACAAAACAAAAACATTCAATCTTCTGAGAATTGGAATTTTATCCTCCAAATTCAGCTGCATTCCGACGTGCTGCAAACAAAATAGGTCTATATTGCAAGCTGAGCATATCGGGGGAGATGATAGACAGAATCGCCATCACAATATCGCAATATTTCCCATGTTTATCAACTAGTGCATAGATGATGTTCTCTTCTAATTTAAAACCATTTATTTGAAATCACAGTACTGACGGTCTAAATGTTGTATTGGAGCAAGGATTATCCTGCAAATGGATCATCTTCCCCTACTTTAATCCTTGCGGTTAATTCTATGATATTTGATTTCCCGGGAACATTAAAAACCATCATCTCCTCACTTCACAAATCTCTCGCCTTCCAAATTTACGATAGATTATCTCGATTTTAATCCATTTTCAAGAAAAGCTTCTAAGATTATTATTGCGAAGATAAAATTTAAAAAAACCTGTTTGAAGTTAGCCGGGTGATTAATGAGATTAGTTTGGCTTGGCCCAGAAACTGGGGATAAATGACGATAATCTGTGATTAGACTCAGACATAGCATGCTAATGCGAGTTAGAATCAATTCAATTTTAATGTCATTTTTGCCATAACTTAAAATATTATAATGTAAGCTTAAGAATGATATAAAAGGTTATAGAGCTAAAGTTTATAGTCCTGATAACGAGTAAGAAAGCAAAAAATCCATGCAAATAGCTCAGATGCTATTTACAGACTGTTTCTCACTCAAGGGTGCAAGCTCATCTTATCGAAAACCAGAACCTGGACAGGCCACTACCTCAGGTCATGCAAGTCTCCAGAATGGGACTATTGGAATTAGAACCCAAAAAAATTAGGGAATTTTGCAATAAAAATAGAAAGATATTCGTTTCCTCTAAAAACAAAATAACATAAGATTATATAGAATTGGTCGTGTTCCCTCAATATCCGGTTGTTTTTGCAATATCTTATTACATGAAATTTTTGCGACACTTTCAAAACAAATCACGAAATTAAAGTGCCGCGAAAATATAATGACGCAAAAATTAAATGACCCTCGATTTTTGAGAAAGCAAAGAATTTTAATTTCTAATACTAGCTCCTATTGATCCTGATCAACAATGAATGATTGGAACAAGTATTGCTATATATAGGTATAAGTATATGCTAAAGTCAAAACCAAGGAACGAATGGGTTTTCTACAGGAATTTGTGCATATTTGGAAACAAATTATGAATAATTTATTCAATGAAATCACGAAAAGTTGACCACGAATATGATTTTTTCTCAAAATCGCGAAATTAACGTGTCGCGAAATATGCGACCTTCGAAATCGCGAAATTAACGAGTCGCGAAATATGCGACCTTCGAAATCGCGAAATTAAAGTGTCGCGAAATATGCGACCTTCGAAATCGCGAAATTAACGTGTCGCGAAAATGTCATGTAATAAGGTACCTATTCCTTGCAACGTGAGTCCAACACTTGATGTGATCTTTGGCCCGTCACGACTAGATACACAGAAACATTGAGAAAATGTTTGTTGACTAAACATCGAAAGTTTTACATAGGATGGCAAAAAAAATGTTATAAAGATTAAATAATAATGTGATGTCCAGGACGCAGAGGGTCGATAGATCTATGATGTCCTTTTCAATGTAAACCATGCATTAGGCCAATAGACACCATCATCAATATGTAAGCCATGCATTAGGCCAATAGACACCATCATCAATATGTAAACCATGCATTAGGCCAATAGACACCATCATCAATATGTAAACCATGCATTAGGCCAATAGACACCATCATCAATATGTAAACCATGCATTAGGCCAATAGACACCATCATCAATATGTAAACCGTGCATTAGGCCAATAGACACCATCATCAATATGTAAACCATGCATTAGGCCAATAGACACCATCATCAATATGTAAACCATGCATTAGACCACTAGACACCATCATCAATACAAATGAGTGCTTTAATGCAATTTTTCTCTAAAATATTTAGACTCGGGCCTTAATTTGTAAATAGCCCTTCACGAACAGTAAGAATGGACCACTTCGACGATACGGCGGCCATCTTGAATCGCAAGGCATTATGGGGCGTCCAGGGGGCAAAACAAAACAAAAATGGCGGACAATATATAGAGTTTTGTTTATTTGTCTTTTCGGCTTTTTTTTTTTTTTTTTTCTTTTTTTTTTTATGTCCATATTTTTAATTCATCTCTTGTTAAATTGTTTTGTGGTGAACTGTTAATGTCAATCGGCGCCATTACTGTAACAAATTAAAATTTTGTATATTTACCCCCTACCAAGATGGCCGCCGTATCGTCCAAGTAGTCCATTGCACAATGGACACTTTTTTGTGACGCGAGGACTGGGAAACACCTCTTTGGGTAGACAGTAGTGACAGTACCATACATAAACAGATATTACAGCTATAGAGATTAAATACTGAAAAACCAAATGAAGTGAAAGCTTTTCTCGGTAAACTTTCCAAAGCAGCATTTTGAACCAGTGAATCACAGTTCGATTTTTCGGATTAAGATTGCTTTTGAAAAACTGTTAATACCTGAATGTAGCAAAATGCGTGAAGAATAGTAATTCAATAAAGAATTTAAAGACAAAATAAAAAAAGAGTGAGGTTGAAAATCTTAACTTGATTAACAATAATAACTTAAAATTCCGGCATCAAAATAAGCGCGGCATCATGTTCTAGCACGAAGGCACCACACCATACCTACAGCTAATCCCTTGCAATATCTGAAATGCACGTCAATTTCAGTTGCTGGAGAATCGCAAAGTATAACCGAGACGGGTTGTTCCGCAATTTTTTGCTTGTTTTTTGCTTTTTTGTTTGTTGTTGTTTTTTTTTTTTTTTTTTTTTTTTTTTTTTTTTTTTTTTTGCGCGTAGCGAAGTATAACTCATTTCTATTTTTCGCAACAGATTGCAACACTAGCTGGCAACGCCATTGCACAGTGTATCACCCCTCCAACAACTTTTCTCGCAATTTTTAAGCATAAGTTGCTGCAAGTCACTGAGATCAGGTTGCATGGCCAGAAATGTTGGAGCCTGGATCAACAGTAGCCTGAGTATCAGGCTCTCAGAGGGGAGAGGGGGGAGGGGGAGGGGGAGGGTAAGAAGGGGAGAGAGAGAGGAGACCTTCCTTTCCCTCTTTCCCCTCTCCCCAGGCCCCAGCTCCGAAGGCCTGATACTCAGGCTAGGATCAACAGCAGAGTTAGCTACTTCATGAAAACAAGATATCGCAAGTTAATGTACATATCGTGTACAAGTTCTCCACGCTAATTGTGCGCATGTTTCAAGAAACCAACCAATCTGGTTGAAAAATCGGTTCAGTTTTCACATTGGTTCAAACCAGGTTTACCTAAAACCAACAATAAGAACGTCCATCGGTCTAAAGTCCTCAATAGATAATCCACATATAACCTACCGTTAAACAGGCTATCGTCGCCTTGTTCAGTTGAGTAGATAGTCAGGGAGACTATGCCTTGTACTGTCAAATATGGAAAATTATTCATCAAACGTGCCTTGTTCCAAAATAAAAAAATATTTCAAAAAACACCTCCGGTGGGACTCGAACCCACAACCTTTGAATTAGAAGTCCAACGCGCTAATCCATTGCGCCACGGAGGCTCTTAGTTGAGACCTTAATGTGAACATTAAGGATCAAATCATGTAAACTGAGACTGAGTGATGTTTTCTTTCTATTTCTTCATGGGGGACCTTCATGATATTAGGGATCTAAGAGAACTATGGCTATGGCACTCTTGCAGTAATCCCCAGGGAGCCCCCCCATGACAATATGGAATCTAACAGATCTGGGTCTATAATAACACTCTTGCAGTAATCCCCAGGGGACCCCTCATGACAATATAGGATCTAACAGATCTGGGCCTATAGCACTCTTGCAGTAATCCCCAGGGGACCCCTCATGACAATATGGGATCTAACAGATCGGTAATCCCTGAATTGGTTCAATTTGAAGGACAAACATAAAGATCTTTAGCACTATAATTTTTTCCTCCAAACTGAGTTGACCTTAGTAATCAATGGGTGTGAATACCATTGGCGTACGAAAAGAAAGAGATGTAAACTTCAGGCTTCCATTTTACATTACATTTACATTCTTCATTCTTAATCTTCGATAGCGTTGGACGTCAGGAGAGCACGGAGAAAACCTCTGTATATCATGGCTCTCTAGATGGCTTGTTCTGATGGAGTTCCTGTGGTTTTGGCGGGAATTTTGCGCTTACTTCCCTTCCCACACGCCCGAACTCTTACTCATGACGTCACTGGTCAATACAGTATTTTAGTCAATAAAAAAGTCTTACTTTTATCATCTCATTTTATTTCAACAAATTAAGTAACTAGGTATTTCTTCGAATAAGATAAGTTAGTCGGACAACATGCATAAATGCATTTGCCTTGTAGCGTAATAAATAAATAATATATCAAGAATTGTGGATGCATATATACTTTAAAACAACTTTGTCCAGGACAATTCAATCCAAAAAACAAAAATGGCTGCCATCTTGGGTGACATGACCAAACGAAATCTACCGGAAATCTTTTGGTAATGTCATCCAACATGGCGGCAGCAATGATGTCACCTTAATGCTAGGAATACACATAAGCGTCTGTTTTGCCCTGGTCAAAGCGTCTTACAGCATATGGTAAGAGCCGAATGGACGACGTTCGTCTATTGTTTGAAGATAAATTACTACTCTTACAAAATTTAAAAAATCTCGTGAAAAGTGAAAAATGAAGCAATAAAAAAGTGGACAAAAAGTGAAATTGTGTTTAGAACTGACAGCGAATAAAAAAAGGCCAAAGCATTAATAAGCATTTGGCAAGAATGTGCAGTATGAAAAAGAAAAACGATTTTTTCATAATGTTCTTTATACACTAGAACTAATGATTAGCAATGACCATGTCTATGATACATGCAATTGGTGATGATCGGTGATCCATCAAACCTGTGAATAATATCTTAATATATTCAACTGATCCGCAAACGTTTTCCCGCTATTTTCACTTGCTGTTTGATATCTTTAAGTTAATTGACTGGTTCCTTCCTCTTGGCTTGTTAGTTCCATTAACGTCGTTTGCATATCCAAACCTTTTAGTGCATTCTGCTTTCGATGCTGTAATCAGCACTTGTTTTGTGCCCACAGCAGTCTGTGAGCGAACGAATAAATGGTTGTCCAAAACTTGCCATGCATCTTCAACAAAAGAACGTATATTGTCCAGGATGGAGTGTGCGACGTGATCACATGATAATCTCTGTTTCGTCTTTCAAACACGACGTCTAAATTTGTGCCAAAACTTCGGCTAGTGATGCGCAAGACCTATGTACACCATTGAATCTCAATAATAAACTGACACCAGTACTTGCTTCCAAAGGGTTAGTCTCGTACATATGCTGACATTATTTACATCTGCTGACTCTCTCGCTAACAGTACACGTCTTACACTTGACGTAACAGCACCAAACGTACTGACATCCACACCGCTGCTTCTTGACCACTGTCTTTGTCCTGTAACCACGATCGCAGCAAAGATATTTACAGCTTCCTTTTCCACGACGTTTCTTGGGGTTACATATTCTTCCCTTGGTTCCGTAAGATCCTTTTCTTATGTTTTTGACGCAGTACTTTGGAGAATTTATCAGTGCTATAAGATCCCTTGTAGAGTAGCGTTGTCGGCCCCTTTTGGGCTTCAAGATTCTCTTATTGCGATTTGCCTTGTCTTTTTTGTTTTTGTTGACGACCAGAATACTTTTCTCGTATCTTTTTCTCAGGTGCTTTGCAACTTTTACGAAATCACTCAAGCGACGAAAGCAAATCTTGGTTTGGCAGGAACCTGAAACCCCAAGACACTTGCAGATGATCTCCATTTTATCGCGCACAGCCTGGAAATGAAAGAAATTCTCATTAGCACAGTTTATTAACTCACTAACCGCTCAGATTTTGAAAACACTAGGTTCGAGTTTCTATCATGCTAAATTACGCACAGGTGTATTCATGGGTTTCATGTGACGTCATAGCCGCCATGTTGGTTGACTAGATGAGAAGATCTGCTAATGGTTTGTTTCGTTATGTCAACCAAAATGGCGGCCAAGCCAGGGAATGGGATGCATGCAACCTTATAAGGTAAGAGAAGACAAACTCGAATGAAAAATCGCTATGAAATAGTACATTCCCAAATTGAATATCATTCATTGTTTGAGTATCTTTCATATAGACCTCTTTCATGTGACGTCAGAGCAGCTCAATTTGGAGGACAAAACAATAGAATTTTAATCTCCTGAGAATATTGGAACCTATTGTTTTGCCCTCCAAATTGAGCTGCATTCTGACGTACTGCAAGCTAGGGTCTATATCTCAAGCCGTTGCAACTGGTAAAGAAAGGAATAATATTATCATGCAGACACAAGGTTCATATAGACATGAAAACGGAGTATGACAATACTTAGGTCATCCCTAACGATGTGTTGTCTAGATATCACTTTTCACTTGACGAACATTTGTGCGCCATATTTATGAATAGCGCGTAAATATACGTCCCCATTGAAGATACCGCAGTGGAACATTCGGGAATCAAAAACAGAAACAAATGTTCCTCAACACGAAATGATGAGTGGAAGATTTACAAGCTGGAAAAGCCATCAGATACATATCTTAAGTACCACTTGTTCGTTGTCATCGGTGGATTATAGGATAAAGATAAATTGGGAGATAAAGTTCATGTTGAGTATCCATTAGTGCACCCACTAAATCATGAGAAATTGTGGTTTGAGTGAATCGAAAACTTTTTTTTTTCCTTTACGATCCTCGAAGAAAAATTAAGACAGTCGCCTTATCGAATGATGAACTATAGAAGGGAAGGTTCTAGAAACTGCTCTGTACGTCTTGCCATGCTTGCACCACTAAAATTGAAAGGTCGAAAGAAGTTCACATATTTTAAGCCATGTTTGCACCGTCCAATTTTGAAATACAACCTATATTCTCAATCCTTCCCCGACTGAAAAGATTATTATCTTGACTGAAAAATCCCTCTTACGCCACTAAAGTTAACTCAGCCAGGCTAGCCCGCTAAAAGCACCTTAGATAATCCTCGCAGCTAAGATGAGGAGATGGAATGTATACCGGCTTATTTCTTAGTGTGGTCCATCTTATCTCAGGCACACATCAAGGCATTAGTTCTTTATAGAGTCATTACCATCTAATTTAAAGTGCACCGCTACAAACGATTTCCATTTAGATTGAACAAATCCTCATAAATATCGACCCTAACACCCGTGAACACAGTCAGTTTGCACGTAATTTGCTTTGCAAGGGACTTTTGAATGATCCCAGGATTTGAAAGCATTTTCGAATTAAGGAAACAATTAACTGGATTGAGGTAGGGTCGGCATTGACCAGTCAAGCTGAGTCTTTCGTGCGTGCCACGAACGATGACGTGTGTTTTCCCTTTAATAGCCTTCAAAAATGCTCACAATCAAGTGTTTCTGGCTTATTTGTTGTCGATATTCTTGTTAGTATTATCAATTTTATTTGTACCCAAATTTATGCGTCTTAAAAACATCAAATATTTCATTTTGTGTTTCCTTCGACATCAACGACTGACTACAAAACACAGAATACTGGAACAAAAACCAACACTAAACGGGCTTTAACAGTTTGGATTACACAACACAATCAAAACAAGATGGTAACTGGAGAACCTCGCTGTTTGTTGGCATAAATAACACCCGTGTAAAAAGCAAACTATACAGTAGAAAAAAAGATGGCGAACTGCCATAATCTGAAGGAGTTTCTTGACCTGATTTCACCTTCATTCTCAAAGCCATCAAGAGATTACGAGCGATAAACGCCAAACGCCTCTAACTCGGGGTCGTATTGAGTGTTAATAGCGTAATCGACCTATCCGACGACTGTGGACTCAGACGACAACGCTTCTCGTGATTCCAACCTAACAGATGCTTGGAGGGGAAATACCTGCCATGCCTTCTTGGTAGCATGGTGTGTATTGGGGGAGGGAGGGGTTCATGGTAGCATTCAACTAAACCCCCTCCCCACAGGGAAGTCGTTGCTCCTGTCCCTTTAGTACTAACATATTGCGGCTAGAATCACTAAGAACATTTTACAATTGAAGCAAAATAAATATACAACACAGTAGTTAATGAAATGTAGTCGACATGAGAAAGCGTCGGCATCTGGACATATAAGGAGAGAAAAATTTCTGAAATCCCCTAGTAGAAAAAAACATCAATGGAAGACCTTCGGCACGACCTCGCCGGCACTCTCTTTCACTATTAATATGCCTTAGTTATTCAATTTAATGATATTAACAGATGTTGGGGAGAAACGAGTTCATAAATTAGATTGCAATGTCTGCTAATATTCGATAGCAAGTCTACAGAAGTATTCTAAGTTAGATTTGTCATGGATTTATCTAGTAACAACAGTCTGCTAGTCTCATTAATCGAGCACTGGATAATTAAAACGGCTATTTATGTTGATCAAAGAAATGATAGATTATACTGACATTGTCCGGAAGAGTCTGTAATGGGTCCCCTGTGGTGTAGGGTCCCAAGGTATCATGGTCATTGATATCACATATTTGAAAGAATAGACTGTTGAAATGGTCAATAACTGCATGGCGTTTGATCAACCTGCCTGATGCATCCATTCGATATCCTTGAACGTGACCATATAATAGATTATGAACAAACACGAGCCGACATATGTTTTGGCTTACATCGGCCTACATCATGAGGCCCGTAAAACGTCCAGGAAAAGATAATAGTGTAAAATTGTTGGTGAATATTCAATGGCGGATCCAGGGATAGCTCACTGGCTTCCACGGAACCCCCTTCTTGAGATCTTATGAAGCTGATCATGTTCTTTACGCTCAGCAGAATGACAGGAAACAATACAGCCCCCTCTCCCTTTTCCTCAAATCTCCACACCTAAAGACTGAAGGCCAAGATGTGACTGTTCACTTCAGCATACACACGATAAGCAATCCTAGACGAGACTGGGGTCTTTTGGTAGTCGAATTGAAGTATTGTTAATACCAACATTCTAAAGATAATTCCTAGTATTGTTTCCGGATTTCTTTTTGATAATCTTGTATTAATAATCTTGTAATTCAAAGAGATCATTATTGGCATTGGACAAAATAAGACTGAAACACGTTTGATAAGTTAAGTCTAACACTGTGCTACGATTGTTCTACGAGACCAACAACGTTACCCTAAATCTCAGAGTAATTGCACATGTAATTTATTTCTCTTTTTTAACGGT
Source organism: Anthopleura sola (assembly GCA_023349425.1). NCBI lineage: Eukaryota > Metazoa > Cnidaria > Anthozoa > Actiniaria > Actiniidae > Anthopleura > Anthopleura sola. The sequence goes on along the minus strand of JALHLI010000035.1, from coordinate 889,502 downwards.
GCTATCGTTAGCAGGAAACAACAAAGAGTTTTCACTAGTTAACGGTGTATTTTTGTCGGGCGGATTACCTGTGAAAGAGTTAATCCTTCTTCTCGTAAATCCAATACATTTTGGTAATCCGTCCGTCCGGCCGAACTGGGAAACTCAAACAACTGTAAGTAAGTAGATGATGAAACGTGCTTCACAGTAGCCTATAAATGTCGCCAAATATGCAAATATTGAAGGTTTTGAAATTGGGCAAAAGAAGCTCCTTCCAGCTCGAAGGCGGCCATGTTGGATGATGTTGGCTTTATCTACGGCATCCAACATGGCTGGCATGCCTTTGTGGTGCTATATATTTTATGACTGACGACTGCAATTAAATTACAAAACCTTTTAAAAAGTTAGCCTATTTGTGATGAAATGGTAGTGAGGAAATGAGAAACCGTTGTGTCATGCATGTCCCGTCATGTTGGACAAGTTTGTAGATAGCGTCAGGCAGCTGGTTCCCTTCAAGTGTGTCGAGGTAATGATCCCAGTCTAATGTCTCAAGATCCGGCCTCTTATCACTGACAACATCTATCTGATAAGCTGACATGGAGATCTCATTTACGAACAATAAAACTATAATCTACGTCCACTAGCCTTCCAAGTCACGGAGCTTAGACAAGGCCAAATTTAATTTATTTCTAGAACAAGCGACACTTTTTTCTGAGTGATATCAATGACTAGTTAAATATCCTTTTTTGCCTATTTTATGCCAAATATTCAGCCAAGCATTTGAGGAGTTTTGTTATTTGGGGTGGGGCACATACCCGACCACCGGATGGTCAGTGTCTAGGGGTGTAAAACCCTTTCTGTACTGGGGGCATATCGAGGTTGGACTAAACCCACACGAGGAGAGAAATTGCAGACCAATTACCATCCAATCATTTAACAATACACTGAGTAAGGAAAAGACAGATGAATTTTAGCTTCGCTCGGCAGAAGAGACTGACAGATCATTTATTTTATTTTACTGAGTAATTCGGTGATATATGTCGATCTAGACACGGGCTCCGTCCCAGATATTTCCGTCTGTAGCTTCTAGAGTGTATTAGACACTTCCAAATGCACACAAAATTCGGACAGTTAAAATAATAGATTGAACAAATTATAGGAAAACTTAGCATTTATTCAAAAAACTACTTCATTGAAAAGGAAAAGGAAAATCTTAGTTATCATGGAGTACTTTGAATTACAATGACTGACAACAGATAACCAACAGAATGAAGGAAATTGTGGTCTACAATTGAACTTAAAAAAAGATCATATTTAGTACATCGTTGTGATAATTTCACCCAAAGGGGAAGAGCAGTAGGGGTCACTGTACTTCGAATTCCACGGGAAATCCGGGCCAACTAAAATTTCGATAAAATGGCCCAAATTTAATCTAAAAATGCAAGCAATAGAATCGTTTTGTTTTATCAACAATTTCCTATACATATAAGCGGTGTTATTGTGTTCAATTCACTACAATGCATTCCAAAAAAATTGCGGTTTATCTCAAGAGATTGCATCTCCACATGTAGTGACTTGGTGAGCAAAATTCTTTAAATAAACTGCGGTCACTGTACAATATTTTGCCAATTTAGATAAACTCAAGAGATTTCTTTTAAACAATGCAAGATACTGTTTGTATTATCTTACCGAATCAAGAACTATGCTCCTTCGGATCTATGAAGAAATGGTTGTCAAGTGAACTAATAACTAAAGCCACAACACTATCATAGTAAAGGGTATCACTTACAGCCGAGCGCTGTCTTTTGAAGATATTAAATTTGATAACGTACACTTTGTAAATGGCAAATTTCATCATGTTCTGAATATCAATTTCGAAGACTAAAACTAATTGTTTGCTTTCTCTCTCTTATTTACATGTTCCCTCATCTTGTTTTGAGTTTAACATACACATTCTCTTTTTTGTTGTTTCTTTCTTTTCTTTTCTTTTTTTTTTTTTTTTCCTTTTTTTTTTTTTTTTCTTTTTCTTTTTCTTTTCTTTTCTTTTTTATTCATTTCTGTTTTTGTTTTTGTTTCTGTTTTTTTCTTTCCTTTCCGTTTCCAACCTTTTCCTTTTCCGTCCGTTTCTTTCAATTGCATTTTTTCTCTTCCTTTTCCCTGTATTTTCACTAACTTTTTTCATTTCTTTTCTGTATACAACATAATCAGATTCTTAAACCTCAACCGAGGTGGTCCCTGACAAACACCCTTGATAATCTAGATTTGTCAAACTTGACGATCTGTAAGTGCTTACACTGAGCTTCATGATAATCATGTGTTGTTGTTATCTAGCTTACAGCAACACGATCATGTGTTCTTGGAGATGTAGATAAAATGCTCAACTCTCAAAAACAAAGTAATGTGAACCAATCTTTCTGTGAACGGCCTTGAGTAACCATTAACTTCTTCTCTCAAAGAGACATTTAGTAAAAGGCAGTAATAAACAGCTCAATACCAATGTCAAGACTACTGAAGGGCATAGCCGGATGCTTTCCTATCCCAAGTATTTTTTTAACCACTGCATAGACACGTGGCTCAACACGAAACCCTATATCCTTTTATATAATGAAACCTGCACCTTAGTAACGTATAAATTAATTTCTACATTTAAAACGTGTTGTGATTTGATTGGACAAAAAGGGTGGACAGTAGAACATAGTAACATGGCTATCCACTCATGGTAGCAACTCGTTGAATCAGAATATCGCTACAAACACTGTCATTCTACAGAGTGAGTGATTCCTGCAAGGAATCTGCAGAAACCTGCACTTATGGCAGTCGGATCATCAGGTGATTGCCGTTACCAATCCAGTTATTTTTTTCGCACATTTCTGTATTTTTTCCCCTGAACAATTAGAGCTATTCACTGCATAATAATTGTTTAACACACTCCCAGCCACGTCACTTTATTTATAGGTCTTTTAGCACTAGCACTATAAGGTGCCTTTAGGCAACCAGTACTATCTGAAACTGGACCGGAAGTAGCCTCTTATCACCCACATGAGAGAGATAACAAGTCGTTCACGCATTTCACAGAATGGAATGCTCAAGGTCACCACGGTTTTGAAGCTTAAAATTATACTTTAAAAGACTGCGCGACTGATATTGAAGGCGGCCCAGCAGTTCAAATGTCTTGATCGTGTCGTATGTTCAAAGATGAACTAATTACAGCTACCGTTACTTCGACATTTGAACTTGGCTTACTGAGTAAAACAACTGCACCTCAAGCGAAGTGTCTTGAAATAGACCTATTAAATTGGGTGTGATATTTTACCCATTCCAGACCACGTGTCATTCCCTTGAGTATCATTTCTTTGTTTGGATGCAAATGAAACAAAGAATCCTATTCTCAAACGAATGATACGTGGTTTGAAATAGTCAAAACAAACGCCCAAACTATAAAAGTTCTATCCTTATTTCTTGACTTGCCGGTTTAATGCATGCTATTCTTAGTAAGGAAAAAAACATTTTATCGCAAACTTAAGAAAGGTTATATTGCTTCGCACAAAAAAATTCGCCCAGAATGAAAAGAACAATAATCAAGAGTATGTCAAACGTGCTGTAATGAGTAAAAATTGCCCAAAAGAGTTTGTCTTCTCTTACTAAATATGATAAAGAATACAACAAAGAATACTCACCCTTATTCCTACATCTGTATTGTGAATATTCATTAATGCTTGATCAGTCCCTTTGCCGGGGTACTTCCTCATCCTCGCTCGTTCTATTGTCATAGTGAACCGCTTGCTAAATCTCGTCCCATATGCTATATTATCACTGCATCCACCCCATCTCCAATTGGATTTTTTCAGCTTTAATCTCGGTTCACGTCCACAGCTACAGGCCTCTAGTTTTCCTGTGCTGCAAGCTCGAGTTACTGTGTAGGATACCGCTGCTGAAGAGAGTGCATACACAAATGCTGCCTCTTTCGTCCCTGCAACGATAATACTTAATGTAAGTAAAAAAAAAAATAAATTGTAAATTTAGAAAAATGGTTGCAACCACTGTCGAGGGCTCGGGTCCTTTATTACATTATTTCGTAATGAAGTCACTCCTCACGGCTGTTCCATATGTTGTGGCCAAAGACAAACGACGAAGCAAATAGTAAAATAATAATTTATATTTAAACTCTGCCATGAGTAGAATCGACTGTTCAGGGTTCATCACTAATGAATACCATTTTCAGAACTAATACTTCGCGGGTGTCCTTCAGGGGGAATACTAGCTTAGCGGGATGTTCAGTGAATGTACTCTGGAGAATGTGCCTCGTTGCCTTGGAAACAGGTTGGCACCACATGTGAAAAAAAGGTTAAAGTGTTTAATTTCAAAACAGAATATCATCTTGCTTATGTTTCACGAGATTCTAACATGTTTACGAAATAATATTTCAAAAATGTGACAAATTATACGATAAACGAAGATAATAAAAACAGAAATGATATCACCGTACATCATAATATTCATATTATTCAAATACTATATTTTCTATTTTCCACTGAACCAAATGTTATCGGTTCAAAGGACGTGTGCCAGACACGTGTGCTATATTCGCCATTGTTTTCCAGACGACAGTATTTTTCCTTCGGCCATTATTTCTAGGTATGGTTCGTATTCGTTTTTCAAATGAATTTGTAATTATTTCATAAATATAATTTAATTGTCTTAGAAAGTTATATTTGCAATTATTTGAGTTTTGAAAAAAAGTGGAATTTTTTTTCCTTCTTATTATTCTTGAAATATAGATTCAGATTTAGTTTTTCCAGCCGGGGGCTTTTCCCTTCCATCAAGGCATTTTCATGTATTTTGATCACAATCCTAATCTACCGCAACCCTGGACCTCCGCGTATAACTCCTCACATTACGTACTTTAGAAAAGATTTTGTTTGCTTTGCGATAATAAAGTTCGATTGTAAACGTCACAAAATGTGCCATAGATCGATGGTTATCACAAGTCAATCAAGCGTAGACTCCATAATTCTACACTGCACTATTTTGAGCTTCTTTATCTTAATTAAGCGGTCAAAACCAGTGAATTCCTCGCGGTAAAAAGCAATTTCAAACGGAAAGCAATCTTCGTTGGTAAGCGCCCAACATCCACCACTGTTTGTCAGGTGAATCTCGAATTTCTTAACAACTGACTCAAGAAAAACATTTTAGGAAATAATTTGCGTGCGTGTCAGTTTCCTCTGGAAGGATTGGATAGCTGAGTTTCCATGTCATGAAGGAAATACAAGCATCCTACGAAAAGAACAGCTTTTCTACTCGATAAACAAAGCATTATTTATTGAATCGCGGGGCATAATTACTCGTTCAATCAAAGAAAGCAAACTTCCTAATTGATAACTTAAATATCTACTTGACATCTCGAGTCAGACATCAACATTGTCTTACTATAAAAACAACATAGATCCTTAATTGGTTAGTCAAATCTGGCTTTGCTGCCGACTTAGTATGATCACTTCCAAAGCTTCTTTTGTGTCTTTTTAGAGTTTTTTTTTACAGCTTAGAGGCATTTGGCTGCTCGAGTTTAAGATTCTCGAGCGTTGATCGACGCTGATTAGATACCATAGAACCTTGACAAGAAATAGAAACAGATGGATGTGATGGAAAATCGAGTCAGATACTGTCAGGGCTTTATCTTTTGAAACGAAAACTTCATTGAGAAGAATTCGTAGAACACGTCATAAGAATGGGGTAATCCAAAATCAAATATCAGCCAAATTTCAAAAAATAAATCCCATTGTTTCTACGCGAGAGCATTGAATCGACAGAATATAATACAATTGTTAAATTTCGACTAACCGTTAAAAAAAATAAGACGATCTGGATAACATCAGAATTAAATAGCCCTTATTGTTTTTGTTTGTTTTACGATTATTTTAAGGTATTCTTGATGGAGTCGTGATGAACATCCGATAGAGTCGCATACCTCATGACACTACTTCAAATGTTGTATTTAAGTACTTTTACACGTGTAGTGTTAGGATATGACAGACCCGTGGAGACATTCAATAAAATAATTAGTATATTTAATCGTATACAAACCTCGCTTAAGGTCTGCTAGGAACTTTGGCGCTCTGGAGATACTTGAACAATTCCATCGATGGTCTTTTAATTGATCCTTGCAGTGTTCTCGTGTCATTTCCACGGCTTCAGACACGTATTTCATGATAGGGAGATTTTTACGACATACACTGTACTGTTTTCCAATGAAGCCCTGACTTTTATGGCAGTCTTTCTTAACCCACGCGTGGTTAAAGTCATGGCTGATTGCCCTATGGTGAACGGAAGAACCATTTATCGTTAATTATGAGCTGTAATCTAGACTTGAGTTAGTCACACACTGCCTTATAAACACCCAATAAATACCATGAACAATATCGAATAATTGTACATAAAAAATATGTTTGTTTTATATAAGGTAACAGGAAAAGTGTTTGTTTTGATGATGGTGAGAACTACTTACAGCCATCGGATAGCTTCGGTGGTGTGAATCAACAAGCAAATCCATACTAGATGTACAGCGATATGTAAGGACATCTTCCAAAACAATACACTCTTGAGAACGACTTGAAAAATCCTTTTTCCTTGGAGCTAGACTGCTTAATCACTTTTCTTTCTTCCAGACCTGCAAATAGCGATATTGGGTTTAGTATTTCAAACATGTCATTTAGTTCGCTCGAGAAACATGTTGGATAAAACCCGCACTCACCCAGAACTAAATTATTATTAAAAAGATCAAGTCAAACATACAATACTAGAAGATTGGATATCATGAAAACATGACCATAACTGAATCAAAACAGAACTCTACTTTACAAAGTCAATGGACTTGCTTTTTGTTTACCACGTGCAATGTCAATAGTACTGGTAAACGAATTGGTCAGCTCTAGTACGTCCCTGACCGACGCTCACTGAACCGTCGAGTGGAGTAATTTACTTAGTACTAAGATTCTATAGTTTGCTATATTTAGACACGCCTACTTTGCCAATTTACCATGACAAGCCTCGTATTCATACCGCCAGCAATTTTAGGAAAGCAAGAGGGAAAGTATGGCACGTTTTGTTTTAATGGCCAAATTAATATAGTACCGCAGCCGGCCAGCAATGTATATTATGAATCGATAAAAGAAGTTAACGGATATATGACGTTCATCAAGGATTCTGGCTCCTATCTCGTTCCATCACCTTTGGAGTTTGGGAGACAAGTACAAGAGGCAGTCATTCCATGTAGACGTTGTTGATTTGACTAGAAGAGACGTGAGACAGGATTACAATACAAATAGTGTGTCCTATCAAGGACATAGTCGTAGACCTGCCTCAGGTGGTGTTTGAAAGAGATGTTGATGAAAGAGGAGGAGGTAAAACTACAGATGAACTTAAAGTGGGTCAAAACCACAGGGCACGACTTGAAAGTGACGAAAGCATGGTGAAGTAACATAGGCCGCGAACCCACTCGCCTGCGTGTTCCAACACACACTCACCTTTCTCAAGGCCGAGGACTGTTAATTGGAAACAAATTAAACCGTTTAACGAAGATTCAAAAGGCAAGAATGATATCTATTTTGAGGAAAGTTACTTCAAAATCAGTCCTAAATATTTTCAATTTTTTTTCTCGTTGGCATTTTTGGCGACGACCACAATCACTCTGCAACTTCAGAGTCTATAAGACTTGATAGAATCTCATGTATGATTTGTAAGAATACCTCTTGCGGCCTAAGACAATGAAAGACCCAAGGGTTGAAAACAGAGAAACAACCAAGCATGGCGAAACTAAATGACCATGAAATAAATCGATTATAATGATTGCAAGCACTTCACAGATGGGAAAAATGCTCCAGGGCTAAAGCTATGAATAGCATGCAAATTTCCGCGGTTATTCAAAACTATGGACAAGAACAAAAAGAAAAAAAATATTTTTCTAAAAATAAAACTTAATTATGATTTGTAAAAAATAAACAATGTTTGAAACAATAGAAAGGGCAAAAGCCTTTTGACACTACAAAATCGATTTTTAATATCCTTATTTGTCAGGTAGATTTTGTCTACAACCTCCAGTCAAATAACAATAATCATAATAATAACTAAGTCTAGTGCTTTCCAACTGAGTGAACAACCTACAAACTGGTTTATGTGAACGTGACTTGCTTGTACCAGAACCTCGTGGAACGTTGTTTTATAGATATCGTGACATGACCGTAGGACGTACACAGATAATATATCCTATTGAACTGTTTACAATAATCGCGAAATCGCTAGCTGCAGGCAGGCTGTCGGTGAAGAGAGACTTGCAGGGCAATTAGATGCACGAAAGGGCTAATTAACTTAGTTTACAGCCACGTTTAATTCTTCTATCTAACTTTTTCCTTGGGGTCTGAAAACAGTGTCCTTGGCATTCCACGAAACCGCAACACCACTGGCTTACTAACAAGACATCTAACATTGACAGACTAAGAATTTTTTTTTTGGAATCCAGTCTAAAGATGATATATTAGTTTGTTTTCGGTTTTCGTTTGTATAAATAACTTGAGCTTGACGTTTTGGCCGCACTGGTGGCTGGGTTCGTCAGAATATCAGAATGAATGCTTAAATATGTTTTTCAATACAATTTTTTGTCCAAATGATTACAAAACCAGACCTCAGTTCCCCTCACCTCCCCTCCCAAGGCTTTTTCTTCTTGTTCTATCAAGTTCACGGATTTTCTAATATTGTCGGCGGTTTTTGTTTATTAAGTAGGAAATCTATAGAAAGACGCTCTTTAAATTAGCAACATTTCAAAGGATTCATAAGATTAGATGGAGATTAGCCCAAGGGTTTTGAAACCTGGGAGCGATGAGTCAAACACCCAGTTTTTTCGTGCACGGCCGACTCAAAGTCTATGGAATCCTACAGAATTGACAAACAAAGAGAACTTTGATAAGTGTAATCTGTAGAGTAAATCAACTACCTTAGATCTGATGCCACATCATGAAACATGCGATTGAGGAATCTACTGGAAAGTGCAATCCGGTTAAGCAGGTACAAGGTCCTCACTAAAGCCAATAAACCTCGATAGCCTCAGTGACGATCTCTGGTCCTATCCTCGTCAGTTCTTTGATGATATCAAAATGCGGATCGTTTTGTGTAACTGCTTTTAAAATAATCTTGCCACCATTCCTATGAGATAAAATCACAACGCTCTGGACAGCGTTAACAGACGAATGACTATGTCAGAGAGAACCGAAATCAGACCTTCATAAAGTCCTCGTCCCGGGGGCTTGGAACCACTGCACCGATGAAAGTTTATCTGTCTGTTGACTGTTGACATGAATGAACGGTCCCTTAATGACGTCTAATAGGCCAGTAATAAGATACTATTCCGCTATTCTATGAATGGTTTGACGAAATACACAACGATACAATATAATGATATTATCTTGAAAAGGGTTCTTCTTGGCACCAGATGTGCAGGATCCCCCGGGGTATAGCATGAGCGCGCTCATCAAACGTATCCATGTTACTCGCTGAACTCAACACAATCTTTCTTTCCACCCCTCCCTTTGTTTTCTTCTGTCATCTTCTGAAGTCATTCTAGTGTCGGTGGCTTTCCTGTTTAGTCTAAATCTCACTGACCAGTGTTCCTAGTGTCCTGCGATTATGCAAACACCACCGCAACTCGTGTTCTCTGGTGTTTCTAAATGTAGCACCAAGTTTAACTGTTTCGACTTAAGAACAATGAAAGGTTGGTGGCTTAATTATAAAAAAGCTTAGTAAAGTACTTAGTTGTGAATCACTGTTGAAAAAGAGGAACGGTAAGGATGGGCTGGGCAGAAGCACGCCTACCTGTGCCGACTACTGTTTTCCGCAGTCCTACTTTTAGATACAAATCACACCTTATCTTGGGGCAGGTTGTGAAGATATTCAAAACACCAAGACTCTTCTTCTGCTAGACCTTATCATTTCACAATATCGTCTTTTTCAGCAGAATTTTACTAGATTTGACCGAAAATTCTCCTTGTCAAACAAGCGAGTTAGGGTCTTCGTGACTTCGTTTCAGTCAAGTAATCTTTTTCAAATCCAGAACCATCTTGCATCCGTTCGATATGATTGAATGGATATATTAGTGAACAAATTCCTTGAGTCGAGCCGAGGAATTTCACTGTAGCACGGCTGAGGTTATCTTGAGTGAGTACTTAAAAAGCCGTCTTTCGTTCAAAGGATGAAACTTTTTCTAAATATACCTATTAGTAGTGAAAATAGTATGGCCTGGATTATTCTGGTTGCTATGAAGTACCTATTTAAAAAGGCTCTCGAGGAACCTGAAGTAGCTAGATGCCGTTTGACGATTAACCTACGAGAAAGCCATTTCCCATATCAGTCATAACTTAAGAAAGCTAAAAACAATTTTCATATACTTTTTATGGGATTTTTTATGGCTTTTCGGCTGATCCTATAGTATTGCCGCCAATTATACCAGGGAGGTGGTTGATTAAACTGAACCGTTAATAAGCAGTAAACAAAACTAGACTGATGTAATGAGCGTCCAAGCAACTGAGAAAACAATAATCCCTCTGGAGAAATGGTTAAAAAAAAGAATGAAGAAAAACTGATACCACTAAACAAGAAACGTTCTAAAAAGATTAAAAACAAATGATTCGCCTGTTTGAGGTTGAATTCCCCTGGAACTCTGGTAACATATTATAGAGCCTTTACTAGACGACCACATTTCCCCCCGAAAGAATAAGACTATCTGCAAAAGAGAATCTGCCATTTAAAATCAAAGTAAATAACTCGGGCTATCAAGAAGCATTTTACCATCAATTCACAGACCGCGGTGGGTCAGAGTTCTCGCCCCGCGATGAAATATCTTTTGGACTTAAGTAAAGGGTGTTAAAAAAAACTAATACTGTCGTCTTTGGAAACTGAACAAAAAATCTATAATAATAACAAAACATTAAGTGTTTAGATAAGGTATTTGTCAATCAAGCGAATTCATAAAAATAGTGCTCAAGAACGACATCCATCGTTGACTCCCAAGTTATAAGTATCAAGAAGATTGAAAACTAGTTTGAACTGCCCATGTTATCAAAAGGTTAGTCGATCTCGGCTGTTCTAGAAATATCAATACTTTTTACATGAAATTTTAGATCAAATTAGAGTCTTAAAATGAACTGAAAGGTTAAGATATATGACATCGTATATTATATATAGGTAGTATAATAATATACGCAAATCAACTCACTGACCTTTGTTGATGACAGCACTTGTGTTATACACTAGTGATCCGTACGTGTAGTTAGTGGTGTTGTCTCTTAAGGATATATTACTATCGTTAACTGACTCAGTTTTAAACTTGTGTTCCGTGACAGACCTTTTATATGTGTATCGCTATCAATATAGCTTCCTTGTTTGATGGATTGTTTGCACATGGCTATTTGTTGATTATCATTTACCATAGACAGGAAATCTACTGTTACGTAGCCGTACCCAGCTTCAACGTGGGTGAGACACGAATCTTCCCATCCCATACTATGTCATTACTCTACATTCCATTTCGTTAATGAAACCGAAATAAAGATTCAAGAAAAATGATTATTCGATGCAACCTGTTGATATTCTTCCTCAATTTTAATCTTCATTTTTGTTCATAGTTTTGTCTTTTACCTTTATATGTCGTGAACACTAAAGTTTTTCAAAATGTGTACAGTAGTGTACTATTGTACGGAGGTCACAAAGTTAAATAGTTTCTAACCATTTCATTCCTTCACGCAAGTTAACGGACATTTCACGAACATCCCGCCTGTCGCCTCAATATTTCTGTTCGTCATCAAAATTAGATGATCCAAATTAACCAGAAATTTTGGGTGTTTTTCTCGTTGGCCGTCACCACATCCCCTAGCTGACATTGCTATCCTATGCAGTCAGAATGCGTTCACACTCGGTTAACTTCTTGTTTCACTGAGAGTTATCCAGATCGTTTCGGAAACTCCCTGCGCACTCGGGTCTTTTATGAATAATTCTCTACAAAGGAACCACATCCTTTCGTCTCAAAACTGTTTTTGTTTTGAAATAAATTAAAAAATAATCATGGTTAGAAGCAATGCGTGAGCGTGCTGTTCCTTATTTCCGATATACTACTCGCGTCAAGACACCATGATATTTGATTGTCTGCGAAGCTTTTCGTTGTTTCCGATTACTTTGTTGTTTTAGACACGAAGGCGTTCGGTGGACACCGTAATTTCCGAGCGACGATCGAAAAACATCCGACTTACGCACGTGCCAAGAGAAGTTTCCTTAAAAATACCAGAAAAAGAATTCCTCTCTGACTTGAAAGACCTTACTGTATTCTGGCAGATCTCTCTGTGTACAGTGATCATGGGATGAAATCATTTTGTACGCAGTTCCTGGGCAAAGTTCGATTGACCCAAGCATCCTTTAGCTGACAGTATCTCTCAGTCATGTCACTATAGGACAACTGAGTGAATAAATGACTGAGATCTCTATGGAATCTAGTCCACGATCTAAAAATAGTGACAAACCTCAAGTATTTGGGATGAGGATTTAACCTAACTCATGCTGATGGCTGTTGCTGATGGAGATACCTATACTGTTGAGGTCATCTCATACAAAGCAGTTTCTGCCTTGGAAATGCCTTTGGTTATATAACTAAAATATCACCAACGATTAGGGAGTGTCACTGGTTGATATGTTTGTTTCTATGGTAACATCAAGTTAATGTAAAGGAAGTTTATGACTTGTTACTATGGTAACATCAACTTAATCTAAAGGAAGTTTATAACTTGTTACTATGGTAACACAAGTTCAAGTTCAAATTGTGTTAAATGTGTTTAATGACTTTGTTAAGCTGACCCCTTGCAATAGTTTTCAATCTGGGAGACAGTCAAGTCAAATACGACTCAGTAGTGTTCTCCTTGTGAGATGTGAAGCTGGCTCTCTCTAAGGTCTCTCCCCGATATCAAATGTTTTCAATGCCATCACCTCAGCCAGAGATCCACTGAGCACCGAAAAGAGATCTATCTGTTATCTAATGTTTCACGGGTGTCTAAAGGGAAAGGCTGATAATATATATCTCCACTTTAAAAGTCATTGTGTACAAATCTACATACAGTATGTTTAGCGGTCTGTAATCACTCTTACATACAGTATATATTACAAATGAACTAATAACTAGGCGAGTTACGTACATCACATTACGGAAATCCGCCTCCATGACCCCTCCGTCAATGACCGTTGGTGCAATCAAAGGGTTTCTTCACAATATGACGATGATTTATCCCGCAGATTACTTATCATCACGCTAACTGGAAAAAAATGTTTCGAGTTGACAAAATGCAAACCAACGCCCACTGAAACACTCCTTCGTTTCAAGCTGAGAGAGACTGTCTTGACTTAATTTGTATTCAATGCTCTGAGGCCCGGCACTTTATAGGCTTCCTAGACAATCATTCTATCAGCACCAGAATTGAAAACTTGAATGAAGCCCATTATAAGCCAAAGGGCATGTGTTAGAGCATTTAAATTTCATCGAATACATTTATTTTATGGTTTTATAATTTCTCAGTTGAAAAAGACAATTGAATTAAGGAAACCCTTTCAGTGTCTGGAAATTCTTTTGTCAGGCATGAACTCCAGAGAAAGCCATTTAATAGTATTTCGCGAATCTGAGGAAGCCATTTCTGAATTAGGAATTTGAACAATCCATTCGTAATTTGCGAATGTGAGACATCAATCAATTGTGAATTTAATGTGATATTATCATTTAGGGCTGATCAGGAACTCATTTATAAGTCACCTACTAAGTCATGGAGAAAACCATGTTACATATTTGGGAAAACCATTCGTAATCCAGGAACTAAAGAAAACCATTTCTACGTCATAGCTTTGGAGTGGAAACCAACTGATAGTCCAATAAAACCACCCATACGTCATTCCTTGTTGATTATTACTCCCTTGACTGGAAACATCTCTAGGGGAAATTCTAAGTCAATGATTTTTTGATACATAAATAATTCTGATATGATACAACTGACGATAAGATGAGAAGTGACGTTTGATATTTTGCTATTCAGTACGTGGGTGGGCGCGTTTGTCGCGTTTGATGTCTATGCCAAGACAATAAAAATATTGAACTTATCGAATTATTGTAGTGCTTCTACAACACACAGGGATCCCAGTCAACGGTTTCGATAAATCAATAATTTCTATCTTATGGTTCTCATGCATTTTTCCTCGTTCAATAAAGATTATCGTATTGTATCGTAAATGGTCAGTGTATGAATTCACTGAGTATGGAACCCGGGGCTAAGGAATCTAACATCAATGATTTCTAATCTATAACAAGAAGTGGATATTTGAAATCCGGGATCCAAATACCACATATCGTTCCAGACATACCAGCTTTTTTAAATCTTGCTTTACCAAATAAGGCGAACAAAATGAAAAAAGATTAGCGTTGGCTGCGAATGATTACAGGTGCTTCCTAGTCCTTCACGGTCAGTAACGCCATCAGGGTGACCAATCTGATCAAGCAAGATCTTTTAGGTTAAATAAAGTTTCTAGAAATAGATTGAGTTGTTGTTGTTGTTGTTGTGTGTGTTTTTTACACCGCTGGTTCAAAAGTTCAAAAGCGCAGATCAACCGGGCGATCGAAGGTTTTAATCATCATATCATTTGATAACAGCTTTCATTGGATATGCTCTGCAGTTTCGAGTTCTCTGTTGTCAGTTAATCCTTAAAGGATTAGCCTCGATTTTGTGTAGAATATCCACATGTTCGAGTGAAGATTCGTGGAATTTCAACATGTTTGTATTGTTGAAGTTGTACATTCTTTACTTTACTGTTGGTATTTGTGAATGTTATGACACTGAAATAAGGCTATCCCTGAGCAAAGGAGTCTGTAATCAATGATCACAGCCGAATTCGAAATTGGTCTATTAAGGAAACATGGTCCAAGGATGGTTGCGTGATCTGGCATTAGACGCAGGGAGAGATCATGCAGAGAACCTGCAGAGGGATGGCTATTAAACCGAAACGGTGTTTACAAAACAGTTGAATCGATCTTAAAATACAAGCGTGAGCTTTTTGGTCACTTTTTGGGATATCATTTATATAGGCACGTACCCCCGCCTCTTGTTATTTCTAGCTGGAGAAACGATTTCAATGTTATCTCTCTTTGCCAACGAATTCGTTCCGATCTTTTTTTATCTTTCTCTTTTTCAGCATTTTTTCTTTGTTCGTATTTCCTTATTTTCATTTTGTTCCTATTTCTCCTTCCTTCTTTTGTAAACTGAAATTGTAACTAAATAAGATAAGGAAGCTAATAAAAACCACTAATAAATCAGTGTCGTTTAAGGCCGTCATTATTCAATGTATTTCCCGTGAGGAGAGGGGGTCAGTCATTACCCATGCACCTAATATCTAGCCTAACTCCCTCTCTTCTTTCTCCCTAAACACAAACAATCTTGGAAGAGTAGCCTGGTGTACTCTACTTTAACATTCATGCAAAGATCTAATAAAAATGGAAAAACTGATTTGAATACATTTGTAATTTTTATGATCCGAGGGCACTTCGTAAACCAGCCTCTGGCTGAAAGTAAACCTTCATGAAATAAAGCTTTTATTATTATTATCATCATCATCATCATCATCATCATCATCATCATCATCATCATCATCATCATCATCATCATCATCATCATCATCATCATTATTATTATTATTATTATTATTACAATAGCGAGAATCAACACCGACAAGCAATGCCGAGCATACAAAACACAAAGTTAATCGGTGTTTAATAAACCAATCTTTCATCTGTCATTATCGACGGAAACAAGTAAATGCTGTTTAACATGATGAACTTAAAGCTTTAAGTACACCAGAGGTGGCCACGCAAACGGTATATCGAGCACATCCAATATTTCTTTTCACAAAGACATTGTCAAATACAAAGCACTTCAAAAACCTAGATTCTTGATGGAGCAAAGCTAACTTCTCTCTGTGGTTAGTTGGCTGGTATGTTTATATGGTCGAGATATCTTTTATTGTTGATGCGTCATTAAGATAATAGCAAAAGATTAAAGGTAAGACTTTAAGAAAAGATTGCCTCTTATCTGCAATTGGCTGATAAAACAGTGTTTTTATCAACCATGACAGGAAATAATAATCTTGTCATGGGAAATAAACTGTTGGAGAAGCTGTTTGTTTGCTTCTATTGAAGCAGCTCAACATGCAGTCTATTGCATTTTCAAGTTCTATTATTACACTCTATTAATTCTGAATGTGCTTGCTTCAAATAATTCCTATATACATTATAAACTTCGACTGTAACCTTGAACACCAGCCAATAATTTGCGGATTTAAAACCTCTTAGTGAACAGTAGTGTTTGCGTGATTGCCACAGTTTGCCACATAACAGGCACCAAGAGCTCAAATAGTTGTTGTTTTTAAGGCAAAAGAAATCAAACTGATGCCAGAATCAGTCTAGAACGATCCATTGAACAACAGGGTGTATCACAAGGACATTCAATGCATTAAGCACTGCTGAGCGATGGATCATCATACAAGCCGCATCACAAACCCTTGTTTGATAGTCGGAACAATTTGTCCTGTAAATCCTTCTTCAAGTCAAAGTGCTCTAATGCTTCTGTATTTCACACCTCTTTCCGGCGTCCGTACGGTTCATTTGTACAACATTTGTCCTCGTATAGTTTAATTACAGAGTATTAAACACCCTCGTACTTATCCAAGTATAACAACACCAGCTGGATTCGACTAAAGGCAACTTAACCGCAAACTGAATCACTGATTCTTTTGAATCAAACCCAGTAGTTTAGAAGCTAGAATACGATAAACAAAGGCAGAGCATAGCAGAGCATGACTAAGTAAGTACTCAGGTAATGAAAGGTGAATCCCACCCCATGCTTCCGGTCAACCACAAAACACAACTATATATATCACTGTAGGCTAAGGGATAAATGCCTAATAGAACTATGATGAATAAACATGAGAAAATAAGTGGTTTATTAAAGAATAAAGAAATACTTTGCTCTTGTGACCGGTTCAACAAGATGTCATCGTGTATGCTTCGCAGAAATGAACACTGTACAGTGAGGGTCCTGAAGGAGGTGGGGGGAGTCCTAATCTCATTTTTCAGCCCAAAACCGTGCAAAATTCCAGTCCCAGTTATGCAAAATTTTAGTCCAAAATATAGAGTTAGAGTTAGAGATCTTGCAAAATCCCCATCCCAGTAATGGCTGAATATCAGACCCAGTGCATGAAATCCCATTTTCCCATCGTCCAAAAAAGGCGAATCTCAGCTCCCATTTTACCCCTTCAGGACCCTCTACAGTGTACTACAGCTAGCTGACCAGAAACTACTACTGAAATAATGTAGAGATTTAGGCTAGTCTTTAAATGGGACTCTTGTCCTGTTAACTATGCCCTCAATTAGATATCTGTATCCATTAAATTGTAAAGGTAATAAATAGATATAATTATTGTATAACTGAGAAACAATGCATATGATAAACACAAAATATTTAAAACTAACTTCTTACTTTTTTATAAAGAAAAAAGAACGCTAAACGCCAATACGGATGACGAAAGAAAATATTATATAGTTTCTCAAAAGTAAAAACTATCAAAGTGCCTCCTTAATTCATTAACTGAAAACCTAGTGTTGGAAGCCCGCACACCGCATCTTTAAGGTACGTTTCTTTAATAGAACATAAATACTTTACAGAGAAAAAGCAACGGTCATATGTATACTGTAATAATGAGTGAAGAAAGAAAAGAGGTTAATTGTGTCGAGTCAGTTAACTTGGTTTTTGCCATGTTAAGTATTTGCTTGAAAAACAAGATGACTAAAGATGTCTTGCTAGATGTCTTGTCATCTCGAGAAAAGACAACAGCATCTCATGCTATTTATAGAACTAAATTCTAACTACAAGACTTTACTAAAACAGTCAGAAAGCATACTGCGGTGGTTGAACGAACTGCAGACTGACAGGCCTTGTCGACCCAAAATCCAAGCCGAAAACCTCAATAAATAAAAAGTATTGTTATTCAAAATTGATCCAACTTTCTATTACTGTGATCACTCAGAAACTTATTTATTTCAAATGCTCTGAGCATGTAAATCTTTTTTGGGAGCCTTCCAGAGGCATTGATATGCAAGGATTTTCGTTTATTATTGCGCATCTTTGCGCAGAGGCCTATCTTTCGTGGAAAAAGGCAAAGACAAATAATGAGTTTTAGTCAGCAAAAACGCTTCGGAACCTTTCAGTACTGTTTGCAATACGAAGTTAAAGATAATCGTTTCAGTAACAGCCAAAGAAAGATGAAATGGCGGACTTACGACTTCTTGCTTCAAGGAGTATAAGATCGAGAAAGTGCGCTTAAGCAAAACAGAAGGATAAGCCTTCCGATGGTCATGTGTTCATTGATGTTCACTGATGCTAAAAGCGCGCATCAAGAACTCAAGGAAAATCGGCTTACGAATAAATCTATCATAAATGCAAAGCAAGCCCTTTCATTCTACTTGTGATTGGGTAGTAAGACATATTAAGCAGTGATTAGACGACAAAGAAAGTAAAACTGTTGACTTACCCTGTTCCCAGCCAAAGTCCAATGAGCCAAGTCAAGAATCAAACTCGTCTAGATCTATTATATATGGATGGAGATTAACTCTGTAGGCACAGAGAATACACAATCCGCTTATTTGAACCAATTCTAAGCTATTCAACACAGCATGCAAGCCAAGCACCAAAAACCAAAATGGTTGAGACTTGAGAGTAAGAAGGTTGATGTAGCAAAGGATTAGTAGTGTTGATGTCGCAGTTCACAGGCAAACTCCACCACCTTGGCAGGCAAGAGCGTTTTATTACCATTTCACCGCTAAACGGGTTACACTATGTGCTGACAACATTTGCAGCGTTTGATATGACACAAACGAATCCCAGTACACGAGGTCCTTCAGACCAACTTGCGTCAGACGTATATATTTGTTGTAAGCAATTGCAGCAATTTCAAGCCTCCACTTTAATTTTTCCTAGATAGACCACTTAATTCAAAAGGGCACTTCGCCAGGCAACCAGAACGACTAGATCAACAACCTGTCCAGGTTTTTTGGGAGCTTCGTTCAAATTTTTCATCGCGTGCGAAGGGAGAATTAATACACTGATGAAATCGGCAAACAGCCGCCTCTTGTTGTTAATGTCAGTAAGATAGGACCAAGACTCTCGGAAATAAGCCTTTGCTAATGATTCAACGTGTCTAGTTTTGTCGTTAAGAGGGTCGGTGAAAGTGGCACGTTTTTACCTAATGGGTCACAGTTCACACGCTTCCTACACTAACTGCGGAGATCCTTTTGCAATAGAACAGAAATAAGTACTTATAAAATAATTATTTGCTTAAGATGCTTTTTTAAGATCTTTTCTTTTAAAAATATTTTGTCCAAAAACCAGGCAAAGCATGTAAAAAACAAGGATATCTTTCAGCAACTTCGAAACTGTAACAGTGGAATCATCTTAGCTTTATTTTCTCAAATAAAACAACAAGTATTTTCCTAGGCAAGTGTTACAATCGATTAGAAGAGTACGAGTACTGATATCCTGTACAGAGTTTCATTCCAAGCTATTTTTGTTTTCAGCCGGAAAAATCTGGCGACAGTTTTCCTAGATTCTTTTTTCAACGAAACAATCCTGAAGATTTTTTCTTATCCTTTCAAGTGTACTTGAAAACTCTCAAACACTCAACTTGAGTTCTTTCGACATTTGACTTTGAAATATCGCTAAGAACCGGCGTGGTTTTTGACGATAAAGCCAGGCATAAGGAGTGACTACACCCATGTTAACCCCACAACTACAATCTCAAATTTCCTTTCCAGCGTAATCCAGAAATGTAGAACATTTGGACGAAAATCGTGGAATTAACAGCACGAAGCTCCTAACGCACTAGAAACTAGACAATGCAGCTAGTAGCTAGGGTCAATAAAATATTTACTTTACACTCGATAAACTAGGGTTAATAGGTAAAAAGCGCTCGGCTAAGAAAGAAGGGGATTTCGGTGGAGCTCAGCAAAGATTCAGAAGTATTGTGTTGTTTTCGAGCGGTGATCGGTTCAAGTGGATTCCCTGTTCGTTCCATCCAATGGTTCGTCCTTTTCTTTCATCCAAGCTAATCCAGGATTACCGTGATCTAATCGTTTTACAAAAGCAAACACTTGCACGTATAGAAATGATCTTTTTCAGCTTACATTTACTTAAACTATAGATTTATATGAATATCTAGTGGACAGTAGGGACATACTGTCAGATCAAACTTGTCCTCGTGTTCGCGTATTGGTTTGGGCAGTGGAGCAACTGGCGTAAAAACAAAACAGTTGATCGGCTTTTCGAATATCACTGGAATGCGTAATTCTTTGCCAAAGACTAGTGGTGCACACTGATTAACGTCCAACCCTGTTTGGCACCTTGGCGGTAAAAGAGCAGCCAATCTTTGTTTACATGCTTGCAGTGGGCTAAGCCTGGTCAGGTATCTTTGATATGACAGTGTCCCAATCTGACTGGCCTGATAGCTGGCTTAGTCTCTAGTTGAACACCGTCGAAAGCGTCAGTCACGATATTGTGGACAATACTTAGAGTTTCCTGATCATTTTACATGGATTACATATAGTACTTTCTTGTGATGAACTCTCAGAAGTACGGTAACCAAAACCGTGAATAAAAGTAGGTGCTCAATCCTGCATTTCATTTCATTTCAAAAAGTCTTAATCAATATCTACTTCTTGTTTTTCTGGATCATTAATGGTCATTAATGGATGGTTAACGACTGAATCGCCTCATAATTTGTGTATCATGAAGCATGCTTGTTACATTTCATATCTAAAATCACAGTCAGGAACCTTTATTGGTATATATGGCTTCGGGTATAGCATACTAAGTCTCACGAATACATTCTCAAATAAGCAAGTCTTCGCTTTATCTTAGTAGTTTCTAAATATCAAGCTTTACTGTTTTCCAAATCAAAAGCTGCGCAGTTATAAAGGATTTCCTAACCACACAGCCCAGAAACAAGCCCATTAATATCAGGAAAACCTAAGTGAATTATAAGGTGGAGAAGACTTAAGTATGCAGCATTTGGTACAGTGTTCATGGACGAAGTCGGCAATATTCACCAGCTTAATCGCATAACTAATAGCAAAGGAGACTAACTAGCTTAACTATATCAATTTTCATCCATTTTTGAATCAATAATTTTCACAATAAGAATCGGCTTTTTTTTGCAAATCAGCTTCAGTCAAGTGCTCCAGATTTTGAACACTGCACATCAGTTTTATTGCATAAGGGATTCGCTGAGCCTATACCATGTGCAAGTCATCAATAGCCAGCCGCTATACGACAATTAATGTTAAAGAAATAATCCTAATTTAGCGGTTATAGAGGTTTGTGGTCATGCAGAATTGGTTGTGGTTTCTCCCCTACTAATCTAACCGGATTTGGTAACAATTCACTGGAATTTGCTCCGTGGATGGTTTGGGCAGCATTTATCCAGAGTTTGTCGGCTGACAAGCTATTCTTGGTAGCTGTCTATCCTCTAAAACAGCTTTTTTTCCTTCCGCTATTTGTTTTCTTTCGTTTAAGGAAACAGAAGGAAGCAGTGTACTAAAAAAATCAAATGTACATATCTACTTTGAAATGTACAAAATCTATATACGTTAAATAGGTCCTGTTTCTCGATACATGGATTCTGTTCTGTTATAATGGATTCACATGTCACTCAAATGACACTCAACTCGTTGTACCAGGCAAATAAAGTAGTTCTTTTACATCACATTTGTGTCAGTGACATCGATAAACATCATCTGATTTCATAAGCCTATAACTCTAGTGTAAATTGTGTGTGAAAGACGCCTTCATAAATGAGTTATTTGCAGTTAAAGGTTAAGCTGATAGAATTTCAGGATAGCTGTCCTACTGTTTCTTTTAGGTTAGTCTGAACCGTCCTGGACAGTTCATAGATATCCTGTACTGCCAAGCATATTTATTTAAAAAAAGTTAATCTTTATTCTGTCGTATGGAATATCAAACTTATTTTTCCCCAGGTCTTAAAGATATCAAGATTCATCTAGTTGATGTAGCTATATAAAACTAACGTATCGTGGCTTCTTATTGCGCGTTCTGACTGAGGAAATGTGCGCACTCACTTCTAATATAGATTCGAGTCATATTGGAGGGAATAAGATAAAACCACTGGCAGATCGTCATTCTCGTTTCGGTAGGATCTTTTCTATTTAGTTATCAAGAGCAAAGAAAAACATTTGCACAGGTTATGTAAGAATACTAGAGCTATTGATCGATTGAACTGTCAGACGTATCCAACAGCCCAGCAGAACTGGGTAAAGGTAATAAGTAAGATAAGTTAACTTACCTCAGGGAATAGACGATGGTTGAACGTCTTTGTGAAATGTTTCACAGAAAAATAAGCTGCAATCCAATGATGACAACTGATATGAGATACTATTTTGAAGCCAAAAGAAAATATAAGCAAGAACAGCGTGAATATTCCTACCACAAATCTGATCAATGTAAACTAAGAATCATATCTAGAGGATAATGAATTTTTTTTTGAAGGTATAGTTAGCGCACGTGTGTACAACCTTACCTTGGGAAGAGCAGAAGCAGACGCAATGTTCGAGAGTGAACGCAGAACGCAACTAAAGATTTCAAAGCAGTTTGTGTATCTCCTATCGCACAGCAGTATCTCAAGCTGTCGTGCCTTGCTGTAACCCAATTGTTTCTGAGGCCTGCTGGGAAAGGACTTTATTTGACAGCGTAAATCAAGCACCGCTACTCAAAAGAATTCGTGATTTGGAGAAGGTGACAATTGACTAACCAGCAGGGATTCATATAAAAATGCAAATCCGTGCATGCAACAATCCTGTTGTAGAAGGTTCAATCAAAGAAGATCAACATCTACAAAACCACACGCAAAGCAAGCGCGAGATCATGGAGCGAGGATGTCTTGATTATTTGATACAATAAATAACCTCAAATATTGTAGTTGTTTTCTCATAATGGTACAAATTTCAACTCCGACTGTTAAGACGATCCGCGGTCCTGTTTTGAGAGGATTCTTTTGTTGAATTGTGAATCTGAAACACTGAACAATAACAAGCCATCTTATCAGGAAACTTTTCACAACATCACCTGGGATGCTAGATCTATAACCGTTAACTTGTTCACGTTAATTCGTATTCGTTTAACTTCAGCTCAAAACTAAAGAACTAAGAAAGTAATCTCTAAGAAATATTTTTGTTATTAGACTAGAACTTTCTTTGAAGCCTTAATGGGAATAATATAAATAGCTGTTGTTGTAAGAAATTTGGAGTTGTTTGTGAATGAGGCTGGGAAAAGGAAAAGTTTCTTATTCCATTTATACGGCAAGGAAAAACCGAAAGACAAGGATTGGCGGGTGACGGCAAGAGATTTCGCGTGATGGGTGATCTAAAGTAAAAGTAGGAGTAAGTGATTCGTGAACTTCGCTAAAAGTCTTTTATAAAGGCTGACTCTTATAACGTGAATCGTGATCTTTTTGTTGCAATATGCGTGATAAGGAAGTTATTGAAAACATGCGATGTGTTTGTCGACTAAGACCCCCTTACCAACACAGGACATCAAGTATCATATGTACCAATGTGATACTCGCTAAACAGTGAACTAATCAATAGCGACGAGACGAATCAGGTGTAAAATTACCCCGAAAAAGTAAACTACATCGAGCATCTAACGTTAACTTTGATTTAACGTTGACGCGCATCACGGCTCTTCGCTTGTCTTCCGTGCTTCTAAACCGGCATAATCGCGCACAAACCCCTAAATGCCACAATGTTCTTAATATTTCTCTCGCTCTGGAAATGAACAAGTTTCGTAAAACACAGAAATGACCCTGTTTTATTTGTATCTTTGTGTTAAAGAAAAGACATATCTATGAAAATAATGAAATGTGTAGGGTTAATAGCGATCATAATAATAACTATATATATATAGTATAGAATATTTTAATAAATCCTACAATGCTCTATTTTCTGCATTTGACGTCAAATTTATTCTTTTCAATTCCGTTCAAAAAAAAAAAAATTTTTTTTTCAAAAGAATAAATTTAACATCAAACGCGGAAAATAAAGCATTGTAGGATTTATTAAAAGACTCAATAATGTATCTCTTGAATTCGCTACCATATCCCACTATATCCCAAGATATTGACGAAAAAAAATCGTTAAATGATCGCCAGTGATCATAGGATATTCGAAGCATTTTGACATGAAAATTAGAAATTAAAATGTTATTCAGTTATTGCATGGTTAGCCTTCGTATTGAAATGATTTTATTAACGTAGTCAATAACATAACGTAAACCCCCTGTGGGAGGGGGTAACTGAGTCATTGTGTTTGCCTGCTCTGTTATTCGCAATATGATGTATTTGTATCCAGATGACGTCACACATTCCATACATTCCACATATGGTCATTTTGATCGCGCGTTCTTTCACTCAAATTATTTTCTAAAAGAATAAAAAAATCCGGAAAATGTTTTACAAGAATTTGAAGTTTTATTGAAATCTGTGGGATATAGGAGTGGTGTTTGAAGAATTTGCATGTCAAAAAGGCTTTATGAAACCACGCAGCTCGATTCTATCTGACTTTGTCCGTGTGAGTATGATATGCTTATGTTTTAGGTAAATAACAGGTTTATTGTATTCGTATAAACAACCGTTGAACAACTCAGCATTACCTTTGAAAGGAAAAAGAAAAGGAAATCAAATCAAATCAAAGTAAGAAAAGATAAGAAAAGAAAAACAAAACAAAACAAAACGAAAACAAAAACAAAAGCAAAGGCCATACTTATCATGAGTGAATGGAAATATGTTTGATTTCCCTTCTGAGATAAATCACATGACATTATTCTATTATTCTATCCATACCCTCCTTTCTATTACGAGAAAAGGGCCGGTTTTTGCTGCCAGTACCGATCTGCCTCATCATGGACTGACTTGGCTACCCAATGAGGCCAAACGGAGGCTTGACTAAACTTTCAGTAAATTCCTCAAATTAAAAAGGGCCAAACCGCTTTTTTCCGAATGTAACAACATGTGTGAAAGTGATGACAAGGATGCTAACCAAAATCAACGCAAAGTTAACCGCTAAACCTTCGCATTGGTAGACGTAATTCAATGTCGAATCTACCGCAGCGCACACACCTGTTATCCGAATGATCCAGCTAAATAAAGGTTGTATGGGCAACAGCATGGAAGATTAAAACTACTGGGTGCCGATCCAATCTAGATAAAAGGGTTTAGCCTTCACACAGGGTGCAATTAATTTAAAGAAAGAATCTCCGTATAATTACCGACATCATTGCTCATTACTGTATTACGTCTACAATCTCATTTATACAGTTGCGCATCCATATATAGATTATTATATCTCGTAAGAGGTCATGTAATATAGTTGCGCATCCATATATAGATTATTATATCTCGTGAGAGGTCATGCAATACAGTTGCGCATCCATATGTACATTACTATATCTCGTGAGAGGTCACGCAATACAGTTGCGCATCCGTATATGGATTACTTAACCACCTATAAGGTCACGCAATACAGTTGCGCATCCATATATGGATTACTTTACCACTTATAAAGTGACGCAATACAGTTGCGCATCCGTATATGGATTACTTAACCACCTATAAGGTCACGCAATACAGTTGCGCACCATTATAAGGATTAAACACGTTAGTGATCACGTGACGTGATTGCGCAAGGTTGTCCATCCTTCATCATTAATCATACTATTACCAAGCATGAGCGCATCCTCCGGTATACCATAAAACCTGGTACCTGGGTGGTGTGCGCTGCTTTGCGTCGCCTGTTGCTTATTGATTTCCTCCTATGCTTCTAGGGTTTCCTCCCTCCACAAAACCTTCTTGAACAACTTCTAAATTCCAGTTTGATCACTGGGAGAAAGGCAACAGCTTTGTGGATGTTACTGCCGCGGGGCTAACAGGAACGAATAATTAGCCATGAACAGGAAACACGCTTCTTCCTTTCTTGTCTTATTAAATTCCGGTGTTAATTGTGGCTAAAGAGTGGGTTCGTCTTGTATGGTCGCTTTCCTTTGGAGACAAACCTGTCGGCGGTTCGTTATACTTTTAATTAAAACGCCTATGACACATTTGACAATATTCTCAGTATATGTTCTACATGAGGTAAGTATGGAAAAACCTTTATCACTTCAAGACGCATCACTCAAACTGTATTTTTTTATGGCCACACAACAGCTCACCTCATGTAGAATCTATACTGAGAATATAGTCAGATATGTCATAGGCACTCTAAGGTGTACGGTTAACTGTACCTAGTTTTCCTAAATTTTTCCCTTACTCATCGTATGACCAGGCCATGTGGTAACATTGTTAATTTACCATCCTAATTGCACTCTTAATTCTCGTTCTAGGTATCTCGTTATTACCAAGTAACTGCTATACATAGTTTCTCTATACTTTAATTTCCTGTTACACACTAGGCTGCCGTGTCCCGATGAACAATTGCAAGGTTACGTGACTGGACAAATTACTGACGTCTGAGCCACCGAGATGACCGGAAATATATTGGTGTTGATAGGTGCTTTAATTAACTGTTTGACTTTGTTCCAGGTTATTCTCCTTGCTCACGCGATTAATTAAACCTAATTACTACGGCGTAGTAAACAAGAAAAAAGCACTAGAGTGTTTCTACTTGTAAATGTTTAATAGTCAAAAAGACACACACACAAAAAGTAAAATCACTCTACTGATCGAGCTAGAGGGATATTCCTTGGCCCGTTTGTACAGGATCCCCTGTGAGAATTTCCAAAACGTTTCCAAAATTTTCCAAAGACCTTTGACTCAAATTTCCAAAACCACACGTAGTGCAAAAATAAAAAAAGCCAAATTCGTAGAACTGAAACATTCAACATACATTTACATCGAAAACAATTATTTGCAAGGTATAAGCCAGACAAGCTACAAAAAAATAACTTTTCCATAGCCTAGTGGACCAGAAATTAATTTTCCAAAACTTTTCAGGTCCTAGAAAAATCCATTATCAATTTTTCAAAACTTTTTTGGAAGACTATCCAAAACTAGTACGAACCCTGTCTAAATCCATTGTTTTCTTGTGTTCTTTATCAACTTGTACTAACTAAATTGTCATCTTTCTTTCAGTAGTGGCTAAATAAAATCACTCTAGGGTTAAATAGCCGGAAATATTTAAATATCTTTTGTACTTTTCCAGCCAGTCGGCTTCTATGACCCCGTCAAATAATTTCGTAGTAACGTGGCTGCATATCAGCATGATGCCTAACAATTATATAGAACAGATTGTCTGGAAAAATAGCGGCTGAAAAAAAAAAAAAAAAAAAAAAAAAAAAAAACTGCCAGGCTCATTCCATTTGACTTACTCAACCCGCTACCTTACGGGCGTGGCATGCAGTGTGTATCTCATTGTGAGGATGAAGCGGGGTAATGGTAGTATGGGTAATGCATCCGTCTTTCAATGTTACCGTGCTCACACAATATTTATCATATACAGACTGTAGAAGCGAGCAACGACTATATTTCTTGTTATCCGTCTCACGACCTTTTCAGCTCGAGGGTAATATTTTCCCATCTCAGACCACCTGTCATTCTCTAGAGTGTCATTTCTTTGTTTAACGGTTGCGCGTGAGAAAACACGAGTATTCACCGCTTTCACATTCCCATAATGCTTTGCGTTTTTGGGGGCAACACTACGAGACAGAATCGTTAATAATACCATGAAGATTAATAAGAATTGAAGAAAAAACATACAATACACTTATGTATCTATGAATCAATCAGAATTCACAAAAAACAGAAAAAAAGAAATTCCAACAGGTTTACTAGCAAAAGTCATGACATTTCTTGGTAAGTCCATACATTGTCTGTAACACCAAACATTTCATTCTCCCATGCGCGTAGCCTGGGTCACATCCGGACAAACTACGGTTACGACGGACTTAACCGTAGTTTGTCCGGATGTGACGCAGGCTCCCATGCGTGTGGAATTAACTCTGATTAAGCTGGATTTTTCAATGATAATAGCAAATATACTCAACATCTCCACGAAAATTTTCAAATAATTTTTGCTATTGTTGTCCCCCAAAAACGCAAAGTATTATGGGAATGTGAAAGTGGTGAATGGATACAACTCAAACAAGGAATCCTATTCTCAAGAGAATGTCGGAAAGGTCTATAGACCCCTTGCAGCACGTCGGAATGCAGCTCAATTTGGAAGACAAAAAAATGGGTTCCAATTCTCGGAGACTGAAATTCATTTGTTCGGTCCTCCAAATTGAGCTGCTTTGACGTCACGTGAAAGGGGTCAATTCTCTACTTTCAAATTGCCCGTAATACATTGCGTTTTGGGAGGGGCGGGGGGTAATAGGGTAAAAACCGTACAAATTATGCTGAAGACTAATCAGATGTTGTAAATGCATCTCATGAAATTTGATGTCCCCCCAATCGCAATGTATTATTGGCATCGTGAAAGCAGAGAATTCTACTTGTTGTAGCACGATGTAAAGACAAGTGAATATTAACAGGTGGATTTGGTACTTTCATTTCTTTACTAGCTAAAATATGACATTACAGCTGTGAGTTAACACACTTGCATTGTTAAAAATCACTCGAGATCTTTACATATTCTATGCACCTTTCCATAGTCTTCCCACAATCCCTTATGATCCCAGCGCGAGCTCGAGGTCAGGGTAAAATTTGCATAAAAATGTATAAAAATTATGCAAATTTTACCCTGACCTCGAGCTCGCTCTGGGATCATAAGGGATTGTGGGAAGACTACGGAAAGGTGCATTCAGTTATCCCAGTGCCTACTCACTGCCTGTATAACAACTTACAGGCATACGCCTATCCGCTCTATCTAAAATACTGTTGAGATTTTTTTCTGTATTTTTTTATTATTGGTCTCTGTATTACTGGATCAAGTGATTAGTCAGTGGACTGACGACTTACAAGGTGAAAACTGACGCAAAAGAGGCCAGTAATCTAAAGCAAACCAGATAATACAGAAACCAAGGGACCAACGATTCTCAAAGAGATTAGACATTAAGAAAGGGCTACATAGTAGAGTACTGAGCTACTTTAAAATTGAACCAAGTCAATATCAATATATATGGGCCATAAATCACACCATACATTAACGATAGGAACGTGAAAACGGTGATTGTGTAGTGTCTATTCTGCCTATTCAACAACCATCCCTCCATTTTTTCGCTTTCAAGCGATAACTAATAAAAATCAGATATCCCTCAGACGATTCTAAGGGATAGTTGAAAAGCTAGCTACATGAATTACTTAAAATATGTACACAGTTATCTACATCGACACCTCCTGGCTGTGGCCATAGACCTTTTCCGAGGTAGTGAACATGGTGCATTGTGGTCTAGTTTTAGTACAATCATCTTTTCTTCATCATGCCTCATATGGTGTTTTTGTTTGTACCCAAGCTAGACCAGAATGCATCTCGGCTGTTTATCGAACTCGAAAAGGCCTATCAGATCGAAATCATTGCCTTTCTATACAGACACCAGGGCCACAGGTTTGTAAGCCACTGGCTATTAGGTGGTACCCCTCGTAAAAACAAGGACGGTTGTTTTGTGTGCTGATGAAGCAATGACTGAATGGTAAGGAACGCTAAGAATAGCGCAGATATCGTATGTGCCTATGTAAGAGAATACGCTAGTTTATAACATAGTGAGTCATCGCTACAGGTTCTACTCATTCAATCCAGACAAAGCCTTTGTGCGGCACATCCCTATATTGTCAGTGGCAAAAGGCTCTACTATATACCAATATGATGAAGTGTCTGATGAAGTGTCTGATGGACTAATGACACAGGTAACAACTTCATGAGTATTCAACATACCTAGTAATAAAAGGCATAGCACTAGGTGCAATATCCCTTAGGTAAAATAAAAATGGAAATAATGCCAACGATTGGTTCGAGCAAGGGATACACGTATCACATATTATATATCAGTCACTAATAATCAATACACCTGGTGATCATGCTTCTGCTTGAGGTGCTTCGTTAGCTTCAACATACTCTACATGACTATCTTCTGGTGTAACTGCCTTCACCTCTGTTGTCACTAGCTCAGTGGTAGAGTCAACCATACTGACATCTTGGTTATCTTGTACATCGGCTACATTACTGTAGATCTCTTTGCCAGCTGATGGGTCAGTTGGTACTACTATACTGTGTTCCACAGACATCTGTTGTTGACTGGCTGAAACTAAAGCCTCTACGGCTGCCTGTAAAGCAGTGGCTTCATGGGACTCAGCACCAGGGGGTAAGCTAAGCTCAATAGTCGTCATCTCAACATCCCCTGGTCCTTGTACTCTAACTGCTTCGGATGGATCTGTAATCAGAGTACTAGCATCAACCGTTGATGAAGCCACTTCGGATACGTTGACCATGTCTGCCCCAACCTGCTCATCATCGCTATCCATGGCAACACCGCTGGCTGCTGCTGACTCAGCAATCACGTCTACACTGTTGTACTCAGTCTCCCCTGTCTCGTCAGTCTGGCTTCCTTGATCAACACCTGTATGTTTGCGTTTCATATGCTTGGAAAGGGATGACTTCTCTTTGAACTGCCTGGCACACACCTCACATTGGAAAGGTTTCTCATCCGTGTGGGTCAGTTGGTGTCTTCTAAGGTTATATGGGCTGGCAAAATCCTTGCTGCACTGGTCACACACGTGTAACGTCACTTCCTTAGCTTTAACTTTGGCTTCTTTTCTCTCACATGTTAGCACGTGTTTTCTTAGATCACCCTTGGTGGGGAAGTTCTCCTCACAGAAGCGGCACTGTGCAATGGGTCGATCCTTGTTCATCTTGTTTCCACAGACTTTACGTACGTGTTTGCGCAGATGGGAGAGTCGACCAAATGTGTTCCCACATTCATCACACTTGAAGGGTCTGAGATGATCATGACGGGTTCGTATATGCATGGTCAGAGTAGAATCATGACGGAATGAAACACCACATCTGGAATGAAAAAAAAACACACCATTACAATAGAAGAAAAAAAAAAAGAATTACTAGTGATTCCAATGCTACCATTTGCAAGCAGCTATGAAGCATTTTCATAAGTTATATCTAATTGCTGGTAATGTAAAAGTTGCAAGTTTCAAATATTGAACTTTGTTTATGTGTTTAAACTGCACCATCAATAAAGATTCTCATTTTAAACTTGCAAGTTTGAAGCTGCAAATATCTGGATATAACATATGAAAACAAGTTTGGCATGTCATGCCGGCTTCATGGCTGCTTGCAAATGGTAGTAATATTTATTTTTCCAGTGATTCAAATGGAAAATAGAAATAACAAACTTTATGCTTTGCAAGAAGTTTGCTGCTAGGAACATTGCAACACTTCAATTTAACAGCAAAGGAGGGGGCTTCAGTGCAATTTTTTATTTTTCTATTATTATCATCATATTTAACGAGGAAGCCACACTCATCGGTGATGATTTTCAGGAGGGTCCTCTAAGATAATCTTACTCTTGTAACAGAGACCTGTTGCAAGGATCATGTATAAGTTGGGAGAGATTATTTCAAACTTTTTCCCCTTGGGGAAGGGACAAGAAGCAACTTTAGTACCCTGCCTAAAATACCAATGGTATAGCAAAAATGTATAACCTCAAGTTTCCATAGAAACTGAATGACCATATATGACAGCATGGGATCATGGTACTGACCTATTGCAGACGTATGGTTTTTCTCCAGTATGGATACGCATGTGCACATTGAGCTGATGAAGACGACGGAAGAAACGACCACAATCATCACACTTGAACTTCTTTACATCTAAACAAATTATGACCAGTTAATATTTAAGCAATAGAAAACGTTTTCTGTGTTTACATACCCTGATAGCAAAATAAGGGGAGGCTGGGAGAATTCAAGTTAAGTTAAAAAAAAACAAAACAATGAATGACCAAAAAAAAAAACAGTCTACACCATCGCCTGCTGTTTTATTCTATTGAAGAAGAAAAAAATTGGACAAATTTCCAAAATCATCCAAACCTCTGTCACAACTGTGTTTACATA
Organism: Anthopleura sola; assembly: GCA_023349425.1. Classification (NCBI taxonomy): domain Eukaryota; kingdom Metazoa; phylum Cnidaria; class Anthozoa; order Actiniaria; family Actiniidae; genus Anthopleura; species Anthopleura sola. The sequence continues at coordinate 857,291 of JALHLI010000035.1, read as the reverse complement.
GCCATAACAAACAAGATTCAACAACCAGAATCTTTATCAAACTCTGAAACAACCTCTGAGCGGATCTATGTCAGAACATAACTCACAGATCAAATTGGAATTTGCTATGTTGGGTTATTGCAGAAAGAGGAAAACTGAGAACCCAGAGAAAAATCCATTGAACTCCCCTTACATGTGATGTCAGGTCCAGGAATTGAACCAGAGACCACAGAGAAGGGCTCAAAATAATGGCTGGTCAACAGTCAATGTCCAATCAAATTTAGTACTTGACCGGTCAGATACAGTTGACTGGCCATATTTGAAAAAAAAAAAATAGAATGTCATATGCCAGACTTCTTGACTGGCATATGACTGGTTGTTATTTTGAGCCCTGCAGAGGAAAGATGGGAGTGCACTACTGCTATTATACACCACACTTGATTCCCTACATCCCAAAGGCCAGTGTTACTTGTTATATACTTACTGGTGTGGATCTGCAAGTGTTTTTTCAAGTCTGATGGGTACTTGAAAGCCTTGTTACATTGCTCACAGATACGAGGACCATCACTGAGCTTCCTCTTGCCTCCTGTTATTCTAGATGGAGTGGATTCTGGAAACACAAGCAGAAAGAAACAATCATGCTATGTCATTGACATTCAAGAGTGACAAACTCTATTGAAAAGGTAAGCATAAATGTGATTGGTATCAGGCACAGTGAGGAGGGCTTAGGGGCTTAGCCCCCATGTTTTACCAAAAAATGATTATCTGTTCCCTAAATTTTGACTTTAATGCAATAAATATGTTGCAATTGCCCCTCAAAACCATGTTAATGGAAATTGCATAAATTTCAAAAAAAATCTCAATTTCCAAACTTTTTGGGGTGGAACCTGCCCACCTCCCCCCCCCCCCCCCCCCCCCTCCTCCAGATTAGCCCCATCACGCAAAACTATGCTCTGTGGTTTCTGACATCATGACCATACCTTCATCTCCACTGCCACTGTGGTGATGTACTCTCATGCTCATCCCTTCAGTTGACATATCTATGTTGGAATCATGATCAACATCACCAATACCTGATGCTCCTAAATTAAAAAAATATCTTATAAATATACTGAATGAGGTTAATTTTAAATGGAAGTTAGTATGGATCAAAATTGCCCCTACTTTCATGCATAATAAGGTTTATTTGTTTCTGTCAAAGTTGATGGAAATACTGTGATTCTCAATATTCTGCAAACTCAGATCTTACCACAGTTTGTAATTGTGAAATTGGTTTTTCTCTGCTGTCAAACTAATCAGTTGGTAACTTCTATATATTTGATTGGTGGCAGTGAAAAACCAAATTATAATGGCCAACTCGCAACTGTCGAGTTCGCAGAATATTGAGAAACGCACTATGGCTGCATTCACTTTGTAATGCATTTGGACTGAGTCAGTTCTATAAAAAAAATGTTTAAACATGGCATGAATTAATACAAATTTATATAAAAGGAAAACTGTTCTCTCTTTTATAGAGTGATGCACCTAACCATGGCCACCCAATTAACTTTTTTACAAGTATTTTTACAACAAGAATTCATACTTTTTCACAGAGTTTTGTCAGAGTCACAAATTTTGCAACAGAAAGGCCCAAAAACATGCCAAATTGAAATAGTTGAGTGAGTTTAAAATTAATTGGACAGCCACGGTTAGACAGGTCGCAAGGTTGTTGGACACTTACCAGCAGAACCATCTGTATTTGCTGACACCTCAACAGTAACAGGTTCTTGACTATCCCCTCCCTCCATACCATGAACACCAGTGGCCAACACCTGCAGAGTTTCTGAACCATTCATACCATTTTCTGGCATGTTAGATACCAATACTGGCCTCACAATAGGAACTCCATTCTGATTCACAATTAAGTATGAACCAGTACTAGAGGATGGATCTGTAATGATAGCTGCAGGTACTGTTCCTGAGGTTGTAGGGATACCAGAAACAACATCCTGAAGGATGGACTGCAGGGAAACTGAGGTGCTTCCTTCGGCAACAGAGGTTGCAAGGTTATTGAGAAGCACACTAGATCCTTGTGAGAACACCATTTGATTTCCTTGCTCAGTAATGGCTTGTGACACTTGGAGTGCTTGGGTTTGTGGTGATATATCAGCAGTTGTAGTAGGCTGTTCTTCGTGTTGTGGTGTTTGCACTGCATCCTGTCCCATTTCCATAGCTAAAAATATTGGTTGAAGATTAGCATATGTGCTCTCTTGCTGTCCATCTTGTATATGTGATTCTGATGCTGCTGCCTCCTGGGTTACATCTGTTGTAGCAGTAGATACAGCTTGTTCAACTTCCTGGCTGACTTCCCCGGGTGGATTCTCCTGGCTGGTTTCTTCTGTTGTAGTATCAGCAGTATCATCTTGTGTGGTTTGTTCTTGTTGTTCCATATTCACCTGTTCAGTATCTGGTTCTTTTGCAGTATTTTCATCTTGCTTTTCTTTTTCACCCTCTTCTTGTGGTGGATTGGTTTCATCTAAGGATGAATCAAACCATTAGATAAATATTGAATTCTTGGAAATTCATCACAGCAAAATGCCATAATGATTATGTTGGAGTATCACCACTGGGTGGTAATAACAATAATAATAATAATGATAATAATAATAATGAAGGATACCACAAGAAACTGAAAGACGAACTAGAGACAATCACTGGGAATGACAACAGAGAGGTGTCCTTCCTAATTCAGAGATGCCAGAAATGGATTGTCAGTCAGAATGTGAACATTGTGAAGAAATTCTATGGGTACTTAACCTAAGAAAGGACTCTAATTAGCAATATTTATATTCAGTAACAAAGCCCAGGCACGACCCGCTTGTTATTGTAATTGAAAACGACAGAGGAAAATAATAAAGATACCATGATAATAACTTTATTTTTTAAAAGAGGGAAAAAACACTTCTATAAAACTAAGTTCATCATGGTGGCCCTCAGGGTGGTACATTTGCTCATGTTAATTTGGCAAGGCTCATTATCAGGGCTGTTATTTGTTATCAGGGATACCTTTGGGAAAGGGTTCTCATTTTGGGAGGAACAATTTGTGATAAAAAAAATGTACCATGTTTTGCATGTTGTTAATTCTCAATTCAATTCTTAAAACATAGCCCAATGGGCTTATAAATGTATGAGAGGGCTTAAGTATAGAGCCTAATAACATAGCAACAATATAACATGCACTCTGATTGGCTGGTTACTATGAAAAAAAAAAATGGATGGAGACATGCATGGAGGTGAGTGTGCTCACCCATGCCGACATAAAAAAATTATTTTCAAACGTTTCTTGACACATCTTTTTTCTGGACATAAAAACTGCCTGTCAGAACACAAAGCATTTTGAAAATCACCGTGGGTTAATTATTTTATTTTATTTTTTTATTTTAATCAATTTGCCACAGTGGCAGGGATAAAGACACAGGGCAGAGCCCCAATTGCTTGGCAATATCCCCTAAGAAATAAGATACAAATTAAATGCTATAAGAATGAAAAAAAAAAAAAAAAAAAATCAGTAATGGTAAATTATATACAAGAGAAAACAGCCAGAGGTGGAGACAGTTTATATTGGCTGGTACATTTGCAGTTTGTTATAATATGTATCATATAACTGTTCTTTGTATTGCTTCAAGTTGAGATTCTTGAAATGGGATGGCAATTTGTTCCAAAGCTTTAGGACTCTTGGAAAAAAGGAACACATAAAATAGTTTTGTTTGTGCGAACTAATCATATGATAATTATTTGGATCATAATTACGTGTCTTCTATTTTGACTTAATTATTTCTTTGTTGTAAATTTCTGATGAATAATATTCATTGATGTTTTTCAAGAACAATCTGGCTTTTGCTTACGACATTGGTGATGGACATTTTGAATAATTTACCTAATTTTTGATGTATCGTTGTGGTGCTTATTCCAGGGAGGCACACTTTTTGAGGGAGAATTAAATTTCTGGAGGGAACTCAATTGGTGTGCAATGAAATATGCCCACTTTGGACTAAAATCATTGTAATGCAAGAGAATAAGTTTCTAAGGCATGTTTAGACTGACTCTTCCCATATTTGTTTCATATAGTTTCTCTCATTAAGCAGTTCAGGATAATGATGCTTCGATTAAATGCCACATTATTGTAAATGAACCAAGTGCTTATTTTAGACGGTGTACTTTAATATTTTGTTCTCATATCCAGTGCTTCATCGAGGGCAGCACTTAAACAAGTAAACATGGTATGCCTTGTGCAACTCTTCCGCTTCTTTTGTAGTAAGCAACCGCCCGTTGGCCCACTCCCGTGTGCTTCCAGAACTGGATATACACCCATTTTAATTAACGTTCAAAATGGGATTTTTGTGAATTAATGTGATAAGTGACAAAAAATAACGATCCACTACCATTCAAGCGTGATTACAACTATGTATTTGCAATATTTATGAGATGAGCATTCAGCCTTCCACAATTCCTATAGGTCACAGATTGACCATTTCAGATCTCCTGTTATCAACATTAATTGAAATAGGCATATTGAGCATTCCTTTGCTGTCTCAATAATATAAAAGAAAAAAAATGAAAATTTCTTGGTATCAAAATAGAAATATGCATAATTATTTTTTTCATAGATTATCTATCATATGTAAAAATATAATTTTATTTTGTTTTTTTATAAAACTAATTAGAGAAAAAGGAATTTTTTTTAGGGGGGGAGGGCACATGAAAGTATCTGTACAACTGAATGAAAATTGGAGGGATGAAAATTCTTCTATAATTTTAAGTTACCAGATGAATATTCTAAAAAAATATGATTTCAATAACCTTAGAAATGATAAAATAGTGGTGAAAATCCTTTAACTCTTTAAAAAAAAGAGATAATTCCAAGGTCCTACAAGTTACTTGATCCAACATGGCGCCAACGCCTAATTTCCATAAATTAAACGGCAAACATGCTTCCTCCCTTGGAAGTTTAGTCTTCAAAATACAAGCGCTAAAATGCTATTTGTGGATGGGAAAAAGTTTTAAGACAGATGTGGAGGCAGTAAAAAACAGTTCTAAAGCATTCGAAAAATAAGAAAACACAAAAATATCGACCGTTTGAGCAAGAACAACAAAGACCAACCAAGTGAAAATGGGCGCCAAGTTCCGCCATTTTATGACTCAACATAAACCAGACCTCTGTTTCAGGGGAAAAACTCGACTATAAAACACATTAAAAAGCAGACAACCAAAAAGGAGAGTTAATAATAGTATAAAGGAAAGATACGAGGCGTTTTCAGGATAAAAATGTAGAGAAAAAAAGAGGTCTGGGCCCAGACTGGGTCGACGCCAAACGGCTCGTTCCTTCAACAAGAACCTGGGGAAGACAAACTACTTGGCGAAAGACTGGGTACCGGAAAATCTTGCTCAACTACAACACAACAGACAACTTTACTGACTCATTTTCATCCGCAGATCTTTAGTTCTTAAACGCTTAGGTTATGCTAGAGGTTAGTCAAGGTTTGGACTCATTGCTGACGCACAAGGGCGATCAGAGAAACGCCATCTTGTTGTTGGAGTCGACTCGTATTTTGAAATCGTGGTTCGAGTTTACTTAGCACTTAGTAAAGTTAAAATGCGTCGTTTTTGACTCACCTTCTTTGCTTGCTAAGGTCGATTCTGCTATTGCTGCAAACGAAGCTAGATCTCCGCTGTCAACTTGTTCAAACGACATGCCTTCTTCTCTGAGTCGAAAGACCTGAAAATCAAGCAGGAAGCGAGGATCTGAAGACGATTTCTTATAACGTTTCCTTGAACCCCTCCAAACTCTACTCTATTCTTTGATATTTTTACTCAAATACACAACTATAGATAAGAATAAAAATGAATGTACCTCAGACGATATTTTGTATTGAGAAAGTCGTAATAAAGTAGTTTGAACGCTGTCAAAACGATCTAAAATTGAATTTCCACATTACACACGAGGCAGAGAAGCCCGCCATCACACTGATCACGTGAATAGATCATATATCATGATTGGCTGGTGCCGGTCGCCTGTCGGCGACTAACTGATTTGCATAGTCGTTTGAAACAAGGCTCAATATTTTATGGAACTACTACACTAAGGTAAATAATAAAACTTTGATCGCGTCTTTTTAAGTCAGATTCGGTTCTGCTTCAAGTATATTTTTTTTGTATTTTGAGTAAAAGGCATTAAAAACATGTGCGTGATCCCAGCACTTAATTGGTTTTTTTCTCAACGAGAAATGAACAAGGTTTTCATGACGATATCTAAATACATTTTTTAAAAAGTTATTCAAAGAAAATATAAGCTACATTCAGCATTCAAAATTCCTTTATTGATATATTTGAATTCAATTATAAAAAAAAGAGAGAAGGAAAGAACAATTAAGGAAAACTCATATGTTGTCATGCCATGTTTATGGTAAACACAAAATATCATAATTTATGTAGATGAGGGGATATGATCGTTACATTTTTGGAAGCCCTGATGTTCTAAGTGATTTTTTTCTGCCCCCCCCCCCCCCCCCCCCCAGGCCCCCGGAGGGGTACTTCGGGTCGTTTCATACGGGGATGCTCCGCCCGGACTCTCGACCCCTTACCCTTTTCTATACCAAATTTCTGCAAAAAATTACCCCTTTTTTATACCTTTTTGCCTGAAAAGGTACCCCTTTCATATAATTTTGAAGAAAATCTACCCCTTTTTATACCAAAACTCACAAAATTCCACCCCTTTTCTATATGTGTGGCTTGAAAAAAGTACCCCTTTCGGGAGGAGCATCCCTGTATAGTCAATTATAGGGAGTACCCCCCCCCCCCCCCCCCCCAGGCATGAAAATCATGCAATATTTCTGCAAACCATATGGTAAACAATACCCTTATACCTTGTTTTATTTTGGGGACATTTTCCATAGCTGACCCTTCCAGGAAAAAAAACAACCTACTGCTGAATGACCCACGATCAAAATCGTCCATCTGCATAAATCATGAACCTGTGAAGTTGAGCATGGGCTTTGTTCGTTTTGAGCTTTCAAAAAAGCAGCAGTGAGAGTTTGAGTAATACTACTGGGCATGCATGCTGCTATGAAGTTCAATGTGTTTTTTTTGATTTTCATAAAACTAAATAATACGGATATATTTGAGTGAGTAATGTGATCGTCCGGGTGAGTGTAGTCTTGAGAAAGACTGTTGTTGGTAGAGACTGACGTTTCGACAACCTGAGCGGAAGTCATCTTCAGAGTACAGTGGTGAATGAAAGACAGTAGATGGTATACATGGTATACCATCTTTCATTCACCACTGTACTCTCACTGTACACTCACCCGGACGATCACGTTACTCACTCAACTACTACACCTGGGTTCAAACCATTTACTCTAATATGGATATACTTCCTGAATTAAAGAAATTCCCGCATGCATGAAAAAGACATGCTTTTTTAATTTCTTTCTCTTTTTTTGAAAAAAAAATGATAATTTGTAAATGATTATACACATGAATTTCATCTTTCAATTATATTTAATTTGCATGTACTCATAAATGTAAACTTTGCTTTTGTGTATTGTGCTGCAATGGATATTAATTATAAGTTAATAGTTAATTATAAGTTAATTAAGTTATATTAAGATTTGTCACTTTCTATGATAAAACACTGCAGTAAAATTTAAAAAAAACAAATATTTCAATGAAGTTATTAAAATTGAAATTTTTAAAATCTACTAAAAAAATTTCCTGCAATGTCTTATTATGAAAACCTTTTGACAGTGGTCTGTTATATTTGGTAACACCTTTCAGACTGTTGTAATAAATATGTTATGGACATGTCTTGGACATGTAGTACACCTATTTCAATAAAGGTTATCGCAGCCGAAAGTGACAAGCAACAAGCCAAGACCACCTGCAAACGATGCTTTAATAATTAGCTGAAGATTTTGGAAGACACTTTTTAAAAGGATAGAAACAGTTGCAGCCTACCATTACAAAACGACTAAAATAATTGCATCTAAAAGACAAATAAGGAGCAAAATACAGAATGATGTCCTTTGCCATCTTGTGTTGTTGCTTTCAGCTGATACAACCTTTTTTGAAATAGGTGTAAGGACATGTAAGCAACAGCAAAGAGAATATCCATACATAGATGAGAGTTAAGGCACTAGGCCATGTGGGATAGGCTCAGAGATAATAATATGAGTAATGGATAAGTTGCGAGCCTTAATGTGAGCGACTGAAGAAGACTGCCGTTAGGCCTTTGACAACTTCAAGTCGACTGAAAAATGAGCCAGTTCAACTAGAAACCGTGGACAGCTGTTTCGGCATGTATTGGGCCTGTATTGTATATCCATACATAAGTTACAAAACAAGCAGCCTAATGCCATAGACCATTGTGATCTCACTCCATGGGAAGGGACTGCAGAGGGTGGGTCACACTGCTTTTGTCTTGCATTATTTGATATTTCAATATGGGAAATTTGAAGTGATAATTATAGTAACTTGGACATTACATTTTTAGCCATACTACAGGGGCATAGCCAGGATTTTTCCTTGGGGAAAGGGGGAAGGGGGAAGGGGGAAGGGGGAAGGGGGAAGGGGGAAGGGGGAAGGGGGAAGGGGGAAGGGGGACAAAGCCTATTTTCAGAGCATTGGTATCTTAAGGTTTCCACAGTGTGATGATAGTTTTCTTTGATACAGCCACTGAGTAGAACTACCAACAGGATGTGGTGGGGGGTGGGGTGGGCCCCCTGGCTACATCCCTGCTGCCATTTTTGGGTGCTGATTACTGCAGTCTCTATATGTGGAGAAGATATCATGGACTTTTCTAGAGCAACATTTTGATACATATGTATAATATGACAGCAAAGCCATATATTAAAATGTGTCAATTTAGCAATAAGAAAGAATATGATCGGCTAGGAAATACAATTTGGAAATATTTGAGCTATATATAATCGAAAGTAGAGACCAAGGTATATGTTAATCACTGTGGTTTATATATAGATAAATAAATTCTTTATTTTACAATCTGATGTTATCTGTAGAGTGCTTACCAAATCTCCCTAGCCTGACCCTCATGCATGGCAAGGGAGAGAAGTTAACAAATCAAATAAACTAAATTCTCATGTGATATATCGGCATGTAAGTATTGAATATGTAGTCTGACCAACACATAGCTAATAACCTGCTCTCAATATTCTAGTTGAGTGATCACGCCATGCACAAAGCAATTCAAAGCGAGGATCCGAGGGAAACAAAAAGTATATATTAGGACTCCTCCAGTGTTTCCCCCGGAGCCTTGTTTTAAATTACTGTTGCTATGGCAAGTGATCAAAATAGAACCAATTTGATAATAATGCTTTGATCTCTTGAATTGATAATCTGTTAAATTTCTCAATATATTATTAATAACAAAAGCATGCATAAGACTGATAGTTTCTAAATATATAATCAATCATAAATGTTTTAAATAATCAAATACGTTACTTAATTAGGAGCATAAATAATTCAAATCATATTTGATAATTAATCAACCTTTTCAAATTTAGAAAGAATTTTCAGCATCAAATTGCCAGCAAGACATACTCCTTTTCCAACAAGATAGATCAGAGCTGGAATATAAAGGCAAGCAATCATCCGATAGTATGGACCACTGAATGGATCACTAACAGCTGGACAAAGTGTGCTGTTTAAATTGACTTCACTCAACTGCAAATTAAAAATAATATATTATTAATAATAATAAACAATTATTGGATGAGGTTGAGCATGATATCGTAAATTATCAAGACCAAGGCCGTGTTATCTGCTGAAGCCATAGGTTGAGGCGGATAAAACGGCCGAGGTCTTGATATTTACGATATCATGTGAAAACCAAATTTAATAATTATTTTATTACACATTTTGTAAACTAAGAAATAAAGATTTAATTCTGCTTTCGAAAAAATAGGAAACGTATTTCTATTTCCATTTTGACCTTTGAACTCAGATAATACATATCTTGTCGAGTTCACACAATATCAGGGATTGGCTGAGGGCTCTCGGCCAATCAGAAGCGAGCTAGTGAGTAAAATGTATAATAATAATATTTGTTGAGAAATTTCTTAAAATATTAATCACAGACTACCATATTTACTTGAATAAGTGCCGTCCCCGAATAAGTGTCACATTTGGGACAAAAAGTTAATAAGCACCGCACCCAAATAAGTGCTGTGGTCCCGTTAAATTTTCACACAGATAGAAAATATACCATTACATTAAAGGAAAATATTTCTTTGTTGCGTTTAATTTTTAAATAAGCACTGCCCTCAAATAAGAGTTGCCCTTGAATAAGCGCAGCATTTGAAGTGCGAAAAATTTAAGCGCCACACCGCTTATTCAAGTAAATAAGGACTGTATAGGCTGGGTAGAACACAAGTTCAGTGCCCCAGGTGCAAATTATAATGTTAATCTTCAAGTTTGATAGAACATCAGTAAAAGACATTAACATGCCAAATTTTATGGAATTGGTTCAAAAGCAACAGAGATATGGTGTTTTGAATAATATGATTTCACACAAATCCCTGTATTTACAGCTTGGTTCATAACGTTATGAATGAATTATATGTTAATGAGCTGAATAAGGAAGATTAAAAAAATAGATTACAGATGTACTTACTATTCCAAGTGGTTGTAAAATAAGAAACATGTAAAATGCATAAAGAGAGTAAGTAAGTGTTGCCCAGCTGAAATCCCAAAAGTCTTCCAGAACATATGGGCCTGTCAAAGATAAAAATAAATACAAATTTGCTGAGTTTCAAATATTATTGATTTCATATAACCATAGAATCACACAACCATACATTTCCTGGGTAATTGTTCTCCAGTTTTTACTGCCTATTTTTCCTTGACCCTCCCTTTCAGGGCTATAAAAGTTAATTGACTTTTCCTGCCTGCTAATTTCTGACAATTAAGTCACCATTTAGCTTTGTGGGCCACAAAAATACTATGGTTAAAGTACTTAATACAGACTTAAAGTGCTCTCACTAAACCCATGCAACAAATTGTACTTTAATTAATATTAAGGGGGGACTTACCTATTTACCAGCCACGGTTGCTATGGAAAGTATTTAAATCTCTAAAAGGTTTTTCTTATATCATAACTTCATATATAAAATCAATTTGAGAAATGGATCATTTTCTGATATGTGCGATGACGTCATCATTCTTACGCAATTTATGACGTCATAGTTCATTAAAAATTAAAAAACAAGCGTGCATTTGGTCAGATTGACTCACAAATTAGCAAAATCATAGCTAACAGGAATTGAAACAAAGTTAAGCATTATTTTTGAAAACGGTGAAAAGGCCAGGCTACCAAGCCATGTTGAAATTTTTAAATCTAAATATTTTCCCACTCTCTTAACGTAGAGTAAAATCCATGCTTAACTTTGTTTCAATTCATGTCAGCTACAATTTCGTTTATTTTGGGGTCAAACTGACCAATTGCACGCTTGTTTTTTAACTTCTTATGAAATATGACGTCATGAATGACGCAAGAGTTATGACGTCTCACACATATCAAAAATGGTCCATTTCACAAATTGATTTTACTTATGAAGTTATAATATAAGAAAAACCTCTTAGACATTTTTAAATACTTTCCATAGCAACTGTGGCTGGTAAATAGGTAAGTCCCCCCTTAAATAGGGCTGATTAAACAATATTATAGAAAACGTAAGAATTAGCACAATTTAGTACTATTTAAGTTGCATGCTTTTAATTTGCACTCTACTGAAATGATATAAATAATAGTAGCTCAAATCACGAGGCTAGATTTTGACAGCAAATATTTACAAATCAAATATCATACTAGCTTGGAGGAGTTTATCTTTTCTCTCCCCACACAAGCCAAGGAATTGGATTAATAATGCCGTCCAGCTGAGTTGATCTCATGCCATAAAAGGAAGTATGGGTCAACTATTTTTGGTGAGCATTTTTAGTGCAAGTTCTGATTACAGTGTAGATTCTCTCGTAGATTGAGATGGAATTCTGTCATGTGCTTGACTAGTATTTGCTATCAATTTACAGAAGGAAGAATTCACATTTCATAGGTTCTCTTGACAGAATCATGGGGAATGCTAATCAAAATACAATGGTGAATCCTCATTTCTGATTATTTGACCCCCACAGTTGCCATATATACAACATTGCCTGGCTGCATAACCAGCGTGGTTGGTCCTTGTAGTGTAGTGGTTAACACGTTCGACTAGTATACCGAAACCGTGGGTTCAAGTCCTGCCAAGGGCATAATATGATATTTTTCTCTTATTCTTTATTCTGATTATTTGACCTTGAGTTTGCTCTGAAGATCAACTCAGCTGGGTACTAGCATAAAAAAATATTCTCATACCTTTACATGATATTAGGAAGAAGGGCACGACGATAAGGATGAGTAAATGTTGGATCCAATAAACTTCCACTTCACAAGGCAACTAAAAGAAAAAGATAGCATTTTTGATAATCACTTGATTGTAAAAATAAATACTTTACTGAATATCTGCTGGTATGTTATTTGATATATATATATACATTCCAAATTCAAGACCAACCTCAAGTATTCTGTTTATGCATGTACAGTGTATTTGAGCTCTGGTTATTCCTTTTCTCATTCTCTCTAACTACCTACCACCCCCTTCCCCAATGAAATGTTTTCCCATCACTCCAAGTTACTGTTGTATTGTAGTTGAATTTAAAGAATAATGAAAACAGTTTTCTATTTTAGATACATTACTCTGATCTAAACAGGTAGGATGTTGAAAGAACACGAGAGACGTAGGATAAGCTTAATAATTCATTAATAATTAATAATAACCATGTTCTCTCAACATTAGATCAGAGTATCTAAAATGGAAAACTGTTTTAAGTTCCTTTTAAGTGATAACAAATAGTCCCCTTCACAGTTCCACGCACCATCTTGAAAGGTAGCTGGGCCTTTGCATTAAAGTGAGATGAGTGGTAAGCTTGCAATGATAGAGACCTGTGAATAATTGTCCAAGGTGTAGATTAAGGTCTCTATTATATTGCAAGGTCACTGTTCATCTCACTCCAATGCAAAGGCATGCCGCTACCTTTCAAGATATAGCCTGCGTAGCTGGCGTTTTTTTCTGTTTTTCCCCCTGCTGCTTTTTCTATTGTTTATTCCATTGCAGCTGAGCGAAAATAGCCATGAGGGACTAAGGGCAAGGTTAAAAAAGAAAAGCTTATCGTGGGGGTAGGGAGGAACTCTCTCTCCTCTCCCTTTCCCCTCCCCCTAGTTTGACTTTTTGCTCTCACTCCAGTTTTTACACGGCCATAACCACAACCAACGAACGAACAAACCGTACCAAACGAACTATCGAGAACCACCTGCTACATAGGCTATTCAAGATAGAAATGAAACTTTATTCCTCAACTCCTAGCTAATAGTGTTAGCTCTAATTTTCATTTGCTGCTAAACTTATGCAAACTTACAGTTCTAGTATTCACAACTGGGAAAATAACAGCCAGTAAAGCTCCAAAGATAATGTAAATTTGTATCCTGAAAAAATATAATAAAATATAATTATTAATTGAATTGATTGCTTCGGCTGTTGTGAGTTGAACATTTGTGTATGGTTTGTACCCTTGAACTGGTTACACACGACAATGAGTAGAAAACCACAGAAATTTACTATATGAGGTGAATGCCCCTACTCTTTGTATAAATAAAATAAAATGAATATTTTACTTGTTCATAAACTATTTGGTTACATATATATATATTATTTAATTTTCTATGAAACATTACCTGAAGACACTATAAACCACTTTGCTTGGTGGAGCTATTAATAAATAAATCTGTAAAAATAAATGAAAACAAAATTTGTTTTCAATATTCTGAATATAATTACTTATGTAAGATAATTAGTAATATACATGGCTTCAATCTTGTCTTCTATAAGGATGGGGTCATTTTTCTAGGCTTGTTCTATAAATTCTTTCATTCTAAGCAGGGGTAGATCCAGGATTTTGTTCAGGGAGGGGTGCAGGGCACAAAGTCAGCCCAGGGGGGTGCAATCCTCAAAATCAAAGAAATAAATTATTTTGTATTGGGTATCTTCAAAACAAGGGGGGAGTTGCTCTGAGGGGCTGTGGAGGGTGTGCACCCCCTGTACCCCTCCCCTGGATCTGCTCCTGCTAAGCTCTAAGCTCCCATATACACAAATTCAAATACAATTCCTAATTTACATTCATCATTATTTTCTATTTTTAAATTGCATTCCTATTCAATAAGGTGAGTGTCATGGAAGCAGGAATATAAAATTGAAATATTTGTAGGGTAATATTAAGGAGATCCAACATTTCAATATGATTACAGGTCTGATTTACTTGATGTGCTGATAGGAATCTAATGGAAAGGTCCCACAATCCCTAGTCAACTCATTCTTACAAATACCTAATTTTCATATTTTTTCATATTTTTATCTGCTCTTAGCTTGTAGAAAAAAAAAGCTGCCTGATAAACCACAATTTTTTTTTTCTGCAACAGGGTGCATGTGGCACAGGAAGGTACCGATAATGAATCAAAGACAATGTGCCACCCTTCTGCAAGCCATCATGCCAACTTTGCCACCAAGCGGTATTGAATGACATGTGGTCATGAGGCTGTTTCAGCTATCTTTTCTAAAATCACTGGAAAATTCAAACATTGGTTGTCAAATAAATAGGCCTCAACAGCCCTAGCTTCTCCCTTTCTTCCTAACATGCATATCAAATTTGAAGATTAAAAAATGTCCTAATCCTATTAGTATAGAACATGATCACAAGACCGAACATGTTCAAACTCAACATCTTGTTCACATTCCAGTGAAGTTTAGATAATTTCATTCCAACACAGTTAGTTAGAGATATTGCTACTCGTTCTCTATAGTAAGTTTTATACACCCGGTATTCAAATTGGAGAAAGCCAGTGCATTTAAGTACAGGGTAAACAATGTTTTCCATGCAGTAGTTTTCTTTTTTTTCTTTTTTTTGATCAATTTGAGACACATTTTTTTATAAGCTTAGAACGTCATAACGACTTCGTTCTTTCAAGTCTTCTGAAAATAAAAACAACATTGCTATAAATGGATATCTTGGTATATATGAAATTTACGAAAATTTGCCGAATAGAAATAGGATTCTCACTCAACTGGAATATCAAGAAGCTACATAAAGTTAAACTCAAGTTTATAAGATTAAGTTCTTATATTCACTAAGACTTCCAATATTCCATTTCAACACAACCGATATCTTAAATGATAGCTTGATTTTTTCATTTCTTTTTTTTAAGCGATGAATATCATTCATTGCTAGATTAACACTTGACAAATGTCACAGATGAACGCTTTGCTTACCTGTAGGGCCGATAAAACGTGGCATGGATTGAGTAAATATATCATTTGTTTCGTGACCACTTTGAACCCAACTTCGATTCCAAACGTTATGCACATCAATATTAAAAGAATCCTTTTTGCTAGTCCAGAACCTGGTTTATGAGCAGGAAAGGTTGGCGGTGTCTTACAATGCGGCAAAGTCTTTAAAAATAGAAAAATCGCGAACGTCACATAGGAAAGCGTTTCAACGATTCTTTGTCGCAGCGATAGGAACTCGACACATTCGGGTCCTCCATTACCCGGCAAACTGTGATTTACGCCACCGTAAGCAATATCTAAGATGTAATTCCAGCTAGTCTCGAGCATTTCGTGCTTTACTTCCCCTGGATCGAGATTTTTTTAAGCTGGCATACTCGAATCGAAAGAAAAACAATTTTCTTCTTCCTGAGAGAGACTGTTTATTTCCTCCTGATGGTTGTGTAATGTAAATCAATTATAGCCTCGATTGCACGCCGATAAATCAATTATTAATGCATCAATATTAATCAATAATAACCAATCAAATGATATTGTTTGGTTGGCAAAGGTCGTTCTTTTTAATTTAAAGACCTTAGTTAAAGGATTAAAACAATATTAAATTGTTTATAAAACAAAGACCCCATTAAAAACATTAATATTGTACTCTAAAAACAAATACCACAGGAAGCCCAAGTCACGGCTATGCGGTAATGCAAACGGGTAAAAAAAGTATGGCCAAATATTTAAAATATTTCTCTTTTTGCCTGTGTTAAGTCTTGATTGCTATTTTTCATTGTCATCAACATTGTGCATGAGGGTGCAAGCCCAATAGGCTGAATTCTGAAGGGGTTTCATTTCCCAATAGGGTAGACATGGGGGGAGATCCAGTGGAGGGGTGCAGGGGTTGTGCATTCTTAGGGGTTACCCCCCTCCCTTGGTGCACTTTGTGCCCTTACTGCAGCTTTGGGGATACTGTATCCAATGTGTAAGAAATATTTTTGGTAGTCTTTTTCTCATGTGGGTGCATTTCCAATGCAGCACCCCTCCTTGAAGAAAATCCTAAATCTGCAGCTGTTGAATTTCTTCCTTCCCCTTATCCCCTAGGCTGTTAACAGCATTATTTTTCTCTACAATACTAAGTTGAGTTGAGGCATTTATGGTATCAGACATGATAAAATTGGGTTGCAGAAGCAATTTTGAAGTGGGACATGCTTGTGCCACTTGAACACTTCTCAGATATGCATTCACATCCCCCATGCATCCAACACAGTCAAGACAGTGCAAAACAATTCTAAGAAATCAGGAGGGAATCCTGGATCAGCTAAGGTCATTGTCATTGTTTAGAAATGAGTGGGTGTGTGTGTGTGAGAGAGGATGGGGGTAGGAGAAAAATACCATACAGTACAGCAAGGTCCTCCACTCACAACGATGTCGTCATTTAATTAGTCATGACTTATTGGTCAGGTTGATATGCAAGAATCAGATTGATATGCAAGAACATCACTGAACTCGGCAAAGTCAAAGATTGGCCACCCCCAACCATGGGTCTCTATAGTAATAGCATTCCCTTTGCCATTGATGATCAGCAGACATGTGCAATGAAATTTAAAAATTGAGCACTTACATATATTCCCTTAGTGGGGTTTAGAGCAGTGTTAGGTTATAAGGGTCATATTTTCTTCAGGTGAAATACGGTAATTGAAAACATCACTTGAGCATGCCTATATAATTATGGTAATCCCTTTGAACTCTCCCCAGCTTTTCCCTCAAGAATAATGGCTTTGACATAACACATTCCAGCCCTGCTGGCTGTAATAATTACATCCAGACTTTTTTTCTGTTAAGCTTGACTTAACAGAAAGAAAGTCCGGATGTGACCAAGGCTATAATTACCATGATTATGCTCAGTGTCATAACGAGGACTGAGGATCTGGGGGGGAGGGGGGGGGGAACTAGAATAAAAACTAATTTACCAAAAAACTTGGGGGGGGGGGGGGTATGTGCCCATCCCCCAACCTACGTCAGTGGCATTGACATCATACATCAAAGAAAAAAAGGCTGGGCCCGAAAATTTTAGGGGGGGGGGCAGCCACCCACCACTCGCTACGCCACTGATTATGTTTTAGAAAAGCTCATATTGAGCAATAAAATAATTATACCCTTGATACATGCTTCCACACTTTATTAGTTTTTCATAAATAACAATAATACAACTCAATATACAAACCAAACTCAATTATATACTATGATCTTAGATCATGCTACAGTTACCCATTACATCAAATCAAAATGTGAAATACTACTTTACTCATATAATATTATTTACTAGTGGTGGAACTTTTAACCTCGTACTGGATGTCTCTCCAGATAATTGAATCAGTGTCAGAATTTATAGTAGTGACTGTCAGACCTTCGGTAATCCAACAAAGTCTTCAAAATGTAATGTTAAAAATTTTTGGGTATCAAAAATAATTGGAATAATTTAATTTTCAATGAAAAACGTTTCTATATTTTGAAGGATAATTTTCCCTTTCATCTTAACAGAAGTGCATCTAAAAATCCAGTTTTTAAAAATGCTTTGTGAGATTCCATGGCTTTCATATCATATATTGTGATAGTCTTGCTTTAGCTAGTTGCAGTACAAGCTTATTAATACGCTAGCATCAGAATAGGCCTATTTCTTTGTTTATACTGTAAGTACTTAAAAAGATGCAAGTTAAAGAAACTTATTCCACATAGAGTGACAGCTGGTCTGAAATAGGAAAACACTCTACCCAAGCTGAAAAGTCTATCAGGAAATCCAAACATTAAATATAATACTTTAGTATAAATACAAAGGTGATTATACGAAATCGCGCGCTCTGATTGGTTTTCTATCTCGGATTATCAGCCGATAATCACCTTTTCGGACAAAATGGCTGTCAGCAGTCGTTTTGTCACAGTAAGCGAAGAGGAAATTTCTTTTTTGAAATTATCACCTTTTTATTTATACTAAAACAATTATTCACCTCAGGCTCAGTGATTATCGATGAATATTTACCTCGCAGCTCGAAGACTCGCCGCTCGGTAAATATTCATCGATAATCACTTCGCCTTCGGCGAATAACTGCTAAATATAGCATGAAACATTTTACAAAATTACAATATTGCTACCTGCCTTTCGGAGGTCTCTTATGAACAGGGCTTGAAATAATGGCTAGTCATCGGACAATGTCTGGCCAGGATTGAAACTTGTCTGGTCAAATCTTTCTTTGCTGGTCATTTTGACCAGTAACATTGACCAATAAACAATGTTTTACCGAGCTAAAACTAATATCATTATCAATATTGCTGGTCATCATGACTGGCAACTGACTGGCCATTATTTCAAGCCCTGTATGAAGAAGAAAAGGAAACCAGCTTATTTCCCTTCCTCCACATATGGTAGAAGAACTCACGGCTAAGCAAAGTGCAATATAGACAAACAAAAGTTATGTGGAATTGTACAAATAGCTAGTCTGTTATGGACCCTTTGCAAAAAGTCACTGACAAGGGATATGTTTCCATACCAACATTTTAATGATATGCCAACATTAGTGATTGAGCAATTTTTCAGAGCATGAATACCAGAAATGTTTTAACGTTTTAACAAGCATTTGTTCAAGGAACAAAGCCAAGACATGGCCAGCATATTTTTTGGCAAATCATTTGGTAACAAAGTATTATTTTAATATTCACTTCACAAAGATTTTTGATTTATGTCAAGTATTAGGAACACACCTTTTTGCAAAAGGTCTATAAAAGGAAAACTTTTGAGTAAGTTAGAGAAAAATAAAAAAAGATTACAATAAGGGACCAAAAGTACAACCTACACAGTACAGAACCAATGGACGGCATATTTTTAAATCAGGATATTTCAAATAAAATATTAAATAATAGCTCTCAAATATAACACACCAAACACATGCACACACACACACACACACTCGTAATAACTAATAAAGAAATAAAGCACTAAATAATCTATTTTTCATACATGTTCTAGCATATTTTTTTTTTGGAAAAGCTGCAAAAGAAAGAAATCGAAAGACCAAATGATTGGAATTTTGGCATAGTTACAATAATTGTCAAACAGTCCTCACACAGACAATCAATCACACTATTGGCCGAGTCTATTTGAATATTTATTATAATACATTTTACTCATTATCTCGCTTCTGATTGGCCTAGAGCCCTCAGCCCTAATAAGTTTGATTGGGAGAGAACCACCAATATAAACCCTTATTGTTGGCTCAGAATTACTGTGCGATAGGAGAATCACAACACAATCATTGTGATTTTGAGCTGCCAATAAGGGTTATATTGTGATGTTGCAAAAAAATATATTCCATATTGGCCTTTGTCACTTTGTGACTATACTGACAATATGGAATATATTTCTCCCAACTAGCTGCCAATATAAAACACAATAAGTTATTACTACAGCCATAAACAGGCAAACAAAAATGGAAATAATGAGCTCACTTTTCAATTTGATATTTCTAAATCATAATCAGACAAAATAAATGAAAGGAATTTACAAAAACTTCACTATAATCCCAGTGTTTTCTGTTCAACTCTGTGCTGTGTTTTCAGTAAAGTATGTGAATGTAATGGCTACAAAACTATACTTTTGCTGATGCGTGTACTGTACTATAAAAACTTAAGGCATCTGCTCAACTATCAAATCAATTAACATGCAATGGATAATTGAACCTATTGTACTTCCAGAGAATATCCATCCTTTCCCATAATGTGGTGGTTCAATATTAAATGGTGACCCCAACCTTTCCTTGACACACACACACAAAGCATTATCACAACCATATATTGCAAATCATTGGAAACAAAAATTAGCTGTTAATGTGTGATAGTCAAATAGATTGAAACATAATGAAAAAAAGATCTACTAAGGCTGTGTTCACACTGTACTAGCACACTTTAGATCAGTTCAAATCAAATGCAATTGGTTTAGACCATTCACACTTGAATTTAGATCATTTCCAGTTGATTCAAATTATACTGGTACGAGAGGTGGTTAATCTAGAGTAAATCAATCAGTCAATCAATCTAACTGTTAATGTGAATAATGTGATCTAAACTTCTCTCTTGAAAAAGGAATCATCTGTTATTTAAATTCGACTTTTTAATGATCTTGAAAGGATAGCAAACACAATAGAACTGTAGAGTTGTAGTAAACTTGTCTGCCATTTTTAACATACTTGTTGCTATAGATACATTTCCATATACATTTCCATATAATAACAATGAATGACATAATATATTTAAATGAAGGCTCAGGTAACTTGCCAGTGTGTCAATATATGAATCAATCTGAATCAATTGCAATGGATCTGAACCAAACTTAGTGTGTAAGAAATAGTGTGACCTACAATACCAACTCCAGACATCTAGCATTTTGGCTTCTGTCAATCAAATTTATGAAGGACCAAGTTCATTCCGATCACGAGTGATCAAAAAATTCCAAATTGAAAATGGCTGTCTAGTCATGGGAATTTCCTTATATCACTTGATCGGAATGAAATCCGGTCTCCATTTAAACCAGCTATGCTGAATTGGACAACCTGTTTAAATATTATTTAAAAAAAAAAAAAAAAAAAAAAAAAAAAATCAACCCATTGTAAATTTGATTGCCAAAATGCCAGACATCTGGAGTCAGGTAGGTTCCAGAAATATGAAAAGTGCTGTAAAAGGAATTGATTCAAAATTAGATTGATGTGAACTAATTCTCAGTGTGAATAGCCTTAGTCTATTAACTATTTCATGGGTTAACCAAACCATTCTATACTCTGAATACCATTTCCCACTGTAAATTATTCTCTTTGATAGATGTTGATATTCTCTGTAACTATGCCTTCTGTCTACCTGAATGAAACCTGTCATGGTTTGGTTTCTACTGCAGTCCCTTTTAGTGTTGTCAATGAAAGTACATATAAACAAGAAAGTTTGACTTTTCTTGGGCCTGGTTTCTTGAACTTTATGTTCAATCAAATCCTAAATAAATTGTCACTTCATTTGAGTCAAAAATAAATCATTGCATTACAATATGTAATGTCTTGGAACATCAACAACATACTCTAATTATTATTTTCATATATTAACAATATTCATTCCATCTCCAGGCACCGCAGCAGGAGAGACACACTTTTGTCACCTGGTATCTTTGGCTTTTACGAGGTATCTTTGCTGGACAGGCTTAGCAGAAAGCATGTCATTTGCTTTATCAACTGGGAACCAAGATCTCTTGCGACCTATAATGAAAACAAAGTTTATTAAAAAAAGTTTCAAAATAAAACAATAGTAAATAATCAAATATTAAATTGAAGTATTCTTTTTTTTGCAAGATGCTTTTCCATCAGCTTAATCCTGTTCCTATTATTCTATTCCTATTATATCAGCAAAGATTTAGCTCAATATTTCCTAGTTCCATGTAAGTTTTTGGCTTGATAAACAACTCTTTATTCAAATTACAGCTAATTTATGTCATGCGTGACCAGTAATTTGAATGTTTTGATTGGAGTTTCAGCAGCTTCGTTTTGAAATTCCAAATCTCAGCTCCAACTGTGATAAAAACTCCGGCAACTCAAAATGTTTTTATTTCATTTTCATTCTTTTGGAAAATATTTCACAATCATTCATGATAGCAGGTTTAAAACCTGATTTTTTTTTTGAATATCAGAGGCATTGATAGGAGATTTGAAAATGTTAATATGAAGACTTGAAAACTACATTTGAAGTCTTGTATTTATTGGTCACGCTTGACATAAATTAGCTGTAAAGAAAATAAAACTTATCCCTTGAAAGCTTTAGTAAAAGCACATTTTGTTATTGGTGCTCAAAAACATTTTGTTTTGACAAGAAATATTAATAATAATAATAAATGGTTTGTTGGAAAATACTACTATGGTACCTATGAGGAAAATTACAGTATATTTACGAAAATGTGATATAAAGAGTACAATATGAATATAATTTATTCTATATAAAAATTACAATAATATTATAGTGCTGTATCTTTTGGACTGAGACTACTCAGTAGAAAATAATGGAAAATAATTTGAAATTTTAGCCATGACAAACAATGTGCACATACTCCATATCACCTGCTTTCATCCAGGCTGCATTCTGTAGTATATAATCAGAATACAGAAGTGCAAAGATGTTTTAAAAGAAATTTCTGAGATTACTAGTGATCGCACTAGACATATATTATCGAAGTAGCTTGCTTGAAAATGGATGCATAGACAAGGAGAAGCATGACTGGAGAATCATATATGTATAGACAATGAGACCATGGAGGATCATTCAAATTGTGAGCTAGGTCTTACATTTAAGAAATGTAGTAGTCTCGTATACAAAAGACTAAAAGTGGATTTTTTGTTTTGGCTAGTAAAATTTCCTAATTTGATAGCCATATTGAGTAAATTTTGATAGTAACTTTTTTGTAAGAATATATTTGCAGGCTTGTATTGTGCTTTAAGCAGGAGGGGGGGTGGGGTGGTGTGCAG
Organism: Anthopleura sola; assembly: GCA_023349425.1. Lineage (NCBI taxonomy): Eukaryota > Metazoa > Cnidaria > Anthozoa > Actiniaria > Actiniidae > Anthopleura > Anthopleura sola. The sequence goes on along the minus strand of JALHLI010000035.1, from coordinate 834,364 downwards.
TCGTGAATAAGTGGCTTCTGTTATGAGCAAAGCAGCATTTCACTATCACAACAATCCTTAAAAAAGGTAACAACAAAAATACTAGTGGGGAGATGCATCCATACCCCCCACCCCCCCCCCCCCCCATCCACCCCAGGCATATGGGCCTGATTTTTCCTTTTCTGTATAAAACCATATCTGCAAGATGGTATGGCTGTTGAAACCTGTCAGTTGGCTAGCTATAAGTGGCATAAATAAAAAATGTTTCTTGCACATCTCTTAATGGATCAATACAATCCACAGTATAGTAGTTGGATGGAACTTCAAAAAGATAGATGCTTGCATATAAGAAAACGTTAAGGGGGTGAGCACAAAATAAACTGTTGGCAGCCTCCTTAATAAGGGATCTGCTTAATAGAGGTACTGTTGTATATAAATAAAGAAAATCAATACTTACAACTTATTGCGATTTTGAGCCAACAATACAGGTTTATATTGGTGGCTAGTTGGAAGAAAATATATTCCATATTGGCCATAGTCACAAAGAGACGAAGACCAATACCGAATATATTTTCTTCCACGCTGTCAATATAACCTGTATTGGTGGCTCAAAATCGCTATAAGTTTTGTATCACAATTTTTCTATAATTGTGCAGTAAATCTTATCATAAAGAATGGTCTGAACCCAGGTGAATGGATATTTTTCGAAGTAACAATATTTCTCGAAGAGACAATATTTGTATAATGATCATCCGGGTGGATGTAGTCCTGAGAAGACACTAGACTCTGAAGATGACTTCCGCACAGGTTGTCGAAACGTCAGTCACATCAAACAGTCCTTCTCAGGACTACATCCACCCGGATGATCATTATACAAATATTGTCTCTTCGAGAAATATTGTTACTTCGAAAAATAGTAATTCTTAGCAGACAATACAGGTTCATATTGGCGGCTCTCTCCTGATCAAACTTATAGGAGAATCGCGATACTTAGTAATAATGAAGGTAATGAAAAATTAGTTACTAGATTATATTACAACACATAGATTAAAGATCTATTAATTTCAACTTATTAAGGCACCAAAAATTGTTCAAATCATGACAAATCTAAAACTGCAGTATCGAGTTCAAAATGAGGATCTCTTTCTTTTTGCAACATTGATTTCGGCAAAACAGAAGTAGAACTGTAAGTTAGGTTCTTTTTATAATCTTATGAATGAATCAGGTCAAGGTCAAGTGGAAGCAAAAAAAGTCATGATTGTGCAGAATTTTGAGATAAAGTCACGTTATTCTTAGATGTCATGGTTTAGAAATAAGCTTGTCTAAATTATCTGAAATCATAAGAGTTAAAAAATGAGTTGAAGTACACTCAACCAATATTTTAATTAAGTGTTTAAATGTTTTCTTTGTGCACTTATGATAATTACATTATTAGAATTATAAAACTATAACTTCAAGCCACATAAAAAAACATTTTTTAAAGGACTAATGTAAAGCAATGGTCCAAAGGTCACCCTCATGACTGACAACCATTCTAACTTTACTACAGTCCATACAAATTATACAAGTGACTTTGGCCAAAAGATAAAAATCGTTCAAGGTCAAACTCCTAATTTTTATGACAATATATAAACAAATATTTCATGTTTAAATTCATTGTAATATCTTGGCAAGCTAAATTGTTTGTAAAGTATAACAGAGCACGTGTGGTTATGATTTTATACTGTAAGACACGTGTTGTATTTCGATTTTTTTCATGAACTTTCTTCGATGAAGACACAATTCGTGCAAAATATACCTTTTCTTGATTCTTCCCACGTTTCAAGCTGTTCTGTGACAATAAGCACGAATACCCAAGTTCTTGTTCGACTAAGGTCGTTCTGTAAACAATGAGAGTTGATAAGACAATAAGGACGAAGTGCCACGATACAATCTAGCAATTGTGTACAAAAGCATGACTATTTAATTTAATTACTTTACATTACAGTAAAAAACTTACTTGGAATACTCCTAGAAACCTTCCAAGATTTCCCTTAACTCCAGCCTAGAGAATGATAATAAAATAGACTATGTAAATAATTGATTGTTTCTATAAACGACGACGCAGCCTAAAGGTGACGGAGTATCACTAAACGTAAACCCAAATCAAACAATATTAACATGCACTTTCAATTTCGTACTCACTTCTTCTTGAACTTCACGGATTGCCGTTTCTCTTGAGTCCTCTCCTGGTTCTATTCCTCCAGCAGGAACGACCCATCTATCTGGGTGTCTAGAGCTTGATACCAGGAGGACCTAAAATTGAGAAGAAAGAAAGGTTTAGGAAATAGAGACCCCCGCGTACAACAGTTTACTCTATGACGACACTCGCCTCTTGTTCTTCTTCGCTTTTGAAGCAAAGGCAGCCAGCTCTTTGGACATAACCTTCTTCATCATACGTCCTCACACTGTTAGATCTATTCTTGATCATATCCAGTTAGTTTAAAGACTGTTAAATGAGAGATTAAGAGCACATTCTTCCTAAACAACGGCTATTGCTGCAGCTGAATTGCACTCACTTGTCGCCATGACAGGTAAAAGACCGGTACGCCCAGCGAGAATGACGGGAAGAACTACACCGGAAGTAAATGCATTGCATGAGGTAAGTTCCGGTACAGGGAGCCCAATCGAGGTAAAGTGTGACACTGATTATATTACAGACTGTAAAAAAAATTACATAAATCAAGAGAGAGAGAGAGAGAGAGAGAGTTTTGCTTTTAAGAGGCAGTCCGTGTAAGGATCGAATCAGGGAACACGGGGGCATTCAAAAGGCTCGAACATACGGTCGCGATTTTATATAGAATAACATCGATTCTCAAATTGCTAGATACCAGGCCGTCGCTTGAATTTTGTAAAAAGATCGATCAAAATTCAGGCCCGTAACCAGGGGGGAGAACAGGATGCACGTGCACCCCCCCCCCCCCCATCAGACCAAAAGGTCCGCTTTTTATCAACATTTGTTTGTTAAAGTTGATAAAGTTCATTATTATTATTACTGCTTGAAAATAATAATAATAAAAAAAAATACAGATTTAATGTAAATCAAAAAATTAAACCACTATCATTTCCCAGTTTTCTCCATTTGTTTCTTTTTTCCAATAATGTGTTGGGTTACCTGTGGTACACTACACTTAGGTCCATTTTTACTTGATGTGCACCCCCCCCCCCCCCCCCCCCCGGTAAATGTTCTGGTTACGGCCCTGGGATGGTTGCATCAGAATAAGAATGTACACGAGATGGATTGGATGGCTGTATCAGAATAAGAATGTACACGAGATGGATTGGATTGGTGCTTCAGAATTAGAATGATCACGCGATGGATTGGATGAGTTCATCAGAATAAGAATGTACACGAGATAGATTGGATGGGTGCATCAGAATAAGAATGTACACGAGATGGATTGGATGGGTGTATCAGAATAAGAATGTACACGAGATGGATTGGATGGGTGCATCAGAATAAGAATGTACACGAGATGGATTGGATGGGTGTATCAGAATAAGAAGGTACACGAGATGGATTAGATGTGTGTATCAGGATAAGAATGTTCACGGGATGGATTAGATGGGTGTATCAGAATAAGAATGTACACGAGATGGATTGGATGGGTGTATCAGAATGAAAATGTACACGAGATGGATTGGATGGGTGTATCAGAATGAAAATGTACACGAGATGGATTGGATGGGTGTATCAGAATGAAAATGTACACGAGATGGATTGGATGGACGCATCAGAATAAGAATGTACACGAGATGGATTGGATGGGTGTATCAGAATGAAAATGTACACGAGATGGATTGGATGGGTGCATCAGAATAAGAATGTACATGAGATGGATTAGATTGACGCATCAGAAGAAGAAAGTACACGAGATGGATTTGAATGGTGCTTCAGAATTAGAATGATCACGGGATGGATTGGATGGGTACATCAGAATAAGAATGTACACGAGATAGATTGGACGAACGTAAAGAATGAGAATGTACATGAAATGAGGGCTTCAATGGGGTATTCCTCTTCACGACTAAAACTTAAGATTCAGGCTTTCTTTACGGCTGATTATTTTAGAGTCTAGCCGTCTATATATATATATAGAAGGTGTGTATACGATATTCCATCATGAACTGCTAGCCACGTCCTTGGCAAGCTTCCACATGCTTATCGAGGGTCATTTTATGTAAGTCAAATGAGGTCCAATAAAGTGTTGATTTTACACAAAAGGCTGTGTTTCTAAAAGAGGACTCTCATAAAGATGGTCCTGAAGGGGTGAAATGATAGGAAGTGGGATTCACCTTTTTTGGCCGGGCTGACAGGTTTTTATGCCCTGGGACTGGGATTTAGCCATTACTGGGATTGAGATTTCTCTAATTCTTTATTACAAACTTTAACTCGGATTTTGCAGAGCCCTAAAGTTTACATGTGAGGAGACTGAAAATCTGAACGGCACCTTTAGATCGTTTTCCTTTTGTTTGTTTGTTTATTTGTTTGTTTGGGCGTTGTTTTTTTTTTATTGATGATCAATATACTTATATACGCATGCGCAGTCCTTGTACGTGTGCATAAACATATCTCACTTGTAACACCAAAAATGTCTCTTTGCAAAGCGGTATTTAAGAGATAAAACAATAAAAACTCAGTTCTGATTTTTACACCATCACTGATCTGCGCATACGTCGCATCTTAGTTTTTCTAAACACATCCCACATGGAAAAAAATAACCAAAGCGACAAAAGCATCAGCTCTTCAAACGACATACCGGGTGTGCTGGTCATAGCAAGGGGTTAATCATCTACGGTCTAGGGGCCGACTAACCTCTCCCTTAGGCTTGGGGGCCGAGCTTCCTGATCAGTCAGTAATGTCCTCCCGGGATAGCGGTGTTGGGGCCGAAATCTCCAGCGTAGCCGTAAGTCCATACGATGCTTCAGCAATCGATATCTGGAAGTATGGTCCCGGTAAATCAATCAATAAAAACAAATTAACTCCATAAAACTGAATCTTACATAAAGATGATTATGGTTATATATATTATAGAAATATTCCATGATATTCTGAAGTATCCGAACATGCATTTTTTGAGTATCCAAAATCATACTCTGGAGTATCCAAAATCATATTCTGGAGTATCCAAAATCCTATTCTGCAGAATCCAAAACCATATACTGGAGGATCCAAAACCATATTCTGGAGGATCCAAAATCACATTCTGGAGGATCCAAAACCATATTCTGGAGTATCCAAAATCATATTCTGGAGGATCCAAAATCATATTCTGGAGGATCTAAAATCATATTCTGGAGGATCGAAAATCATGTTCTGGACTATGCAAAACCATATTCTGGAGGATCCAAAATCATATTCTGGAGGATCCAAAACCATATTCTGGAGGATCATAAAACCATATTCTGGAGGATCCAAAATCATATTCTGGAGGATCATAAAACTATATTCTGGAGGATCCAAAATCATATTCTGGAGGATCCAAAATCATATTCTGGAGGATCGAAAACCATATTCTGGAGGATTATAAAACCATATTCTGGAGGATCCAAAATCATATTCTGGAGGATCATAAAACCATATTCTGGAGGATCATAAAACCATATTCTGGAGGATCCAAAATCATATTCTAGAGGATCCAAAACCATATTCTGGAGGATCATAAAACCATATTCTGGAGGATCGAAAATCATATTCTGGAGGATCCAAAATCTTATTCTAGATGATCCAAAACCATATTCTGGACGATCCAAAACCATATTCTGGAGGATCCAAAATAATATTCTGGACGATCCAAAACCATATTCTGGAGGATCCAAAATCATATTCTGCAGGATCCAAAATCATATTCTGGACGATGCAAAACCATATTCTGGACGATGCAAAACCATATTCTGGAGGATCCAAAATCATATTCTGGACGAGGCAAAACCATATTCTGGAGGATCCAAAACCATATTCTGTAGGATCCAAAATCATATTCTGCAGGATCCAAAATCATATTCTGCACGATGCAAAACCATATTCTGGAACGATCCAAAATTATATTCTGGACGATGCAGAACCATATTCTGGACGATCCAAAATCATATTCTGGAGGATCGAAAATCATGTTCTGGAGGATCGAAAACCATATTCTGGATGATCGAAAACCATATTCTGGAGTATCGAAAATCATATTCTGGAGGATCGAAAATCATGTTCTGGAGGATCGAAAACCATATTCTGGAGTATCCGATGATATTTTTGGATATTCAATCACATTTTGAAGTATCCGACAATTTTTTGGGGCATCAAACACGATATTCTAAAGTATCCTTTAATATGTAATCCAGATAAATTGGTTTGTATTCAAGGCAGAATAAGAATATACACCAGATGGATTGGATGGGCCTATCAGAATAAGAATGTACACCAGATAGACTGGATGGGTGCGTTAGAATAAGATTGTACACCAGATGGATTGGATGGGTGTATGAGAATAAGAATGTACACCAGATGGATTGGATGGGTGCATCAGAATAAAAATGTACACGAGATGGATTGGATGGGTGCATCAGAATAAGAATGTACACGAGATGGATTGGATGGGTGTATCAGAAGAAGAAAGTACACGAGATGGATTGGATTGGTGCTTCAGAATTAGAATGATCACGGGATGGATTGAATGGGTACATCAGAATCAGAATGTACACGAGATGGATTGGATGGGCGTATCAGAAGAAGAAAGTACACGAGATGGATTGGATTGGTGCTTCAGAATTATAATGTTCATGGGATGGATTGGATGGACGCAACAGAATAAGAAGGTACACGAGATGGATTGGATGGGTATATCAGGATAAGAATGTTCACGGGATGGATTGGATGGGTGTATCGGAATAAGAATGTACACGAGATGGATTGGATGGACGCATCAGAATAAGAATGTACACGTGATGGATTAGGTTAGTGCTTCAGAATTAGAAGATTTACGGGATGGATTGGATGGGTATATCAGAATAAGAATATACACGAGATGGATTGGATGGGTGCATCAGAATAAGAATGTACACGAGATAGATTGGACGAACGTAAAGAATGAGAAAGGACATGAAATGAGGGCTTCAATGGGGTATTCCTCTTCACGACTAAAGCTTAAGATTCAGGCTTTCTTTACGGCTGATTATTTTAGAGTCTAGCCGTCTATATATATATATATAGAAGGTGTGTATACGATATTCCATCATGAACTGCTAGCCACGTCCTTGGCAAGCTTCCACATGCTTATCGAGGGTCATTTTATGTAAGTCAAATGAGGTCCAATAAAGTGTTGATTTTACACAAAAGGCTGTGTTTCTAAAAGAGGACTCTCATAAAGATGGTCCTGAAGGGGTGAAATGATAGGAAGTGGGATTCACCTTTTTTGGCCGGGCTGACAGGTTTTTATGCCCTGGGACTGGGATTTAGCCATTACTGGGATTGAGATTTCTCTAATTCTTTATTACAAACTTTAACTCGGATTTTGCAGAGCCCTAAAGTTTACATGTGAGGAGACTGAAAATCTGAACGGCACCTTTAGATCGTTTTCCTTTTGTTTGTTTGTTTATTTGTTTGTTTCGGCGTTGTTTTTTTTTTATTGATGATCAATATACTTATATACGCATGCGCAGTCCTTGTACGTGTGCATAAACATATCTCACTTGTAACACCAAAAATGTCTCTTTGCAAAGCGGTATTTAAGAGATAAAACAATAAAAACTCAGTTCTGATTTTTACACCATCACTGATCTGCGCATACGTCGCATCTTAGTTTTTCTAAACACATCCCACATGGAAAAAAATAACCAAAGCGACAAAAGCATCAGCTCTTCAAACGATATACCGGGTGTGCTGGTCATAGCAAGGGGTTAATCATCTACGGTCTAGGGGCCGACTAACCTCTCCCTTAGGCTTGGGGGCCGAGCTTCCTGATCAGTCAGTAATGTCCTCCCGGGATAGCGGTGTTGGGGCCGAAATCTCCAGCGTAGCCGTAAGTCCATACGATGCTTCAGCAATCGATGTCTGGAAGTATGGTCCCGGTAAATCAATCAATAAAAAACAACTTAACTCCATAAAACTGAATCTTACATAAAGATGATTATGGTTATATATATTATAGAAATATTCCATGATATTCTGAAGTATCCGAACATGCATTTTTTGAGTATCCAAAATCATACTCTGGAGTATCCAAAATCATATTCTGGAGTATCCAAAATCCTATTCTGCAGAATCCAAAACCATATTCTCGACGATACAAAACCATATTCTGGAGGATCCAAAATAATATTCTGGACTATCAAAAACCATATTCTGGAGGATCCAAAATCATATTCTGCAGGATCCAAAATCATATTCTAGACGATGCAAAACCATATTCTGGACGATGCAAAACCATATTCTGGAGGATCCAAAATCATATTCTGGAGGATCATAAAACCATATTCTGGAGGATCATAAAACCATATTCTGGAGGATCCAAATTCATATTCTGGAGAATCCAAAACCATATTCTGGACTATGCAAAACCATATTCTGGACGATGCAAAACCATATTCTGCAGGATCCAAAACCATAATCTGGAGGATCCAAAACCATATTCTGGAGGATCCAAAACCATATTCTGGAGGATCATAAAACCATATTCTGGAGGATCCAAAATCATATTCTGCAGGATCCAAAATCATATTCTGGAGGATCCAAAACCATATTCTGGAGGATTATAAAACCATATTCTGGAGGATCCAAAATCATATTCTGGAGGATCATAAAACCATATTCTGGAGGATCATAAAACCATATTCTGGAGGATCCAAAATCATATTCTGGAGGATCCAAAACCATATTCTGGACTATGCAAAACCATATTCTGGACGATGCAAAACCATATTCTGCAGGATCCAAAACCATAATCTGCAGGATCCAAAACCATATTCTGGAGGATACAAAACCATATTCTGGACGATGCAAAACCATATTATGGACGATTCAAAACCATATTCTGCAGGATCCAAAATCATATTCTGGAGGATCCAAAATCATATTCTGGAGGATCCAAAATCATATTCTGGAGAATCCAAAATCTTATTCTAGATGATCCAAAACCATATTCTCGACGATCCAAAACCATATTCTGGAGGATCCAAAATAATATTCTGGACTATCAAAAACCATATTCTGGAGGATCCAAAATCATATTCTGCAGGATCCAAAATCATATTCTGGACGATGCAAAACCATATTCTGGACGATGCAAAACCATATTCTGGAGGATCCAAAATCATATTCTGGAGGATCATAAAACCATATTCTGGAGGATCATAAAACCATATTCTGGAGGATCCAAAATCATATTCTGGAGAATCCAAAATCATATTCTGGACTATGCAAAACCATATTCTGGACGATGGAAAACCATATTCTGCAGGATCCAAAACCATAATCTGGAGGATCCAAAACCATATTCTGGAGGATCCGAAACCATATTCTGGAGGATCAAAAATCATATTCTGGAGGATCATAAAACAATATTCTGGAGGATCCAAAATCATATTCTGGAGGATCCAAAATCATATTCTGGAGGATCCAAAACCATATTCTGGAGGATTATAAAACCATATCCTGGAGGATTCAAAATCATACTCTGGAGGATCATAAAACCATATTCTGGAGGATCATAAAACCATATTCTGGAGGATCCAAAATCATATTCTGGAGGATCCAAAACCATATTCTGGCCTATGCAAAACCATATTCTGGACGATGCAAAACCATATTCTGCAGGATGCAAAACCATAATCTGGAGGATCCAAAACCATATTCTGGAGGATACAAAACCATATTCTGGACGATGCAAAACCATATTATGGACGATTCAAAACCATATTCTGGAAGATCCAAAATCATATTCTGGAGGATCCAAAATCATATTCTGGAGGATCCAAAATCATATTCTGGAGGATCCAAAATCATATTCTGGAGGATCCAAAATCATATTCTGGAGGATCGAAAATCATGTTCTGGACTATGCAAAACCATATTCTGGAGGATCCAAAATCATATTGTGGACGAGGCAAAACCATATTCTGGAGTATCCAAAACCATAATCTGGAGGATCCAAAATCATATTCTGAACGATGCAAAACCATATTCTGGACGATCCAAAATCATATTCTCTACGATCAGAAATCATATTCTGGACGATCGAAAACCATATTCTGGAGGATCGAAAATCATATTCTGGAGGATCCAAAACCATATTCTGGAGTATCCAAAATCATATTCTGGAGGATCCAAAATCATATTCTGGAGGATCCAAAATCATATTCTGGAGGATCGAAAATCATGTTCTGGACTATGCAAAACCATATTCTGGAGGATCCAAAATCATATTCTGGAGGATCCAAAACCATATTCTGGAGGATCATAAAACCATATTCTGGAGGATCCAAAATCATATTCTGGAGGATCATAAAACCATATTCTGGAGGATCCAAAATCATATTCTGGAGGATCCAAAATCATATTCTGGAGGATCGAAAACCATATTCTGGAGGATTATAAAACCATATTCTGGAAGATCCAAAATCATATTCTGGAGGATCATAAAACCATATTCTGGAGGATCATAAAACCATATTCTGGAGGATCCAAAATCATATTCTAGAGGATCCAAAACCATATTCTGGAGGATCATAAAACCATATTCTGGAGGATCCAAAATCATATTCTGGAGGATCCAAAATCTTATTCTAGATGATCCAAAACCATATTCTGGACGATCCAAAACCATATTCTGGAGGATCCAAAATAATATTCTGGACGATCCAAAACCATATTCTGGAGGATCCAAAATCATATTCTGCAGGATCCAAAATCATATTCTGGACGATGCAAAACCATATTCTGGACGATGCAAAACCATATTCTGGAGGATCCAAAATCATATTCTGGACGAGGCAAAACCATATTCTGGAGGATCCAAAACCATATTCTGTAGGATCCAAAATCATATTCTGCAGGATCCAAAATCATATTCTGCACGATGCAAAACCATATTCTGGAACGATCCAAAATTATATTCTGGACGATGCAGAACCATATTCTGGACGATCCAAAATCATATTCTGGAGGATCGAAAATCATGTTCTGGAGGATCGAAAACCATATTCTGGATGATCGAAAACCATATTCTGGAGTATCGAAAATCATATTCTGGAGGATCGAAAATCATGTTCTGGAGGATCGAAAACCATATTCTGGAGTATCCGATGATATTTTTGGATATTCAATCACATTTTGAAGTATCCGACAATTTTTTGGAGCATCAAACACGATATTCTAAAGTATCCTTTAATATGTAATCCAGATAAATTGGTTTGTATTCAAGGCAGAATAAGAATATACACCAGATGGATTGGATGGGCCTATCAGAATAAGAATGTACACCAGATAGACTGGATGGGTGCGTTAGAATAAGATTGTACACCAGATGGATTGGATGGGTGTATGAGAATAAGAATGTACACCAGATGGATTGGATGGGTGCATCAGAATAAAAATGTACACGAGATGGATTGGATGGGTGCATCAGAATAAGAATGTACACGAGATGGATTGGATGGGTGTATCAGAAGAAGAAAGTACACGAGATGGATTGGATTGGTGCTTCAGAATTAGAATGATCACGGGATGGATTGAATGGGTACATCAGAATAAGAATGTACACGAGATAGATTGGATGGGTGTATCAGAAGAAGAAAGTACACGAGATGGATTGGATTGGTGCTTCAGAATTATAATGTTCATGGGATGGATTGGATGGACGCAACAGAATAAGAAGGTACACGAGATGGATTGGATGGGTATATCAGGATAAGAATGTTCACGGGATGGATTGGATGGGTGTATCGGAATAAGAATGTACACGAGATGGATTGGATGGACGCATCAGAATAAGAATGTACACGTGATGGATTAGGTTAGTGCTTCAGAATTAGAAGATTTACGGGATGGATTGGATGGGTATATCAGAATAAGAATATACACGAGATGGATTGGATGGGTGCATCAGAATAAGAATGTACACGAGATAGATTGGACGAACGTAAAGAATGAGAAAGGACATGAAATAAGGGCTTCAATGGGGGTATTCCTCTTCACGACTAAAGCTTAAGATTCAGGCTTTCTTTACGGCTGATTATTTTAGAGTCTAGCCGTCTATATATATATATAGAAGGTGTGTATACGATATTCCATCATGAACTGCTAGCCACGTCCTTGGCAAGCTTCCACATGCTTATCGAGGGTCATTTTATGTAAGTCAAATGAGGTCCAATAAAGTGTTGATTTTACACAAAAGGCTGTGTTTCTAAAAGAGGACTCTCATAAAGATGGTCCTGAAGGGGTGAAATGATAGGAAGTGGGATTCACCTTTTTTGGCCGGGCTGACAGGTTTTTATGCCCTGGGACTGGGATTTAGCCATTACTGGGATTGAGATTTCTCTAATTCTTTATTACAAACTTTAACTCGGATTTTGCAGAGCCCTAAAGTTTACATGTGAGAAGACTGAAAATCTGAACGGCACCTTTAGATCGTTTTCCTTTTGTTTGTTTGTTTATTTGTTTGTTTGGGCGTTGTTTTTTTTTTATTGATGATCAATATACTTATATACGCATGCGCAGTCCTTGTACGTGTGCATAAACATATCTCACTTGTAACACCAAAAATGTCTCTTTGCAAAGCGGTATTTAAGAGATAAAACAATAAAAACTCAGTTCTGATTTTTACACCATCACTGATCTGCGCATACGTCGCATCTTAGTTTTTCTAAACACATCCCACATGGAAAAAAATAACCAAAGCGACAAAAGCATCAGCTCTTCAAACGACATACCGGGTGTGCTGGTCATAGCAAGGGGTTAATCATCTACGGTCTAGGGGCCGACTAACCTCTCCCTTAGGCTTGGGGGCCGAGCTTCCTAATCAGTCAGTAATGTCCTCCCGGGATAGCGGTGTTGGGGCCGAAATCTCCAGCGTAGCCGTAAGCCCGTACGATGCTTCAGCAATCGATATCTGGAAGTATGGTCCCGGTAAATCAATCAATAAAAACAAATTAACTCCATAAAACTGAATCTTACATAAAGATGATTATGGTTATATATATTATAGAAATATTCCATGATATTCTGAAGTATCCGAACATGCATTTTTTGAGTATCCAAAATCATACTCTGGAGTATCCAAAATCATATTCTGGAGTATCCAAAATCCTATTCTGCAGAATCCAAAACCATATACTGGAGGATCCAAAACCATATTCTGGAGGATCCAAAATCACATTCTGGAGGATCCAAAACCATAATCGGGAGAATCCAAAACCATATTCTGGAGGATCCAAAATCATATTCTGGAGGATCATAAAACCATATTCTGCAGGATCCAAAATCATATTCTAGACGATGCAAAACCATATTCTGGACGATGCAAAACCATATTCTGGAGGATCCAAAATCATATTCTGGAGGATCCAAAATCTTATTCTAGATGATCCAAAACCATATTCTCGACGATACAAAACCATATTCTGGAGGATCCAAAATAATATTCTGGACTATCAAAAACCATATTCTGGAGGATCCAAAATCATATTCTGCAGGATCCAAAATCATATTCTAGACGATGCAAAACCATATTCTGGACGATGCAAAACCATATTCTGGAGGATCCAAAATCATATTCTGGAGGATCATAAAACCATATTCTGGAGGATCATAAAACCATATTCTGGAGGATCCAAATTCATATTCTGGAGAATCCAAAACCATATTCTGGACTATGCAAAACCATATTCTGGACGATGCAAAACCATATTCTGCAGGATCCAAAACCATAATCTGGAGGATCCAAAACCATATTCTGGAGGATCCAAAACCATATTCTGGAGGATCATAAAACCATATTCTGGAGGATCCAAAATCATATTCTGCAGGATCCAAAATCATATTATGGAGGATCCAAAACCATATTCTGGAGGATTATAAAACCATATTTTGGAGGATCCAAAATCATATTCTGGAGGATCATAAAACCATATTCTGGAGGATCATAAAACCATATTCTGGAGGATCCAAAATCATATTCTGGAGGATCCAAAACCATATTCTGGAGTATGCAAAACCATATTCTGGACGATGCAAAACCATATTCTGCAGGATCCAAAACCATAATCTGCAGGATCGAAAACCATATTCTGGAGGATACAAAACCATATTCTGGACGATGCAAAACCATATTATGGACGATTCAAAACCATATTCTGCAGGATCCAAAATCATATTCTGGAGGATCCAAAATCATATTCTGGAGGATCCAAAATCATATTCTGGAGGATCCAAAATCTTATTCTAGATGATCCAAAACCATATTCTCGACGATCCAAAACCATATTCTGGAGGATCCAAAATAATATTCTGGACTATCAAAAACCATATTCTGGAGGATCCAAAATCATATTCTGCAGGATCCAAAATCATATTCTGGACGATGCAAAACCATATTCTGGACGATGCAAAACCATATTCTGGAGGATCCAAAATCATATTCTGGAGGATCATAAAACCATATTCTGGAGGATCATAAAACCATATTCTGGAGGATCCAAAATCATATTCTGGAGAATCCAAAATCATATTCTGGACTATGCAAAACCATATTCTGGACGATGGAAAACCATATTCTGCAGGATCCAAAACCATAATCTGGAGGATCCAAAACCATATTCTGGAGGATCCAAAACCATATTCTGGAGGATCAAAAATCATATTCTGGAGGATCATAAAACCATATTCTGGAGGATCCAAAATCATATTCTGGAGGATCCAAAATCATATTCTGGAGGATCCAAAACCATATTCTGGAGGATTATAAAACCATATTCTGGAGGATTCAAAATCATACTCTGGAGGATCATAAAACCATATTCTGGAGGATCATAAAACCATATTCTGGAGGATCCAAAATCATATTCTGGAGGATCCAAAACCATATTCTGGCCTATGCAAAACCATATTCTGGACGATGCAAAACCATATTCCGCAGGATGCAAAACCATAATCTGGAGGATCCAAAACCATATTCTGGAGGATACAAAACCATATTCTGGACGATGCAAAACCATATTATGGACGATTCAAAACCATATTCTGGAAGATCCAAAATCATATTCTGGAGGATCCAAGATCATATTCTGGAGGATCCAAAATCATATTCTGGAGGATCCAAAATCATATTCTGGAGGATCCAAAATCATATTCTGGAGGATCGAAAATCATGTTCTGGACTATGCAAAACCATATTCTGGAGGATCCAAAATCATATTGTGGACGAGGCAAAACCATATTCTGGAGTATCCAAAACCATAATCTGGAGGATCCAAAATCATATTCTGAACGATGCAAAACCATATTCTGGACGATCCAAAATCATATTCTCTACGATCAGAAATCATATTCTGGACGATCGAAAACCATATTCTGGAGGATCGAAAATCATATTCTGGAGGATCCAAAACCATATTCTGGAGTATCCAAAATCATATTCTGGAGGATCCAAAATCATATTCTGGAGGATCCAAAATCATATTCTGGAGGATCGAAAATCATGTTCTGGACTATGCAAAACCATATTCTGGAGGATCCAAAATCATATTCTGGAGGATCCAAAACCATATTCTGGAGGATCATAAAACCATATTCTGGAGGATCCAAAATCATATTCTGGAGGATCATAAAACCATATTCTGGAGGATCCAAAATCATATTCTGGAGGATCCAAAATCATATTCTGGAGGATCGAAAACCATATTCTGGAGGATTATAAAACCATATTCTGGAGGATCCAAAATCATATTCTGGAGGATCATAAAACCATATTCTGGAGGATCATAAAAGCATATTCTGGAGGATCCAAAATCATATTCTAGAGGATCCAAAACCATATTCTGGAGGATCATAAAGCCATATTCTGGAGGATTCAAAATCATATTCTGGAGGATCCAAAATCTTATTCTAGATGATCCAAAACCATATTCTGGACGATCCAAAACCATATTCTGGAGGATCCAAAATAATATTCTGGACGATCCAAAACCATATTCTGGAGGATCCAAAATCATTTTCTGCAGGATCCAAAATCATATTCTGGACGATGCAAAACCATATTCTGGACGATGCAAAACCATATTCTGGAGGATCCAAAATCATATTCTGGACGAGGCAAAACCATATTCTGGAGGATCCAAAACCATATTCTGTAGGATCCAAAATCATATTCTGCAGGATCCAAAATCATATTCTGCACGATGCAAAACCATATTCTGGAACGATCCAAAATTATATTCTGGACGATGCAGAACCATATTCTGGACGATCCAAAATCATATTCTGGAGGATCGAAAATCATGTTCTGGAGGATCGAAAACCATATTCTGGATGATCGAAAACCATATTCTGGAGTATCGAAAATCATATTCTGGAGGATCGAAAATCATGTTCTGGAGGATCGAAAACCATATTCTGGAGTATCCGATGATATTTTTGGATATTCAATCACATTTTGAAGTATCCGACAATTTTTTGGAGCATCAAACACGATATTCTAAAGTATCCTTTAATATGTAATCCAGATAAATTGGTTTGTATTCAAGGCAGAATAAGAATATACACCAGATGGATTGGATGGGCCTATCAGAATAAGAATGTACACCAGATAGACTGGATGGGTGCGTTAGAATAAGATTGTACACCAGATGGATTGGATGGGTGTATGAGAATAAGAATGTACACCAGATGGATTGGATGGGTGCATCAGAATAAAAATGTACACGAGATGGATTGGATGGGTGCATCAGAATAAGAATGTACACGAGATGGATTGGATGGGTGTATCAGAAGAAGAAAGTACACGAGATGGATTGGATTGGTGCTTCAGAATTAGAATGATCACGGGATGGATTGAATGGGTACATCAGAATAAGAATGTACACGAGATAGATTGGATGGGTGTATCAGAAGAAGAAAGTACACGAGATGGATTGGATTGGTGCTTCAGAATTATAATGTTCATGGGATGGATTGGATGGACGCAACAGAATAAGAAGGTACACGAGATGGATTGGATGGGTATATCAGGATAAGAATGTTCACGGGATGGATTGGATGGGTGTATCGGAATAAGAATGTACACGAGATGGATTGGATGGACGCATCAGAATAAGAATGTACACGTGATGGATTAGGTTAGTGCTTCAGAATTAGAAGATTTACGGGATGGATTGGATGGGTATATCAGAATAAGAATATACACGAGATGGATTGGATGGGTGCATCAGAATAAGAATGTACACGAGATAGATTGGACGAACGTAAAGAATGAGAAAGGACATGAAATGAGGGCTTCAATGGGGTATTCCTCTTCACGACTAAAGCTTAAGATTCAGGCTTTCTTTACGGCTGATTATTTTAGAGTCTAGCCGTCTATATATATATTTAAAAAACTCATTAATGTTCAATAGCCATTTTGTCCAATCCGATACTCGTCAGTAGTCAAGTGGAGAGCACTTTGTAGTATATAAAAAACGAGTAGCAGTGTTTTATCAAGGATAAAAACCCGAGCGCAGCGAGGGTTTTTGATCCTTGATAAAACACGTGCTACGAGTTTTTTATATGGCTTAAAAAAGCTCATTAATGTTCAATAGCCATTTTGTTCAATATCGATAGAAAACAATGATTAAAAAATGCTTTTGAAATGAAAAGAGATGCGTGGTTTTCACTTGGGAATTTGCTTTATTGAGCAATAACAATGAAATGGCAATCGTGATGTATTCAGTACTTCAGTATATTCAGTATTGCAATCAGTCGCGCAGAAAGCAATTCATTGCACATTGGCAAGATCGACGAACATGCCACCAAAACGGAAATTTCGACTACCAAAAACATCTGAGGAAGAAAAGAAGGTGATTTTCAGTCCTTATTTGATTTAGATTTAGATATTGCCGATGATATACTTGCAAATATATCAGAACCGTCTAGCTCTGCTAATCCTGAAAGCACATTGTCAGCACCCGGTGGAATATTTAATAATTGCGTATTTCATTTCACTCGCTAATAGAACTTGAACTGACATAGTCAAGCATAGTTATAAATAAGATAAGAAATTAGGTTACCAACAAATACAGTTATGTTCAGAGATAAATAGCATGATTTGCAATTCGTATGATATAAATACTGTGAAACTATAATATAAGAACGTTGTATTTCTTTATCTATCTCCACACGTACCTTTATATAAAGACACATGTAACTTTAGATATAGATTAAAGCTCATTAAAAACCATTGTCTGTGTATTATACCCCGTTATTCCCCTGGGCTGAATTCAAATCCCTCCCCGCGCTTTAAATTTGTATAGTACTTTATAGAGTATAAAGTGCTCTCCACGTGACTACTGATGAGTATCGGATTGGACAAAATGGCTATTGAATATTAATGAGTTTTTTAAATATATATATATATGTATATATATATGGACGCATCAGAATAAGAATGTACACGTGATGGATTAGGTTAGTGCTTCAGAATTAGAAGATTTACGGGATGGATTGGATGGGTATATCAGAATAAGAATATACACGAGATGGATTGGATGGGTGCATCAGAATAAGAATGTACACGAGATAGATTGGACGAACGTAAAGAATGAGAAAGGACATGAAATGAGGGCTTCAATGGGGGTATTCCTCTTCACGACTAAAGCTTAAGATTCAGGCTTTCTTTACGGCTGATTATTTTAGAGTCTAGCCGTCTATATATATATATAGAAGGTGTGTATACGATATTCCACCATGAACTGCTAGCCACGTCCTTGGCAAGCTTCCACATGCTTATCGAGGGTCATTTTATGTAAGTCAAATGAGGTCCAATAAAGTGTTGATTTTACACAAAAGGCTGTGTTTCTAAAAGAGGACTCTCATAAAGATGGTCCTGAAGGGGTAAAATGATAGGAAGTGGGATTCACCTTTTTTGGCCGGGCTGAAAGGTTTTTATGCCCTGGGACTGGGATTTAGCCATTACTGGGATTGAGATTTCTCTAATTCTTTATTATAAACTTTAACTCGGATTTTGCAGAGCCCTAAAGTTTACGTGTGAGGAGACTGAAAATCTGAACGGCACCTTTAGATCGTTTTCCTTTTGTTTGTTTGTTTGTTTATTTGTTTGGGCGTTGTTTTTTTTATTGATGATCAATATACTTATATACGCATGCGCAGTCCTTGTACGTGTGCATAAACATATCTCACTTGTAACACCAAAAATGTCTCTTTGCAAAGCGGTATTTAAGAGATAAAACAATAAAAACTCAGTTCTGATTTTTACACCATCACTGATCTGCGCATAAGTCGCATCTGAGTTTTTCTAAACACATCCCACATGGAAAAAAAATAACCAAAGCGACAAAAGCATCAGCACTTCAAACGACATACCGGGTGTGCTGGTCATAGCAAGGGGTTAATCATCTACGGTCTAGGGGCCGACTAACCTCTCCCTTAGGCTTGGGAGCCGAGCTTCCTGATCAGTCAGTAATGTCCTCCCGGGATAGCGGTGTTGGGGCCGAAATCTCCAGCGTAGCCGTAAGTCCATACGATGCTTCAGCAATCGATGTCTGGAAGTATGGTTCCGGTAAATCAATCAATAAAAACAAATTAACATCATCAAACTGAATCTTACATAAAGATGTTTATGGTTATATATATTATAGAAATATTCCATGATATTCTGAAGTATCCGAACATGCATTTTTGAGTATCCAAAATCATATTCTCGACGATCCAAAATCATATTCTGGAGGATCGAAAACCATATTCTGGAGGATCCAAAATCACATTCTGGTGGATCGAAAACCATATTCTGGAGGATCGAAAATCATATTCTGGAGTATCCGATGATGTTTTTGGATATTCAATCACATTTTGAAGTATCCGACAATTTTTTGGAGCATCAAACACGATATTCTGCAGTATCCTTTAATATGTAATCCAGATAAATTGGTTTGTATTCAAGGCAGAATAAGAATATACACCAGATGGATTGGATGGGCCTATCAGAATAAGAATGAACACCAGATTGACTGGATGGGTGCGTTAGAATAAGATTGTACACCAGATGGATTGGATGGGTGTATCAGAATAAGAATGTACACCAGATGGATTGGATGGGTGCATCAGAATAAAAATGTACACGAGATTGATTGGATGGGTGTATCAGAATAAGAATGTACACGAGATGGATTGGATAGGTGCATCAGAATAAGAATGTACGTACACGAGAAGGATTGGATGGGTGCATCAGGATTAGGATGTACTCGAGATGGATTGGATGGGTGCATCAGAAGAAGAATGTACACGATATGGATTGGATGGGTGCATCAGAAGAAGAATGTACACGAGATAGATTGGATGGGTGTATCAGAATAAGAATGTACACGAGATGGATTGGATGGGCGTATCAGAATAAGAATGTACACGAGATGGATTGGATGGGTGCATCAGAAGAAGAATGTACACGTGATGGATTGGATTGGTGTATCAGAATAACAATGTACACGAGATGGATTGGATGGGTGCATCAGAATAAGAATGTACACGAGATGGATAATTGGATGGGTGCATCAGAATAAGAATGTACACGAGATGGATTGGATGGGTGTATTAGAATAAGAATGTACACGAGATGGATTGGATGGGTGCATCAGAATAAGAATGTACACGAGATGGATTGGATGGATGTATCAGAAGAAGAAAGTACACGAGATGGATTGGATTGGTGCTTCAGAATTAGAATGATCACGGGATGGATTGGATGGGTACATCAGAATAAGAATGTACACGAGATAGATTGGACGAACGTAAAGAATGAGAATGTACATGAAATCAGGGCTTCAATGGGGTATTCCTCTTCACGACTAAAGCTTAAGATTCAGGCTTTCTTTACGGCTGATTATTTTAGAGTCTAGCCGTCTATATATATATATATAGAAGGTGTGTATACGATATTCCATCATGAACTGCTAGCCACGTCCTTGGCAAGCTTCCACATGCTTATCGAGGGTCATTTTATGTAAGTCAAATGAGGTCCAATAAAGTGTTGATTTTACACAAAAGGCTGTGTTTCTAAAAGAGGACTCTTATAAAGATGGTCCTGAAGGGGTAAAATGATAGGAAGTGGGATTCACCTTTTTTGGCCGGGCTGAAAGGTTTTTATGCCCTGGGACTGGGATTTAGCCATTACTGGGATTGAGATTTCTCTAATTCTTTATTATAAACTTTAACTCGGATTTTGCAGAGCCCTAAAGTTTACGTGTGAGGAGACTGAAAATCTGAACGGCACCTTTAGATCGTTTTCCTTTTGTTTGTTTGTTTGTTTATTTGTTTGGGCGTTGTTTTTTTATTGATGATCAATGTACTTATATACGCATGCGCAGTCCTTGTACGTGTGCATAAACATATCTCACTTGTAACACCAAAAATGTCTCTTTGCAAAGCGGTATTTAAGAGATAAAACAATAAAAACTCAGTTCTGATTTTTACACCATCACTGATCTGCGCATAAGTCGCATCTGAGTTTTTCTAAACACATCCCACATGGAAAAATATAACCAAAGCGACAAAAGCATCAGCACTTCAAACGACATACCGGGTGTGCTGGTCATAGCAAGGGGTTAATCATCTACGGTCTAGGGGCCGACTAACCTCTCCCTTAGGCTTGGGAGCCGAGCTTCCTGATCAGTCAGTAATGTCCTCCCGGGATAGCGGTGTTGGGGCCGAAATCTCCAGCGTAGCCGTAAGTCCATACGATGCTTCAGCAATCGATGTCTGGAAGTATGGTTCCGGTAAATCAATCAATAAAAACAAATTAACATCATCAAACTGAATCTTACATAAAGATGTTTATGGTTATATATATTATAGAAATATTCCATGATATTCTGAAGTATCCGAACATGCATTTTTGAGTATCCAAAATCATATTCTCGACGATCCAAAATCATATTCTGGAGGATCGAAAACCATATTCTGGAGGATCCAAAATCACATTCTGGTGGATCGAAAACCATATTCTGGAGGATCGAAAATCATATTCTGGAGTATCCGATGATGTTTTTGGATATTCAATCACATTTTGAAGTATCCGACAATTTTTTGGAGCATCAAACACGATATTCTGCAGTATCCTTTAATATGTAATCCAGATAAATTGGTTTGTATTCAAGGCAGAATAAGAATATACACCAGATGGATTGGATGGGCCTATCAGAATAAGAATGAACACCAGATTGACTGGATGGGTGCGTTAGAATAAGATTGTACACCAGATGGATTGGATGGGTGTATCAGAATAAGAATGTACACCAGATGGATTGGATGGGTGCATCAGAATAAAAATGTACACGAGATTGATTGGATGGGTGTATCAGAATAAGAATGTACACGAGATGGATTGGATAGGTGCATCAGAATAAGAATGTACGTACACGAGAAGGATTGGATGGGTGCATCAGGATTAGGATGTACTCGAGATGGATTGGATGGGTGCATCAGAAGAAGAATGTACACGATATGGATTGGATGGGTGCATCAGAAGAAGAATGTACACGAGATAGATTGGATGGGTGTATCAGAATAAGAATGTACACGAGATGGATTGGATGGGCGTATCAGAATAAGAATGTACACGAGATGGATTGGATGGGTGCATCAGAAGAAGAATGTACACGTGATGGATTGGATTGGTGTATCAGAATAACAATGTACACGAGATGGATTGGATGGGTGCATCAGAATAAGAATGTACACGAGATGGATAATTGGATGGGTGCATCAGAATAAGAATGTACACGAGATGGATTGGATGGGTGTATTAGAATAAGAATGTACACGAGATGGATTGGATGGGTGCATCAGAATAAGAATGTACACGAGATGGATTGGATGGATGTATCAGAAGAAGAAAGTACACGAGATGGATTGGATTGGTGCTTCAGAATTAGAATGATCACGGGATGGATTGGATGGGTACATCAGAATAAGAATGTACACGAGATAGATTGGACGAACGTAAAGAATGAGAATGTACATGAAATCAGGGCTTCAATGGGGTATTCCTCTTCACGACTAAAGCTTAAGATTCAGGCTTTCTTTACGGCTGATTATTTTAGAGTCTAGCCGTCTATATATATATATATAGAAGGTGTGTATACGATATTCCATCATGAACTGCTAGCCACGTCCTTGGCAAGCTTCCACATGCTTATCGAGGGTCATTTTATGTAAGTCAAATGAGGTCCAATAAAGTGTTGATTTTACACAAAAGGCTGTGTTTCTAAAAGAGGACTCTTATAAAGATGGTCCTGAAGGGGTAAAATGATAGGAAGTGGGATTCACCTTTTTTGGCCGGGCTGAAAGGTTTTTATGCCCTGGGACTGGGATTTAGCCATTACTGGGATTGAGATTTCTCTAATTCTTTATTATAAACTTTAACTCGGATTTTGCAGAGCCCTAAAGTTTACGTGTGAGGAGACTGAAAATCTGAACGGCACCTTTAGATCGTTTTCCTTTTGTTTGTTTGTTTGTTTATTTGTTTGGGCGTTGTTTTTTTATTGATGATCAATGTACTTATATACGCATGCGCAGTCCTTGTACGTGTGCATAAACATATCTCACTTGTAACACCAAAAATGTCTCTTTGCAAAGCGGTATTTAAGAGATAAAACAATAAAAACTCAGTTCTGATTTTTACACAATCACTGATCTGCGCATACGTCGCATCTGAGTTTTTCTAAACACATCCCACATGGAAAAATATAACCAAAGCGACAAAAGCATCAGCACTTCAAACGACATACCGTGTGTGCTGGTCATAGCAAGGGGTTAATCATGTACGGTCTAGGGGCCGACTAACCTCTCCCTTAGGCTTGGGAGCCGAGCTTCCTGATCAGTCAGTAATGTCCTCCCGGGATAGCGGTGTTGGGGCCGAAATCTCCAGCGTAGCCGTAAGTCCATACGATGCTTCAGCAATCGATGTCTGGAAGTATGGTTCCGGTAAATCAATCAATAAAAACAAATTAACTTCATCAAACTGAATCTTACATAAAGATGTTTATGGTTATATATATTATAGAAATATTCCATGATATTCTGAAGTATCCGAACATGCATTTTTGAGTATCCAAAATCATACTCTGGAGTATCCAAAATGATATTCTGGAGTATCCAAAATTATATTCTGGAGGATGCAAAATCATATTCTGGAGGATCCAAAATCATATTCTGGAGGATCGAAAATCTTATTCTGGAGTATCCAAAATCATATTCTGGAGGATCCAAAACCATAATCTAGAGGATCCAAAACCATATTCTGTAGGATCCAAAATCTTATTCTGGAGGATCAAAAATCATATTCTGGAGTATCCAAAATCATATTCTGGAGGATCCAAAATCATATTCTGGAGGATCGAAAATCATATTCTGGAGTATCCAAAACCATATTGTGGAGGATCCAAAACCATATTGTGGAGGATCCAAAATCATATTCTGGAGTATCCAAAATCTTATTCTGGAGGATCAAAAATCATATTCTGGAGTATCCAAAATCATATTCTGGAGGATCCAAAACCATATTCTGGAGGATCGAAAATCATAATCTGGAGTATCCAAAATCTTATTCTGGAGCATCAAAAATCATATTCTGGAGTATCCAAAATCATATTCTGGAGGATCCAAAATCTTATTCTGGAGGATCAAAAATCATATTCTGGAGTATCCAAAATCATATTCTGGAGGATCCAAAATCATATTCTGGAGGATCGAAAATCATATTCTGGAGTATCCAAAACCATATTCTGGAGGATCCAAAACCATATTGTGGAGGATCCAAAATCATATTGTGGAGGATCCAAAATCATATTGTGGAGGATCCAAAACTATATTCTGGAGGATCCAAAACCATATTCTGGAGGATCCAAAACCATATTCTGGAGGATCCAAAACCATATCCTGGAGGATCCAAAAACATATTCTGGAGGATCCAAAACCATATTCTGGAAGATCCAAAACCATACTCTGGAGGATCCAAAACCATATTCTGGAGGATCCAAAACCATATTCTGGAGGATCCAAAACCATATTCTGGAAGATCCAAAACCATATTCTGGAGGATCCAAAACCATATTCTGGAGGATCCAAAACCATATCCTGGAGGATCCAAAACCGTATTCTGGAGGATCAAAACCATATTCTGGACGATACAAAACCATATTCTGGACGATTCAAAACCATATTCTGGAGGATCCAAAATCATATTCTGGAGGATCCAAAATCATATTCTGTGGGATCCAAAATCATATTCTGGAGGATCGAAAACAATATTCTGGACGATCCAAAAAGCATATTCTGGAGAATCGAAAATCATATTCTGGAGGATCGAAAATCATATTCTGGGGCATCCAAAATCATATTCTGGAGGATCAAAAATCATATTCTGGAGGATCGAAAATCATATTCTGGAAGATTGAAAATCATATTCTGGAGGATCGAAAATCATATTCTGGAGCATCGAAAATCATATTCTGGAGGATCGAAAATCATATTCTGGAGGATCGAAAATCATATTCTGGAGGATCCAGAATCATATTCTGGACGATCCACAACCATATTCTGGAGGATCCAAAACCATATTCTGCAGGATCCAAAACCATATTCTAGAGGATCCAAAACCATATTCTGGAGGATCCAAAATCATATTCTGGAGGAACCAAAACCATATTGTGGAGGATCCAAAATCATATTCTGGAGGATCGAAAATCATATTCTGGAGGATCGAAAATCATATTCTGGATGATTGAAAATCATATTCTGGATGATTGAAAATCATATTCTGGAGGATCGAAAATCATATTCTGGAGGATCGAAAATCATATTCTGGAGGATCGAAAATCATATTCTGGAGGATCTAGAATCATATTCTGGACGATACTCAACCATATTCTGGAGGATCCAAAACCATATTCTGCAGGATCCAAAACCATATTCTGGAGGATCCAAAACCATATTCTGGAGGATCCAAAATCATATTCTGGAGGATCGAAAATCATATTCTGGAGGATCCAAAACAATATTCTGGACGATCCAAAACCATATTCTGGAGGATCCATAACCATATTTTGGAGGATCCAAAATCATATTCTTGAGGATCCAAAATCATATTTTGGAGGATCGAAAATCATAT
Organism: Anthopleura sola; assembly: GCA_023349425.1. Lineage (NCBI taxonomy): Eukaryota > Metazoa > Cnidaria > Anthozoa > Actiniaria > Actiniidae > Anthopleura > Anthopleura sola. The sequence continues at coordinate 807,989 of JALHLI010000035.1, read as the reverse complement.
TCTGGAGGATCCAAAATCATATTCTGAATGATCCAAAATCATATTCTGGATGATCCAAAATCATATTCTGGAGGATCCAAAATCATATTCTGGAGGATCCAAAATCATATTCTCGACGATCCAATACCATATTCTGGAGGATCCAAAATCATATTGTGGACGATCCAAAACCATATTCTGGAGGATCCAAAATAATATTCTGCAGGATCGAAAATCATATTCTGGACGATGCAAAACCATATTCTGGACGATGCAAAACCATATTCTGGAGGATCCAAAATCATATTCTGGACTATGCAAAACCATATTCTGGAGTATCCAAAACCATAATCTGGAGGATCCAAAATCATATTCTGGACGATGCAAAACCATATTCTGGACGATGCAAAACCATATTCTTGACGATCCAAAATCATATTCTGGACGATGCAAAACCATATTCTTGACGATCCAAAACCATATTCTGGAGGATCCAAAATCATATTCTCGACCATGCAAAATAATATTCTGGAGGATCGAAAGCCATATTCTGGAGGATCGAAAATAATATTCTGGAGGATCGAAAATCATATTCTGGAGGGTCGAAAACCATATTCTGGAGGATTCAAAATGATATTCTGGAGGATCCAAAATCAAATTGTGGAGTATCCAAAATCATATTCTGGAGGATCCAAAATCATATTCTGTAGTATCCAAAACCATATTCTGGAAGATCCAAAATCATATTCTGGAGCATCCAAAACCATATTTTGGAGAATCCAAAACCATGTTATGGAGGATTCAAAATCATATTCTGAAGGATCCAAAATCATATTCTGGAGGATCCAAAATGATATTCTGGAGGATCATTAAACCATATTCTGGAAGATCCAAAATCATATTCTGGAGGATCCAAAACCATATTTTGGAGAATCCAAAACCATGTTATGGAGGATTCAAAATCATATTCTGGAGGATCCAAAATCATATTCTGGAGGATCCAAAATCATATTCTGGGGGATCCAAAATCATATTTTGGAGGATCATAAAAACATATTCTGGAGGATCCAAAATCATATTCTGGAGGATCATAAAACCATATTCTGGAGGATCCAAAATCATATTCTGGAGGATCCAAAACCATATTCTGGAGGATCATAAAACCATATTCTGGAGTATCATAAAACCATATTCTGGATGATCCAAAATCATATTCTGGAGGATCCAAAATCATATTCTGGAAGATCCAAAATCATATTCTGGAGGATCCAAAACCATATTCTGGAGGATCCAAAATCACATTCTGGAGGATCCAAAACCATATTCGGGAGGATCCAAAACCATATTCTGGAGGATCCAAAATCACATTCTGGAGGATCCAAAACCATATTCTGGAGGATCCTGAACAATATTCTGAAGGATCCAAAATTACCTTATGGAGTATCAAGCCAAAGGTAAAAAGTTTTAACGACTTTGAACCTCTGGTAAGTTATCCACATGTATAGCTTGGTGATATGATGTACGACAAAGAAGGATTGAGCCCTGTATTTATGCCTGTTGACAGCCTGTCTTCCATGTTTCTTGTAGAGCTGAACAAATGAAGACTTATATGGGGGTCAATGAAAAATGCAACTTCCCTCTTTTGCACCTCCAAATTACTCGTTCGAAATCAATATGCTACCGAAAACGATGAAGAAAATCGATTTTTGAAGAAAATTTCGACTTGCAAAAAAATTGATTAAAATTCCTATTTGATACTCATACATTGCCTTATAATTCGTTTCGTGGATGCGGGAAGGCAAAACTCAAGAAAATATTAAATATCTCTGGCTGTACGTAAACTAGAAGCCTAAGGTAAAAAGTTTTAACGACTTTGAACCTCTGGTAAGTTATCCACATGTATAGCTTGGTGATATGATGTACGACAAAGAAGGATTGAGCCCTGTATTTATGCCTGTTGACAGCCTGTCTTCCATGTTTCTTGTAGAGCTGGACACATGAAGACTTATATGGGGGTCAACGAAAAATGCAACTTCCCTCTTTTGCACCTCCAAGTTAAATGTTCGAAATCAATATGCTACCGAAAACGATCAAGAAAATCGATTTTTGGAGAAAATTTCGACTTGCAAAAAAATTGATTAAAATTCGTGTTTGATGCTCATACATTGCCTTATAATTCGTTTCGTGGATGCGGGAAGGCTAAACTCAAGAAAATATCAAATATCTCTGGCTGTACGTTAACTAGAAGCCTAAAGTAAAACGTTTTAACGACTTTGAACCTCTGGTAAGCTATCCACATGTATAGCTTGGTGATATGATGTACGACAAAGAAGGATTGAGCTCTCTATTTATGCCTTTTGACAGGCTGTTTTCCGTGTTTCTTGTAGAGCTGAACGCATGAAGACTTATATGGGGGTCAATGAAAATAGCAACTTCCCTCTTTTGCACCTCCAAATTACTCGTTCGAAATCAATATGCTACCGAAAACGATGAAGAAAATCGATTTTTGGAGAAAATTTCGACTTGCAAAAAAATCGATTAAAATTCGTGTTCGATGCTCATACATTGCCTTATATTTCGTTTCGTGGATGCGGGAAGGCTAAACTCAAGAAAATATCAAATATTTCTGGCTGTACGTAAACTAGAAGCCTAAGGTAAAAAGTTTAAACGACTTTCAACCTCTAGTAAGCTATCCACATGTATGGCTTGGTGATATGATGTACGACAAAGAAGGATTGAGCCCTGTATTTATGCCTGTTGACAGAATGTCTTCCATGTTTCTTGTAGAGCTGGACACATGAAGACTTATATGGGGGTCAATGAAAAATGCAACTTCCCTCTTTTTCACCTCCAAATTACTTGTTCGAAATCAATATGCTACCGAGAACGATGAAGAAAATCGATTTTTGGAGAAAATTTCGACTTGCAAAAAAATTGATTAAAATTCGTGTTTCATGCTCATACATTGCCTTATAATTCGTTTCGTGGATGCGGGAAGGCTAAACTCAAAAAAATATCAAATATCTCTGGCTGTACGTAAACTAGAAGGCTAAGGTAAAAAGTTTTAACGACTTTGAACCTCTGGTAAGCTTTCCACATGTATAGCTTGGTGATATGATGTACGACAAAGAAGGATTCAGCCCTGTATTTATGCCTCTTGACAGCCTGTTTTCCGTGTTTCTTGTAGAGCTGAACGCATGAAGACTTATATGGGGGTAAGTGAAAAATGCAACTTCCCTCTTTTGCACCTCCAAATTACTCTTTCGAAATCAATATGCTACCGAAAACGATGAAGAAAATCGATTTTTGAAGAAAATTTCGACTTGCAAAAAAATTGATTAAAATTCCTATTTGATACTCATACATTGGCTTATAATTCGTTTCGTGGATGCGGGAAGGCTAAACTCAAGAAAATATAAAATATCTCTGGCTGTACGTTAACTAGAAGCCCAAGATCAAAAGTTTTAACGACTTTGAACCTCTGGTAAGTTATCCACATGTATAGCTTGGTGATATGATGTACGACAAATAAGGATTGAGCTCTCTATTTATGCCTTTTGACAGGCTGTTTTCCGTGTTTCTTGTAGAGCTGAACGCATAAAGACTTATATGGGGGTCAATGAAAAATGCAACTTCCCTCTTTTGCACCTCCAAATTACTCGTTCGAAATCAATATGCTACCGAAAACGATCAAGAAAATCGATTTTTGGAGAAAATTTCGACTTGCAAAAAAATTGATTAAAATTCGTGTTTGATGCTCATACATTGCCTTATAATTCGTTTCGTGGATGCGGGAAGGCTAAACTCAAGAAAATATCAAATATCTCTGGCTGTACGTAAACTAGAAGCCTAAAGTAAAACGTTTTAGCGACTTTGAACCTCTGGTAAGCTATCCACATGTATAGCTTGGTGATATGATGTACGACAAAGAAGGATTGAGCTCTCTATTTATGCCTTTTGACAGGCTGTTTTCCGTGTTTCTTGTTGAGCTGAACGCATGAAGACTTATATGGGGGTCAGTGAAAAATGCAACTTCCCTCTTTTGCACCTCCAAATTACTCGTTCGAAATCAATATGCTACCGAAAACGATCAAGAAAATCGATTTTTGGAGAAAATTTCGACTTGCCAAAAAAATCGATTAAAATTCATGTTCGATGCTCATACATTGCCTTATATTTCGTTTCGTGGATGCGGGAAGGCTAAACTCAAGAAAATATCAAATATTTCTGGCTGTACGTAAACTAGAAGCCTAAGGTAAAAAGTTTAAACGACTTTGAACCTCTGTTAAGCTATCCACATGTATGGCTTGGTGATATAATGTACGACAAAGAAGGATTGAGCTCTGTATTTATGCCTCTTGACACCCTGTCTTCCATGTTTCTTGTAGAGCTGAACACATGAAGACTTATATGGGGGTCAATGAAAAATGCAACTTCCCTCTTTTGCACCTCCAAATTACTCGTTCGAAATCAATATTCTACCAAAAACGATCAAGAAAATCGATTTTTGGAGAAAATTTCGACTTGCAAAAAAATTGATTAAAATTCGTGTTTGATGCTCATACATTGCCTTATAATTCGTTTCGTGGATGCGGGAAGGCTAAACTCAAGAAAATATCAAATATCTCTGGCTGTACGTAAACTAGAAGCCTAAAGTAAAAAGTTTTAACGACTTTGAACTTCTGGTAAGTTATCCACATGTATAGCTTGGTGATATGATGTACGACAAAGAAGGATTGAGCCCTGTATTTATGCCTTTTGACAGCCTGTCTTCCATGTTTCTTGTAGAGCTGGACACATGAAGACTTATATGGGGGTCAATGAAAAATGCAACTTCCCTCTTTTTCACCTCCAAATTACTTGTTCGAAATCAATATGCTACCGAGAACGATGAAGAAAATCGATTTTTGGAGAAAATTTCGACTTGCAAAAAAATTGATTAAAATTCGTGTTTCATGCTCATACATTGCCTTATAATTCGTTTCGTGGATGCGGGAAGGCTAAACTCAAAAAAATATCAAATATCTCTGGCTGTACGTAAACTAGAAGCCTAAGGTAAAAAGTTTAAACGACTTTCAACCTCTGTTAAGCTATCCACATTTATGGCTTGGTGATATGATGTACGACAAAGAAGGATTGAGCTCTGTATTTATGCCTCTTGACAGCCTGTCTTCCATGTTTCTTGTAGAGCTGAACACATGAAGACTTATATGGGGGTCAATGAAAAATGCAACTTCCCTCTTTTGCACCTCCAAATTACTCGTTCGAAATTAATAATCTACCGAAAACGATCAAGAAAATCGATTTTTGAAGAAAATTTCGACTTGCAAAAAAATTGATTAAAATTCGTGTTTGATGCTCATACATTGCCTTATAATTCGTTTCGTGGATGCGGGAAGGCTAAACTCAAGAAAATATAAAATATCTCTGGTTGTACGTAAACTAAAAGCCTAAAGTAAAACGTTTTAACGACTTTGAACCTCTGGTAAGCTATCCACATGTATAGCTTGGTGATATGATGTACGACAAAGAAGGATTGAGCTCTCTATTTATGCCTTTTGACAGGCTGTTTTCCGTGTTTCTTGTAGAGCCGAACGCATGAAGACTTATAGGGGGGTCAGTGAAAAATGCAACTTCCCTCTTTTGCACCTCCAAACTACTCGTTCGAAATCAATATGCTACCGAAAACGATCAAGAAAATCGATTTTTAAAGAAAATTTCGACTTCCAAAAAAATTGATTAAAATTCCTGTTTGATGCTCATACATTGCCTTATATTTCGTTTCGTGGATGCGGGAAGGCTAAACTCAAGAAAATATCAAATATCTCTGGCTGTACGTAAACTAGAAGCCCAAGGTAAAAAGTTTTAACGACTTTCAACCTCTTGTAAGCTATCCACATGTATAGCTTGGTGATGTGATGTACGACAAAGAAGGATTGAGCCCTGTATTTATGCCTTTTGACAGGCTGTTTTCCGTGTTTCTTGTAGAGCTGAACGCATGAAGACTTATATGGGGGTCAGTGAAAAATGCAACTTCCCTCTTTTGCACCTCCAAATTACTCGTTCGAAATCAATATGCTACCGAAAACGATCAAGAAAATCGATTTTTGGAGAAAATTTCGACTTGCAAAAAAATCTATTAAAATTCGTGTTCGATGCTCATACATTGCCTTATATTTCGTTTCGTGGATGCGGGAAGGCTAAACTCAAGAAAATATCAAATATTTCTGGCTGTACGTAAACTAGAAGCCTAAGGTAAAAAGTTTAAACGACTTTCAACCTCTGTTAAGCTATCCACATGTATGGCTTGGTGATATGATGTACGACAAAGAAGGATTGAGCTCTGTATTTATGCCTCTTGACAGCCTGTCTTCCATGTTTCTTGTAGAGCTGAACACATGAAGACTTATATGGGGGTCAATGAAAAATGCAACTTCCCTCTTTTGCACCTCCAAATTACTCGTTCGAAATCAATATTCTACCAAAAACGATCAAGAAAATCGATTTTTGGAGAAAATTTCGACTTGCAAAAAAATTGATTAAAATTCGTGTTTGATGCTCATACATTGCCTTATGATTCGTTTCGTGGATGCGGGAAGGCTAAACTCAAGAAAATATCAAATATCTCTGGCTGTACGTAAACTAGAAGCCTAAGGTAAAAAGTTTTAACGACTTTGAACTTCTGGTAAGTTATCCACATGTATAGCTTGGTGATATGATGTACGACAAAGAAGGATTGAGCCCTGTATTTATGCCTGTTGACAGCCTGTCTTCCATGTTTCTTGTAGAGCTGGACACATGAAGACTTATATGGGGGTCAGTGAAAAAGGCAACTTCCCTCTTTTGCACCTCCAAGTTAAATGTTCGAAATCAATATGCTACCGAAAACGATCAAGAAAATCGATTTTTGGAGAAAATTTCGACTTGCAAAAAAATTGATTAAAATTCGTGTTTGATGCTCATACATTGGCTTATAATTCGTTTCGTGGATGCGGGAAGGCTAAACTCAAGAAAATATCAAATATCTCTGGCTGTACGTAAACTAGAAGCCTAAAGTAAAACGTTTTAGCGACTTTGAACCTCTGGTAAGCTATCCACATTGATAGCTTGGTGATATGATGTACGACAAAGAAGGATTGAGCTCTCTATTTATGCCTTTTGACAGGCTGTTTTCCGTGATTCTTGTAGAGCTGAACGCATGAAGACTTATATGGGGGTCAGTGAAAAATGCAACTTCCCTCTTTTGCACCTCCAAATTACTCGTTCGAAATCAATATGCTACCGAAAACGATCAAGAAAATCGATTTTTGGAGAAAATTTCGACTTGCAAAAAAATCGATTAGAATTCGTGTTCGATGCTCATATATTGCCTTATATTTCGTTTCGTGGATGCGGGAAGGCTAAACTCAAGAAAATATCAAATATCTCTGGCTGTACGTAAACTAGAAGGTTAAGGTAAAAAGTTTCATCGACTTTGAACCTCTGGTAAGCTATCCACATGTATAGCTTGGTGATATGATGTACGACAAAGAAGGATTGAGCCCTGTATTTATGCCTCTTGACAGGCTGTCTTCCATGTTTATTGTAGAGCTGGATACATGAAGACGTATATGGGGGTCAATGAAAAATGCAACTTCCCTCTTTTGCACCTCCAAATTACTCGTTCGAAATTAATATGCTACCGAGAACGATGATGAAAATCGATTTTTCGAGAAAATTTCGACTTGCAAAAAAATCGATTAAAATTCGTGTTTGATGCTCATACATTACCTTATAATTCGTTTCGTGGACGAGGGAAAGCTAAACTCAAGAAAATATCAAATATCTCTGGCTGTACGGAAACTAGAAGCCCAAGGTAGAAAGTTTTAACGACTTTGAACCTCTGGTAAGCTATCCACATGTATAGCTTGGTGATATGATGTACGACAAAGAAGGATTGAGCTCTCTATTTATGCCTTTTGACTGGCTGTTTTCCGTGTTTCTTGTAGAGCTGAACGCATGAAGACTTATATGGATTACTCGTTCGAAATCAATATGCTACCGAAAACGATGAAGAAAATCGATTTTTGGAGAAAATTTCGACTTGCAAAAAAATCTATTAAAATTCGTGTTCGATGCTCATACATTGCCTTATAATTCGTTTCGTGGATGCGGGAAGGCTAAACTCAAGAAAATATCAAATATTTCTGGCTGTACGTAAACTAGAAGCCTAAGGTAAAAAGTTTAAACGACTTTCAACCTCTAGTAAGCTATCCACATGTATGGCTTGGTGATATGATGTACGACAAAGAAGGATTGAGCCCTGTATTTATGCCTGTTGACAGAATGTCTTCCATGTTTCTTGTAGAGCTGGACACATGAAGACTTATATGGGGGTCAATGAAAAATGCAACTTCCCTCTTTTGCACCTCCAAACTACTCGTTCGAAATCAATATGCTACCGAAAACGATCAAGAAAATCGATTTTTAAAGAAAATTTCGACTTCCAAAAAAATTGATTAAAATTCCTGTTTGATGCTCATACATTGCCTTATAATTCGTTTCGTGGATGCGGGAAGGATAAAATCAAGAAAATATCAAATATCTCTGGCTGTACGTAAACTAGAAGGTTATGGTAAAAAGTTTCATCGACTTTGAACCTCTGGTAAGCTATCCACATGTATAGCTTGGTGATATGATGTACGACAAAGAAAGATTGAGCCCTGTATTTATGCCTCTTGATAGGCTGTCTTCCATGTTTCTTGTAGAGCTGGACACATGAAGACGTATATGGGGGTCAATGAAAAATGCAACTTCCCTCTTTTGCACCTCCAAATTACTCGTTCGAAATTAATATGCTACGGAAAACGATGATGAAAATCGATTTTTCGAGAAAATTTCGACTTGCAAAAAAATCTATTAAAATTCGTGTTCGATGCTCATACATTGCCTTATATTTCGTTTCGTGGATGCGGGAAGGCTAAACTCAAGAAAATATCAAATATTTCTGGCTGTACGTAAACTAGAAGCCTAAGGTAAAAAGTTTAAACGACTTTCAACCTCTGTTAAGCTATCCACATGTATGGCTTGGTGATATGATGTACGACAAAGAAGGATTGAGCTCTGTATTTATGCCTCTTGACAGCCTGTCTTCCATGTTTCTTGTAGAGCTGAACACATGAAGACTTATATGGGGGTGAATGAAAAATGCAACTTCCCTCTTTTGCACCTCCAAATTACTCGTTCGAAATCAATATTCTACCAAAAACGATCAAGAAAATCGATTTTTGGAGAAAATTTCGACTTGCAAAAAAATTGATTAAAATTCGTGTTTGATGCTCATACATTGCCTTATAATTCGTTTCGTGGATACGGGAAGGCTAAACTCAAGAAAATATCAAATATCTCTGGCTGTACGTAAACTAGAAGCCCAAGGTAAAAAGTTTTAACGACTTTGAACCTCTGGTAAGCTATCCACATGTATAGCTTGGTGATATGATGTACGACAAAGAAGGATTGAGCCCTGTATTTATGCCTGTTGACAGCCTGTCTTCCATGTTTCTTGTAGAGCTGGACACATGAAAACTTATATGGGGGTCAATGAAAAATGCAACTTCCCTCTTTTGCACCTCCAAGTTAAATGTTCGAAATCAATATGCTACCGAAAACGATCAAGAAAATCGATTTTTGGAGAAAATTTCGACTTGCAAAAAAATTGATTAAAATTCGTGTTTGATGCTCATACATTGCCTTATAATTCGTTTCGTGGATGCGGGAAGGCTAAACTCAAGAAAATATCAAATATCTCTGGCTGTACGTAAACTAGAAGCCCAAGGTAAAAAGTTTTAACGACTTTCAACCTCTTGTAAGCTATCCACATGTATAGCTTGGTGATGTGATGTACGACAAAGAAGGATTGAGCCCTGTATTTATGCCTTTTGACAGGCTGTTTTCCGTATTTCTTGTAGAGCTGAACGCATGAAGACTTATATGGGGGTCAGTGAAAAATGCAACTTCCCTCTTTTGCACCTCCAAATTACTCGTTCGAAATCAATATGCTACCGAAAACGATGAAGAAAATCGATTTTTGGAGAAAATTTCGACTTGCAAAAAAATCTATTAGAATTCGTGTTCGATGCTCATACATTGCCTTATATTTCGTTTCGTGGATGCGGGAAGGCTAAACTCAAGAAAATATCAAATATTTCTGGCTGTACGTAAACTAGAAGCCTAAGGTAAAAAGTTTAAACGACTTTCAACCTCTGTTAAGCTATCCACATGTATGGCTTGGTGATATGATGTACGACAAAGAAGGATTGAGCTCTGTATTTATGCCTCTTGACAGCCTGTCTTCCATGTTTCTTGTAGAGCTGAACACATGAAGACTTATATGGGGGTGAATGAAAAATGCAACTTCCCTCTTTTGCACCTCCAAATTACTCGTTCGAAATCAATATTCTACCAAAAACGATCAAGAAAATCGATTTTTGGAGAAAATTTCGACTTGCAAAAAAATTGATTAAAATTCGTGTTTGATGCTCATACATTGCCCTATGATTCGTTTCGTGGATGCGGGAAGGCTAAACTCAAGAAAATATCAAATATCTCTGGCTGTACGTAAACTAGAAGCCTAAGGTAAAAAGTTTTAACGACTTTGAACTTCTGGTAAGTTATCCACATGTATAGCTTGGTGATATGATGTACGACAAAGAAGGATTGAGCCCTGTATTTATGCCTGTTGACAGCCTGTCTTCCATGTTTCTTGTAGAGCTGGACACATGAAGACTTATATGGGGGTCAGTGAAAAAGGCAACTTCCCTCTTTTGCACCTCCAAATTACTCGTTCGAAATCAATATGCTACCGAAAACGATGAAGAAAATCGATTTTTGGAGAAAATTTCGACTTGCAAAAAAATCGATTAGAATTCGTGTTCGATGCTCATACATTGCCTTATATTTCGTTTCGTGGATGCGGGAAGGCTAAACTCAAGAAAATATCAAATATTTCTGGCTGTACGTAAACTAGAAGCCTAAGGTAAAAAGTTTAAACGACTTTCAACCTCTGTTAAGCTATCCACATGTATGGCTTGGTGATATGATGTACGACAAAGAAGGATTGAGCTCTGTATTTATGCCTCTTGACAGCCTGTCTTCCATGTTTCTTGTAGAGCTGAACACATGAAGACTTATATGGGGGTGAATGAAAAATGCAACTTCCCTCTTTTGCACCTCCAAATTACTCGTTCGAAATCAATATTCTACCAAAAACGATCAAGAAAATCGATTTTTGGAGAAAATTTCGACTTGCAAAAAAATTGATTAAAATTCGTGTTTGATGCTCATACATTGCCCTATGATTCGTTTCGTGGATGCGGGAAGGCTAAACTCAAGAAAATATCAAATATCTCTGGCTGTACGTAAACTAGAAGCCTAAGGTAAAAAGTTTTAACGACTTTGAACTTCTGGTAAGTTATCCACATGTATAGCTTGGTGATATGATGTACGACAAAGAAGGATTGAGCCCTGTATTTATGCCTGTTGACAGCCTGTCTTCCATGTTTCTTGTAGAGCTGGACACATGAAGACTTATATGGGGGTCAGTGAAAAAGGCAACTTCCCTCTTTTGCACCTCCAAGTTAAATGTTCGAAATCAATATGCTACCGAAAACGATCAAGAAAATCGATTTTTGGAGAAAATTTCGACTTGCAAAAAAATTGATTAAAATTCGTGTTTGATGCTCATACATTGCCTTATAATTCGTTTCGTGGATGCGGGAAGGCTAAACTCAAGAAAATATCAAATATCTCTGGCTGTACGTAAACTAGAAGGTTAAGGTAAAAAGTTTCATCGACTTTGAACCTCTGGTAAGCTATCCACATGTATAGCTTGGTGATATGATGTACGACAAAGAAGGATTGAGCCCTGTATTTATGCCTCTTGACAGGCTGTCTTCCATGTTTATTGTAGAGCTGGATACATGAAGACGTATATGGGGGTCAATGAAAAATGCAACTTCCCTCTTTTGCACCTCCAAATTACTCGTTCGAAATTAATATGCTACCGAGAACGATGATGAAAATCGATTTTTCGAGAAAATTTCGACTTGCAAAAAAATCGATTAAAATTCGTGTTTGATGCTCATACATTACCTTATAATTCGTTTCGTGGACGAGGGAAAGCTAAACTCAAGAAAATATCAAATATCTCTGGCTGTACGGAAACTAGAAGCCCAAGGTAGAAAGTTTTAACGACTTTGAACCTCTGGTAAGCTATCCACATGTATAGCTTGGTGATATGATGTACGACAAAGAAGGATTGAGCTCTCTATTTATGCCTTTTGACTGGCTGTTTTCCGTGTTTCTTGTAGAGCTGAACGCATGAAGACTTATATGGATTACTCGTTCGAAATCAATATGCTACCGAAAACGATCAAGAAAATCGATTTTTGGAGAAAATTTCGACTTGCAAAAAAATCTATTAAAATTCGTGTTCGATGCTCATACATTGCCTTATATTTCGTTTCGTGGATGCGGGAAGGCTAAACTCAAGAAAATATCAAATATTTCTGGCTGTACGTAAACTAGAAGCCTAAGGTAAAAAGTTTAAACGACTTTCAACCTCTGTTAAGCTATCCACATGTATGGCTTGGTGATATGATGTACGACAAAGAAGGATTGAGCCCTGTATTTATGCCTGTTGACAGCCTGTCTTCCATGTTTCTTGTAGAGCTGGACACATGAAGACTTATATGGGGGTCAGTGAAAAAGGTAACTTCCCTCTTTTGCACCTCCAAGTTAAATGTTCGAAATCAATATGCTACCGAAAACGATCAAGAAAATCGATTTTTGGAGAAAATTTCGACTTGCAAAAAAATTGATTAAAATTCGTGTTTGATGCTCATACATTGCCTTATAATTCGTTTCGTGGATGCGGGAAGGCTAAACTCAAGAAAATATCAAATATCTCTGGCTGTACGTAAACTAGAAGCCTAAAGTAAAACGTTTTAGCGACTTTGAACCTCTGGTAAGCTATCCACATGTATAGCTTGGTGATATGATGTACGACAAAGAAGGATTGAGCTCTCTATTTATGCCTTTTGACAGGCTGTTTTCCGTGTTTCTTGTAGAGCTGAACGCATGAAGACTTATATGGGGGTCAGTGAAAAATGCAACTTCCCTCTTTTGCACCTCCAAATTACTCGTTCGAAATCAATATGCTACCGAAAACGATGAATAAAATCGATTTTTGGAGAAAATTTCGACTTGCAAAAAAATCGATTAAAATTCGTGTTCGATTCTCATACATTGCCTTATAATTCGTTTCGTGGATGCGGGAAGGCTATACTCAAGAAAATATTAAATATCTCTGGCTGTACGTAAACTAGAAGCCTAAGGTAAAAAGTTTTAACGACTTTGAACCTCTGGTAAGCTGTCCACATGTATAGCTTGGTGATATGATGTACGACAAAGAAGGATTGAGCTCTGTATTTATGCCTCTTGACAGCCTGTCTTCCATGTTTCTTGTAGAGCTGAACATATGAAGACTTATATGGGGGTGAGTGAAAAATGCAACTTCCCTCTTTTGCACCTCCAAATTACTCGTTCGAAATCAATATGCTACCGAAAACGATCAAGAAAATCGATTTTTGGAGAAAATTTCGACTTGCAAAAAAATCGATTAAAATTCGTGTTCGATTCTCATACATTGCCTTATAATTCGTTTCGTGGATGCGAGAAGGCTAAACTCAAGAAAATATTAAGTATCTCTGGCTGTACGTAAACTAGAAGCCTAAGGTAAAACGTTTTAACGACTTTGAACCTCTGGTAAGTTATCCACATGTATAGCTTGGTGATATGATGTACGACAAAGAAGGATTGAGCTCTGTATTAATTATGCCTCTTGACAGCCTGTCTTCCATGTTTCTTGTAGAGCTGAACATATGAAGACTTATATGGGGTCAGTGAAAAATGCAACTTTCCTCTTTTGCACCTCCAAATTACTCGTTTGAAATCAATATGCTACCGAAAACGATCAAGAAAATCGATTTTTAAAGAAAATTTCGACTTGCACAAAAATTGATTAAAATTCCTGTTTGATGCTCATACATTGCCTTATAATTCGTTTCGTGGATGCGGGAAGGCTAAACTCAAGAAAATATCAAATATCTCTGGCTGTACGTAAACTAGAAGGCTAAGGTAAAAAGTTTTATCGACCTTGTACCTCTGGTAAGCTATCCACATGTATAGCTTGGTGATATGATGTACGACAAAGAAGGATTGAGCTCTGTATTTATGCCTCTTGACAGCCTGTCTTCCATGTTTCTTGTAGAGCTCAACATATGAAGACTTATATGGGGGTCAGTGAAAAATGCAACTTTCCTCTTTTGCACCTCCAAATTACTCGTTCGAAATCAATATGCTACCGAAAACGATGAAGAAAATCGATTTTTGGAGAAAATTTCGACTTGCAAAAAAATCGATTAAAATTCGTGTTCGATTCTCATACATTGCCCTATAATTCGTTTCGTGGATGCGGGAAGGCTAAACTCAAGAAAATATTAAATATCTCTGGCTGTACGTAAACTAGAAGCCTAAGGTAAAACGTTTTAACGACTTTGAACCTCTGGTAAGCTATCCACATGTATAGCTTCGTGATAGGATGTACGACAAAGAAGGATTGAGCTCTGTATTTATGCCTCTTGACAGGCTGTCTTCCATGTTTCTTGTAGAGCTGGACACATGAAGACTTATATGGGGGTCAATGAAAAATGCAACTTCCCTCTTTTGCACCTCCAAATTACTCGTTCGAAATCAATATGCTACCGAAAACGATGATGAAAATTGATTTTTGGAGAAAATTTCGACTTGCAAAAAAATCGATTAAAATTCGTGTTCGATGCTCATACATTGCATTATAATTCGTTTCGTAGATGCGGGAAGGCTAAACTCAAGAAAATATGAAATATCTCTGGCTGTACGTAAACTAGAAGCCCAAGGTAAAAAGTTTTATCGACCTTGTACCTCTGGTAAGCTATCCACATGTATAGCTTGGTGATATGATGTACGACAAAGAAGGATTGAGCTCTGTATTTATGCCTCTTGACAGCCTGTCTTCCATGTTTCTTGTAGAGCTGAACATATGAAGACTTATATGGGGGTCAGTGAAAAATGCAACTTCCCTCTTTTGCACCTCCAAATTACTCGTTCGAAATCAATATGCTACCGAAAACGATGAAGAAAATCGATTTTTGGAGAAAATTTCGACTTGCAAAAAAATCGATTAAAATTCGTGTTCGATTCTCATACATTGCCTTATAATTCGTTTCGTGGATGCGGGAAGGCTAAACTCAAGAAAATATTAAATATCTCTGGCTGTACGTAAACTAGAAGCCTAAGGTAAAACGTTTTAACGACTTTGAACCTCTGGTAAGCTATCCACATGTATAGCTTCGTGATAGGATGTACGACAAAGAAGGATTGAGCTCTGTATTTATGCCTCTTGACAGGCTGTCTTCCATGTTTCTTGTAGAGCTGGACACATGAAGACTTATATTGGGGTCAATGAAAAATGCAACTTCCCTCTGTTGCACCTCCAAATTACTCGTTCGAAATCAATATGCTACCGAAAACGATGATGAAAATTAATTTTTGGAGAAAATTTCGACTTGCAAAAAAATCGATTAAAATTCGTGTTCGATGCTCATACATTGCATTATAATTCGTTTCGTAGATGCGGGAAGGCTAAACTCAAGAAAATATGAAATATCTCTGGCTGTACGTAAACTAGAAGCCCAAGGTAAAAAGTTTTAACGACTTTGAAACTCTGGTAAGCTATCCACATGTATAGCTTGGTGATATGATGTACGACAAAGAAGGATTGAGCTCTGTATTTATGCCTCTTGACAGCCTGTCTTCCATGTTTCTTGTAGAGCTGAACATATGAAGACTTATATGGGGGTCAGTGAAAAATGCAACTTACTTCTTTTGCACCTCCAAATTACTCGTTCGAAATCAATATGCTACCGAAAACGATGAAGAAAATCGATTTTTGGAGAAAATTTCGACTTGCAAAAGAATCGATTAAAATTCGTTTTCGATTCTCATACATTGCCTTATAATTCGTTTCGTGGATGCGGGAAGGCTAAACTCAAGAAAATATTAAATATCTCTGGCTGTACGTAAACTAGAAGCCTAAGGTAAAAAGTTTTAACGACTTTGAACCTCTGGTAAGTTATCCACATGTATAGCTTGGTGATATGATGTACGACAAAGAAGGATTGAGCTCTGTATTTATGCCTCTTGACAGCCTGTCTTCCATGTTTCTTGTAGAGCTGAACATATGAAGACTTATATGGGGGTCAGTGAAAAATGCAACTTTCCTCTTTTGCACCTCCAAATTACTCGTTTGAGATCAATATGCTACCGAAAACGATCAAGAAAATCGATTTTTAAAGAAAATTTCGACTTGCACAAAAATTGATTAAAATTCCTGTTTGATGCTCATACATTGCCTTATAATTCGTCTCGTGGATGCGGGCAGGCTAAACTCAAGAAAATATCAAATATCTCTGGCTGTACGTAAACTAGAAGGCTAAGGTAAAAAGTTTTATCGACCTTGTTTCTCTGGTAAGCTATCCACATGTATAGCTTGGTGATATGATGTACGACAAAGAAGGATTGAGCTCTGTATTTATGCCTCTTGACAGGCTGTCTTCCATGTTTCTTGTAGAGCTTAACATATGAAGACTTATATGGGGGTCAGTGAAAAATGCAACTTCCCTCTTTTGCACCTCCAAATTACTCGTTCGAAATCAATATGCTACCGAAAACGATGAAGAAAATCGATTTTGGGAGAAAATTTCGACTTGCAAAAAAATCGATTAAAATTCGTGTTCGATTCTCATACATTGCCTTATAATTCGTTTCGTGGATGCGGGAAGGCTAAACTCAAGAAAATATTAAATATCTCTGGCTGTACGTAAACTAGAAGCCTAAGGTAAAAAGTTTTAACGACTTTGAACCTCTGGTAAGTTATCCACATGTAAAGCTTGGTGATATGATGTACGGCAAAGAAGGATTGAGCTCTGTATTTATGCCTCTTGACAGCCTGTCTTCCATGTTTCTTGTAGAGCTGAACATATGAAGACTTATATGGGGGTCAGTGAAAAATGCAACTTCCCTCTTTTGCACCTCCAAATTACTCGTTTGAAATCAATATGCTACCGAAAACGATCAAGAAAATCGATTTTTAAAGAAAATTTCGACTTGCACAAAAATTGATTAAAATTCCTGTTTGATGCTTATACATTGCCTTATAATTCGTTTCGTGGATGCGGGAAGGCTAAACTTAAGAAAATATCAAATATCTCTGGCTGTACGTAAAATAGAAGGCTAAGGTAAAACGTTTTATCGACCTTGAACCTCTGGTAAGCTATCCACATGTATAGCTTGGTGATATGATGTACGACAAAGAAGGATTGAGCTCTGTATTTATGCCTCTTGACAGGCTGTCTTCCATGTTTCTTGTAGAGCTGGACACATGAAGACTTATATGGGGGTCAATGAAAAATGCAACTTCCCTCTTTTGCACCTCCAAATTACTCGTTCGAAATCAATATGCTACCGAAAACGATGAAGAAAATCGATTTTTGGAGAAAATTTCGACTTGCAAAAAAATCGATTAAAATTCGTGTTCGATTCTCATACATTGCCTTATAATTCGTTTCGTGGATGCGGGAAGTCTAAACTCAAGAAAATATCAAATATCTCTGGCTGTACGTAAACTAGAAGCCCAAGGTAAAAAGTTTTAACGACTTTGAACCTCTGGTAAGCTATCCACATGTATAGCTTTGTGATATGATGTACGACAAAGAAGGATTGAGCTCTGTATTTATGCCTCTTGACCGCCTGTCTTCCATGTTTCTTGTAGAGCTGAACGTATGAAGACTTATATGGGGGTCAATGAAAAATGCAACTTCCCTCTTTTGCACCTCCAAATTACTCGTTCGAAATCAATATGCTACCGAAAACGATGATGAAAATCGATTTTTGGAGAAAATTTCGACTTGCAAAAAAATCGATTAAAATTCGTGTTCGATGCTCATACATTGGCTTATAATTCGTTTCGTGGATGCGGGAAGGCTAAACTCAAGAAAATATCAAATATCTCTGGCTGTACGTAAACTAGAAGCCCAAGGTAAAAAGTTTTAACGACTTTGAACCTCTGGTAAGCTATCCACATGTATAGCTTTGTGATATGATGTACGACAAAGAAGGATTGAGCTCTGTATTTATGCCTCTTGACAGGCTGTCTTCCATGTTTCTTGTAGAGCTGAACGTATGAAGACTTATATGGGGGTCAATGAAAAATGCAACTTCCCTCTTTTGCACCTCCAAATTACTCGTTCGAAATCAATATGCTACTGAAAACGATGATGAAAATCGATTTTTGGAGAAAATTTCGACTTGCAAAAAAATCGATTAAAATTCGTGTTCGATTCTCATACATTGCCTTATAATTCGTTTCGTGGATGCGGGAAGACTAAACTCAAGAAAATATTAAATATCTCTGGCTGTACGTAAACTAGAAGCCCAAGGTAAAAAGTTTTAACGACTTTGAACCTCTGGTAAGCTATCCACATGTATAGCTTGGTGATATGATGTACGACAAAGAAGGATTGAGCTCTCTATTTATGCCTCTTGACAGCCTGTCTTCCATGTTTCTTGTAGAGCTGAACATATGAAGACTTATATGGGGGTCAGTGAAAAATGCAACTTCCCTCTTTTGCACCTCCAAATTACTCGTTTGAAATCAATATGCTACCGAAAACGATCAAGAAAATCGATTTTTAAAGAAAATTTCGACTTGCACAAAAATTGATTAAAATTCCTGTTTGTTGCTCATACATTGCCTTATAATTCGTTTCGTGCATGCGGGAAGTCTAAACTCAAGAAAATATCAAATATCTCTGGCTGTACGTAAACTAGAAGGCTAAGGTAAAAAGTTTTATCGACTTTGAACCTCTGGTAAGCTATCCACATGTATAGCTTGGTGATATGATGTACGACAAAGAAGGATTGAGCTCTGTATTTATGCCTCTTGACAGCCTGTCTTCCATGTTTCTTGTAGAGCTGGACACTTGAAGACTTATATGGGGGTCAATGAATAATGCAACTTCCCTCTTTTGCACCTCCAAATTACTCGTTCGAAATCAATATGCTACCGAAAACGATGATGAAAATCGATTTTTGGAGAAAATTTCGACTTGCAAAAAAATCGATTAAAATTCGTGTTCGATGCTCATACATTGCCTTTTAATTCGTTTCGTGGATGCGGGAAGGCTAAACTCAAGAAAATATCAAATATCTCTGGCTTTACGTAAACTAGAAGCCCAAGGTAAAAAGTTTTAACGACTTTGAACCTCTGGTAAGCTATCCACATGTATAGCTTGGTGATATGATGTACGACAAAGAAGGATTGAGCTCTGTATTTATGCCTCTTGACAGCCTGTCTTCCATGTTTCTTGTAGAGCTGAACATATGAAGACTTATATGGGGGTCAGTGAAAAATGCAACTTCCCTCTTTTCAACCTCCAAATTACTCGTTCGAAATCAATATGCTACCGAAAACGATGAAGAAAATCGATTTTTGGAGAAAATTTCGACTTGCAAAAAAATCGATTAAAATTCGTGTTCGATTCTCATACATTGCCTTATAATTCGTTTCGTGGATGCGGGAAGGCTAAACTCAAGAAAATATTAAATATCTCTGGCTGTACGTAAACTAGAAGCCTAAGGTAAAAAGTTTTAACGACTTTGAACCTCTGGTAAGTTATCCACATGTATAGCTTTGTGATATGATGTACGACAAAGAAGGATTGAGCTCTGTATTTATGCCTCTTGACAGCCTGTCTTCCATGTTTCTTGTAGAGCTGAACATATGGAGACTTATATGGGGGTCAGTGAAAAATGCAACTTCCCTCTTTTGCACCTCCCAATTACTCGTTTGAAATCAATAAGCTACCGAAAACGATCAAGAAAATCGATTTTTAAAGAAAATTTCAACTTCCAAAAAAATTGATTAAAATTCCTGTTTGATGCTCATACATTGCCTTATAATTCGTTTCGTGGATGCGGGAAGGCTAAACTCAAGAAAATATCAAATATCTCTGGCTGTACGTAAAATAGAAGTCTAAGGTAAAAAGTTTTATCGACCTTGAACCTCTGGTAAGCTATCCACATGTATAGCTTGGTGATATGATGTACGAGAAAGAAGGATTGAGCTCTGTATTTATGCCTCTTGACAGCCTGTCTTCCATGTTTCTTGAAGAGCTGAACATATGGAGACTTATATGGGGGTCAGTGAAAAATGCAACTTCCCTCTTTTGCACCTCCAAATTACTCGTTTGAAATCAATATGCTACCGAAAACGATCAAGAAAATCGATTTTTAAAGAAAATTTCAACTTCCAAAAAAATTGATTAAAATTCGTGTTTGATGCTAATACATTGCCTTATAATTCGTTTCGTTGATGCAGGAAGGCTAAACTCAAGAAAATATCAAATATCTCTGGCTGTACGTAAACTAGAAGGCTAAGGTAAAACGTTTTAACGACTTTGAACCTCTGGTAAGCTATACACATGTATAGCTTGGTGATATGATGTACGAAAAAGAAGGATTGAACTCTGTATTTATGCCTCTTGACAGGCTGTCTTCCATGTTTCTTGTAGAGCTGGACACATGAAGACTTATATGGGGGTCAATGAAAAATGCAACTTCCCTCCTTTGCACCTCCAAATTACTCGTTTGAAATCAATATGCTACCGAAAACGATCAAGAAAATCGACTTTTAAAGAAAATTTCAACTTGCACAAAAATTGATTAAAATTCCTTTTTGATGCTCATACATTGCCTTATAATTCGTTTCGTGCATGCGGGAAGGCTAAACTCAAGAAAATATCAAATATCTCTGGCTGTACGTAAACTAGAAGGCTAAGGTAAAAAGTTTTATCGACCTTGAACCTCTGGTAAGCTATCCACATGTATAGCTTCGTGATATGATGTACGAAAAAGAAGGATTGAGCTCTGTATTTATGCCTCTTGACAGGCTGTCTTCCATGTTTCTTGTAGAGCTGGACACATGAAGACTTATATGGGGGTCAATGAAAAATGCAACTTCCCTCTTTTGCACCTCCAAATTACTCGTTCGAAATCAATATGCTACCGAAAACGATGATGAAAATCGATTTTTGGAGAAAATTTCGACTTGCAAAAAAATCGATTAAAATTCGTGTTCGATGCTCATACATTGCCTTATAATTCGTTTCGTGGATGCGGGAAGGCTAAACTCAAGAAAATATCAAATATCTCTGGCTGTACGTAAACTAGAAGCCCAAGGTAAAAAGTTTTAACGACTTTGAACCTCTGGTAAGCTATCCACATGTATAGCTTGGTGATATGATGTACGACAAAGAAGGATTGAGCTCTGTATTTATGCCTCTTGACAGCCTGTCTTCCATGTTTCTTGTAGAGCTGAACATATGAAGACTTATATGGGGGTCAGTGAAAAATGCAACTTCCCTCTTTTGCACCTCCAAATTACTCGTCCGAAATCAATATGTTACCGAATACGATGAAGAAAATCGATTTTTGGAGAAAATTTTGACTTCCAAAAAAATCGATTAAAATTCGTGTTCGATTCTCATACATTGCCTTATAATTCGTTTCGTGGATGCGGGAAGGCTAAACTCAAGAAAATATTAAATATCTCTGGCTGTACGTCAACTAGAAGCCTAAGATAAAAAGTTTTAACGACTTTGAACCTATGGTAAGTTATCCACATGTATAGCTTGATGATATGATGTACGACAAAGAAGGATTGAGCTCTGTATTTATGCCTCTTGACAGCCTGTCTTCCATGTTTCTTGTAGAGCTGAACATATGAAGACTTATATGGGGGTCAATGAAAAATGCAACTTCCCTCTTTTGCACCTCCAAATTACTCGTTCGAAATCAATATGCTACCGAAAACGATGAAGAAAATCGATTTTTGGAGAAAATTTCGACTTGCAAAAAAATCGATTAAAATTCGTGTTCGATTCTCATAAATTGCCTTATAATTCGTTTCGTGGATGCGGGAAGGCTAAACTCAAGAAAATATTAAATATCTCTGGCTGTACGTAAACTAGAAGCCTAAGGTAAAAAGTTTTAACGACTTTGAACCTCTGGTAAATTATCCACATGTATAGCTTGGTGATATGATGTACGACAAAGAAGGATTGAGCTCTGTATTTATGCCTCTTGACAGCCTGTCTTCCATGTTTCTTGTAGAGCTGAACATATGAAGACTTATATGGGGGTCAGTGAAAAATGCAACTTCCCTCTTTTGCACCTCCAAATTACTCGTTTGAAATCAATATGCTACCGAAAACGATCAAGAAAATCGATTTTTAAAGAAAATTTCGACTTGCACAAAAATTGATTAAAATTCCTGTTTGATGCTCATACATTGCCTTATAATTCGTTTCGTGCATGCGGGAAGGCTAAACTCAAGAAAATATCAAATATCTCTGGCTGTACGTAAACTAGAAGGCTAAGGTAAAAAGTTTTATCGACCTTGAACCTCTGATAAGCTATCCACATGTATAGCTTGGTGATATGATGTACGACAAAGAAGGATTGAGCTCTGTATTTATGCCTCTTGACAGGCTGTCTTCCATGTTTCTTGTAGAGCTGGACACATGAAGACTTATATGGGGGTCAATGAAAAATGCAACTTCCCTCTTTTGCACCTCCAAATTACTCGTTCGAAATCAATATGCTACCGAAAACGATGATGAAAATCGATTTTTGGAGAAAATTTCAACTTCCAAAAAAATTGATTAAAATTCCTGTTTGATGCTCATACATTGCCTTATAATTCGTTTCGTGGATGCGGGAAGGCTAAACTCAAGAAAATATCAAATATCTCTGGCTGTACGTAAACTAGAAGACTAAGGTAAAAAGTTTTATCGACTTTGAACCTCTGGTAAGCTATCCACATGTATAGCTTGGTGATATGATGTACGACAAAGAAGGATTGAGCTCTGTATTTATGCCTCTTGACAGGCTGTCTTCCATGTTTCTTGTAGAGCTGGACACATGAAGACTTATATGGGGGTCAATGAAAATTGCAACTTCCCGCTTTTGCACCTCCAAGTTAAACGTTCGAAATCAATATGCTACCGAAAACGATGATGAAAATCGATTTTTGGAGAAAATTTCGACTTGCAAAAAAATCGATTAAAATTCGCGTTCGATGCTCATACATTGCCTTATAATTCGTTTCGTGGATGCGGGAAGGCTAAACTCAAGAAAATATCAAATATCTCTTGCTGTACGTAAACTAGAAGCCCAAGGTAAAAAGTTTTAACGACTTTGAACCTCTGGTAAGCTATCCACATGTATAGCTTGGTGATATGATGTACGACAAAGAAGGATTGAGCTCTGTATTTATGCCTCTTGACAGGCTGTCTTCCATGTTTCTTGTAGAGCTGAACATATGAAGACTTATATGGGGGTCAGTGAAAAATGCAACTTCCCTCTTTTGCACCTCCAAATTACTCGTTCGAAATCAATATGCTACCGTAAACGATGAAGAAAATCGATTTTTGGAGAAAATTTCGACTTGCAAAAAAATCGATTAAAATTCGTGTTCGATGCTCATACATTGCCTTATAATTCGTTTCGTGGATGCGGGAAGGCTAAACTCAAGAAAATATTAAATATCTCTGGCTGTACGTAAACTAGAAGCCTAACGTAAAACGTTTTAACGACTTTGAACCTCTGGTAAGTTATCCACATGTATAGCTTGGTGATATGATGTACGACAAAGAAGGATTGAGCCCTGTATTTATGCCTCTTGACAGCCTGTCTTCCATGTTTCTTGTAGAGCTGGACACATGAAGACTTATATGGGGGTCAATGAAAATTGCAACTTCCCGCTTTTGCACCTCCAAGTTAAACGTTCGAAATCAATATGCTACCGAAAACGATGATGAAAATCGATTTTTGGAGAAAATTTCGACTTGCAAAAAAATCGATTAAAATTCGCGTTCGATGCTCATACATTGCCTTATAATTCGTTTCGTGGATGCGGGAAGGCTAAACTCAAGAAAATATCAAATATCTCTTGCTGTACGTAAACTAGAAGCCCAAGGTAAAAAGTTTTAACGACTTTGAACCTCTGGTAAGCTATCCACATGTATAGCTTGGTGATATGATGTACGACAAAGAAGGATTGAGCTCTGTATTTATGCCTCTTGACAGGCTGTCTTCCATGTTTCTTGTAGAGCTGAACATATGAAGACTTATATGGGGGTCAGTGAAAAATGCAACTTCCCTCTTTTGCACCTCCAAATTACTCGTTCGAAATCAATATGCTACCGTAAACGATGAAGAAAATCGATTTTTGGAGAAAATTTCGACTTGCAAAAAAATCGATTAAAATTCGTGTTCGATGCTCATACATTGCCTTATAATTCGTTTCGTGGATGCGGGAAGGCTAAACTCAAGAAAATATTAAATATCTCTGGCTGTACGTAAACTAGAAGCCTAACGTAAAACGTTTTAACGACTTTGAACCTCTGGTAAGTTATCCACATGTATAGCTTGGTGATATGATGTACGACAAAGAAGGATTGAGCCCTGTATTTATGCCTCTTGACAGCCTGTCTTCCATGTTTCTTGTAGAGCTGAACATATGAAGACTGATATGGGGGTCAGTGAAAAATGCAACTTCCCTCTTTTGCACCTCCAAATTACTCGTTCGAAATCAATATGCTACCGAAAACGATGAAGAAAATCGATTTTTGGAGAAAATTTAGACTTGCAAAAAAATCGAGTAAAATTCGTGTTCGATGCTCATACATTGCCTTATAATTTGTTTCGTGGATGCGGGAAGGCTAAACTCAAGAAAATATCAAATATCTCTGGCTGTACGTAAACTAGAAGCCCAAGGTAAAAAGTTTTAACGACTTTGAACCTCTGGTAAGCTATCCACATGTATAGCTTGGTGATATGATGTACGACAAAGAAGGATTGAGCTCTGTATTTATGCCTCTTGACAGCCTGTCTTCCATGTTTCTTGTAGAGCTGGACACATGAAGACTTATATGGGGGTCAATGAAAAATGCAACTTCCCTCTTTTGCACCTCCAAATTACTCGTTTGAAATCAATATGCTACCGAAAACGATGAAGAAAATCGATTTTTAAAGAAAATTTCGACTTGCAAAAAAATCGATTAAAATTCCTGTTTGATGCTCATACATTGCCTTATAATTCGTTTCGTGGATGCGGGATGGCTAAACTCATAAAATATCAAATATCTCTGGCTGTACGTAAACTAGAAGGCTAAGGTAAAAAGTTTTATCGACCTTGAACCTCTGGTAAGCTATCCAAATGTATAGCTTGGTGATATGATGTACGACAAAGAAGGATTGAGCTCTGTATTTATGCCTCTTGACATGCTGTCTTCCATGTTTCTTGTAGAGCTGGACGCATGAAGACTTATATGGGGGTCAATGAAAAATGCAACTTCCCTCTTTTGCACCTCCAAATTACTCGTTCGAAATCAATATGCTACCGAAAACGATGATGAAAATCGATTTTTGGAGAAAATTTCGACTTGCAAAAAAATCGATTAAAATTCGTGTTCGATGCTCATACATTGCCTTATAATTCGTTTCGTGGATGCGGGAAGGCTAAACTCAAGAAAATATCAAATATCTCTGGCTGTACGTAAATTAGAAGACTAAGGTAAAAAGTTTTATCGACTTTGAACCTCTGGTAAGCTATCCACATGTATAGCTTGGTGATATGATGTACGACAAAGAAGGATTGAGCTCTGTATTTATGCTTCTTGACAGGCTGTCTTCCATGTTTCTTGTAGAGCTGGACACATAAAGACTTATATGGGGGTCAATGAAAATTGCAACTTCCCGCTTTTGCACCTCCAAGTTAAACGTTCGAAATCAATATGCTACCGAAAACGATGATGAAAATCGATTTTTGGAGAAAATTTCGACTTGCAAAAAAATCGATTAAAATTCGCGTTCGATGCTCATACATTGCCTTATAATTCGTTTCGTGGATGCGGGAAGGCTAAACTCAAGAAAATATCAAATATCTCTGGCTGTACGTAAACTAGAAGCCCAAGGTAAAAAGTTTTAACGACTTTGAACCTCTGGTAAGCTATCCACATGTATAGCTTGGTGATATGATGTACGACAAAGAAGGATTGAGCTCTGTATTTATGCCTCTTGACAGCCTGTCTTCCATGTTTCTTGTAGAGCTTGACACATGAAGACTTATATGGGGGTCAATGAAAAATGCAACTTCCCTCTTTTGCACCTCCAAATTACTCGTTTGAAATCAATATGCTACCGAAAACGATGAAGAAAATCGATTTTTGGAGAAAATTTCGACTTGCAAAAAAATCGATTAAAATTCGTGTTCGATGCTCATACATTGCTTTATAATTCGTTTCGTGGATGCGGGAAGCCTAAACTCAAGAAAATATTAAATATCTCTGGCTGTACGTAAACTAGAAGGCTAAGGTAAAAAGTTTAAACGACTTTCAACCTCTGGTAAGCTATCCACATGTATGGCTTGGTGATATGATGTACGACAAAGAAGGATTGAGCCCTGTATTTATGCCTCTTGACAGGCTGTCTTCCATGTTTCTTGTAGAGCTGAACGCATGAAGATTTATATGGGGGTCAGTGAAAAATGCAACTTCCCTCTTTTGCACCTCATAATTACTCGTTCGAAATCAATATGCTACCGAAAACAATGAAGAAAATCGATTTTTGGAGAAAATTTCGACTTGCAAAAAAATCGATTAAAATTCGTGTTCGATGCTCATACATTGCCTTATAAATCGTTTGGTGGATGCGGGAAGGCTAAACTCAAGAAAATATCAAACATCTCTGGCTGTACGTAAACTAGAAGCCTAAGGTAAAAAGTTTTAACGACTTTGAACCTCTGGTAAGCTATCCACATGTATAGCTTGGTGATATGATGTACGACAAAGAAGGATTGAGCTCTGTATTTATGCCTCTTCACAGGCTGTCTTCCATGTTTCTTGTAGAGCTGGACACATGAAGACGTATATGGGGGTCAATGAAAAATGCAACTTCCCTCTTTTGCACCTCCAAATTACTCGTTCGAAATCAATATGCTACCGAAAACGATGATGAAAATCGATTTTTGGAGAAAATTTCGACTTGCAAAAAAATCGATTAAAATTCGTGTTCGATGCTCATACATTGCCTTATAATTCGTTTCGTGGATGCGGGAAGGCTAAACTCAAGAAAATATCAAATATCTCTGGCTGTACGTAAACTAGAAGCCTAAGGTAAAAAGTTTTAACGACTTTGAACCTCTGGTAAGTTATCCACATGTAAAGCTTGGTGATATGATGTACGGCAAAGAAGGATTGAGCTCTGTATTTATGCCTCTTGACAGGCTGTCTTCCATGTTTCTTGTAGAGCTGGACACATGAAGACTTATATGGGGGTCAATGAAAAATGCAACTTCCCTCTTTTGCACCTCCAAATTACTCGTTTGAAATCAATATGCTACCGAAAACGATGAAGAAAATCGATTTTTAAAGAAAATTTCGACTTGCAAAAAAATCGATTAAAATTCCTGTTTGATGCTCATACATTGCCTTATAATTCGTTTCGTGGATGCGGGAAGGCTAAACTCAAGAAAATATCAAATATCTCTGGCTGTACGTAAACTAGAAGGCTAAGGTAAAAAGTTTTATCGACTTTGAACCTCTGGTAAGCTATCCACATGTATAGCTTGGTGATATGATGTACGACAAAGAAGGATTGAGCTCTGTATTTATGCCTTTTGACAGGCTGTTTTCCGTGTTTCTTGTAGAGCTGGACACATAAAGACTTATATGGGGGTCAATGAAAATTGCAACTTCCCGCTTTTGCACCTCCAAGTTAAACGTTCGAAATCAATATGCTACCGAAAACGATGATGAAAATCGATTTTTGGAGAAAATTTCGACTTGCAAAAAAATCGATTAAAATTCGCGTTCGATGCTCATACATTGCCTTATAATTCGTTTCGTGGATGCGGGAAGGCTAAACTCAAGAAAATATCAAATATCTCTGGCTGTACGTAAACTAGAAGCCCAAGGTAAAAAGTTTTAACGACTTTGAACCTCTGGTAAGCTATCCACATGTATAGCTTGGTGATATGATGTACGACAAAGAAGGATTGAGCTCTGTATTTATGCCTCTTCACAGGCTGTCTTCCATGTTTCTTGTAGAGCTGGACACATGAAGACGTATATGGGGGTCAATGAAAAATGCAACTTCCCTCTTTTGCACCTCCAAATTACTCGTTCGAAATCAATATGCTACCGAAAACGATGATGAAAATCGATTTTTGGAGAAAATTTCGACTTGCAAAAAAATCGATTAAAATTCGTGTTCGATGCTCATACATTGCCTTATAATTCGTTTCGTGGATGCGGGAAGGCTAAACTCAAGAAAATATCAAATATCTCTGGCTGTACGTAAACTAGAAGCCTAAGGTAAAAAGTTTTAACGACTTTGAACCTCTGGTAAGTTATCCACATGTAAAGCTTGGTGATATGATGTACGGCAAAGAAGGATTGAGCTCTGTATTTATGCCTCTTGACAGGCTGTCTTCCATGTTTCTTGTAGAGCTGGACACATGAAGACTTATATGGGGGTCAATGAAAAATGCAACTTCCCTCTTTTGCACCTCCAAATTACTCGTTTGAAATCAATATGCTACCGAAAACGATGAAGAAAATCGATTTTTAAAGAAAATTTCGACTTGCAAAAAAATCGATTAAAATTCCTGTTTGATGCTCATACATTGCCTTATAATTCGTTTCGTGGATGCGGGAAGGCTAAACTCAAGAAAATATCAAATATCTCTGGCTGTACGTAAACTAGAAGGCTAAGGTAAAAAGTTTTATCGACTTTGAACCTCTGGTAAGCTATCCACATGTATAGCTTGGTGATATGATGTACGACAAAGAAGGATTGAGCTCTGTATTTATGCCTTTTGACAGGCTGTTTTCCGTGTTTCTTGTAGAGCTGGACACATAAAGACTTATATGGGGGTCAATGAAAATTGCAACTTCCCGCTTTTGCACCTCCAAGTTAAACGTTCGAAATCAATATGCTACCGAAAACGATGATGAAAATCGATTTTTGGAGAAAATTTCGACTTGAAAAAAAATCGATTAAAATTCGCGTTCGATGCTCATACATTGCCTTATAATTCGTTTCGTGGATGCGGGAAGGCTAAACTCAAGAAAATATCAAATATCTCTGGCTGTACGTAAACTAGAAGCCCAAGGTAAAAAGTTTTAACGACTTTGAACCTCTGGTAAGCTATCCACATGTATAGCTTGGTGATATGATGTACGACAAAGAAGGATTGAGCTCTGTATTTATGCCTCTTGACAGGCTGTCTTCCATGTTTCTTGTAGAGCTGAACATATGAAGACTTATATGGGGGCCAGTGAAAAATGCAACTTCCCTCTTTTGCACCTCCAAATTACTCGTTCGAAATCAATATGCTACCGAAAACGATGAAGAAAATCGATTTTTGGAGAAAATTTCGACTTGCAAAAAAATCGATTAAAATTCGTGTTCGATGCTCATACATTGCCTTATAATTCCTTTCGTGGATGCGGGAAGGCTAAACTCAAGAAAATATTAAATATCTCTTGCTGTACGTAAACTAGAAGCCTAAGGTAAAACGTTTTAACGACTTTGAACCTCTGGTAAGTTATCCACATGTATAGCTTGGTGATATGATGTACGACAAAGAAGGATTGAGCCCTGTATTTATGCCTCTTGACAGCCTGTCTTCCATGTTTCTTGTAGAGCTGAACATATGAAGACTTATATGGGGGTCAATGAAAAATGCAACTTCCCTCTTTTGCACCTCCAAATTACTCGTTTGAAATCAATATGCTACCGAAAACGATGAAGAAAATCGATTTTTAAAGAAAATTTCGACTTGCAAAAAAATCGATTAAAATTCGTGTTCGATGCTTATACATTGCCTTATTATTCGTTTCGTGGATGCGGGATGGCTAAACTCAAGAAAATATCAAATATCTCTGGCTGTACGTAAACTAGAAGGCTAAGGTAAAAAGTTTTATCGACCTTGAACCTCTGGTAAGCTATCCACATGTATAGCTTGGTGATATGATGTACGACAAAGAAGGATTGAGCTCTGTATTTATGCCTCTTGACAGGCTGTCTTCCATGTTTCTTGTAGAGCTGGACGCATGAAGACTTATATGGGGGTCAATGAAAAATGCAACTTCCCTCTTTTGCACCTCCAAATTACTCGTTCGAAATCAATATGCTACCGAAAACGATGAAGAAAATCGATTTTTGGAGAAAATTTAAACTTGCAAAAAAATCGAGTAAAATTCGTGTTCGATGCTCATACATTGCCTTATAATTTGTTTCGTGGATGCGGGAAGGCTAAATTCAAGAAAATATCAAATATCTCTGGCTGTACGTAAACTAGAAGCCTAAGGTAAAAAGTTTTAACGACTTTGAACCTCTGGTAAGTTATCCACATGTAAAGCTTGGTGATATGATGTACGGCAAAGAAGGATTGAGCTCTGTATTTATGCCTCTTGACAGGCTGTCTTCCATGTTTCTTGTAGAGCTGGACACATGAAGACTTATATGGGGGTCAATGAAAAATGCAACTTCCCTCTTTTGCACCTCCAAATTACTCGTTTGAAATCAATATGCTACCGAAAACGATGAAGAAAATCGATTTTTAAAGAAAATTTCGACTTGCAAAAAAATCGATTAAAATTCCTGTTTGATGCTCATACATTGCCTTATAATTCGTTTCGTGGATGCGGGAAGGCTAAACTCAAGAAAATATCAAATATCTCTGGCTGTACGTAAACTAGAAGGCTAAGGTAAAAAGTTTTATCGACTTTGAACCTCTGGTAAGCCATCCACATGTATAGCTTGGTGATATGATGTACGACAAAGAAGGATTGAGCCCTTTATTTATGCCTCTTGACAGGCTGTCTTCCATGTTTCTTGTAGAGCTGGACACATGAAGACTTATATGGGGGTCAGTGAAAAATGCAACTTCCCTCTTTTGCACCTCCAAATTACTCGTTCGAAATCAATATGCTACCGAAAACGATGAAGAAAATCGATTTTTGGAGAAAATTTCGACTTGCAAAAAATCGATTAAAATTCGTGTTCGATGCTCATACATTGCCTTATAATTCTTTTCGTGGATGCGGGAAGGCTAAACTCAAGAAAATATTAAATATCTCTGGCTGTACGTAAACTAGAAGGCTAAGGTAAAAAGTTTAAACGACTTTGAACCTCTGGTAAGCTATCCACATGTATGGCTTGGTGATATGATGTACGCGGACAAAGAAGGATTGAGCTCTGTATTTATGCCTCTTGACAGCCTGTCTTCCATGTTTCTTGTAGAGCTGGACACATGAAGACTTATATGGGGGTCAATGAAGAATGCAACATCCCTCTTTTGCACCTCCAAATTACTCGTTTGAAATCAATATGCTACCGAAAACGATGAAGAAAATCGATTTTTAAAGAAAATTTCGACTTGCAAAAAAATTGATTAAAATTCCTGTTTGATGCTCATACATTGCCTTATTATTCGTTTCGTGGATGCGGGAAGGCTAAACTCAAGAAAATATCAAATATCTCTGGCTGTACGTAAACTAGAAGGCTAAGGTAAAAAGTTTTATCGACTTTGAACCTCTGGTAAGCTATCCACATGTATAGCTTGGTGATATGATGTACGACAAAGAAGGATTAAGCCCTGTATTTATGCCTCTTGACAGGCTGTCTTCCATGTTTCTTGTAGAGCTGAACGCATGAAGACTTATATGGGGGTCAGTGAAAAATGCAACTTCCCTCTTTTGCACCTCCAAATTACTCGTTCGAAATCAATATGCTACCGAAAACAATGAAGAAAATTGATTTTTGGAGAAAATTTCGACTTGCAAAAAAATCGATTAAAATTCGTGTTCGATGCTCATACATTGCCCTATAATTCGTTTCGTGGATGCGGGAAGGCTAAACTCAAGAAAATATCAAATATCTCTGGCTGTACCTAAACTAGAAGCCCAAGGTAAAAAGTTTTAACGACTTTGAACCTCTGGTAAGCTATCCACATGTATAGCTTGGTGATATGATGTACGACAAAGAAGGATTGAGCTCTGTATTTATGCCTCTTGACAGGCTGTCTTCCATGTTTCTTGTAGAGCTGGACACATGAAGACTTATATGGGGGTCAATGAAAAATGCAACTTCCCTCTTTTGCACCTCCAAATTACTCGTTTGAAATCAATATGCTACCGAAAACGATGATGAAAATCGATTTTTGGAGAAAATTTCGACTTGCAAAAAAATCGATTAAAATTCGTGTTCGATGCTCATACATTGCCTTATAATTCCTTTTCGTGGATGCGGGAAGGCTAAACTCAAGAAAATATCAAATATCTCTGGCTGTACGTAAACTAGAAGCCCAAGGTAAAAAGTTTTAACGACTTTGAACCTCTGGTAAGCTATCCACATGTATAGCTTGGTGATATGATGTACGACAAAGAAGGATTGAGCACTGTATTTATGCCTCTTCACAGGCTGTCTTCCATGTTTCTTGTAGAGCTGGACACATGAAGACTTATATGGGGGTCAATGAAAAATGCAACTTCCCTCTTTTGCACCTCCAAATTACTCGTTCGAAATCAATATGCTACCGAAAACGATGATGAAAATCGATTTTTGGAGAAAATTTCGACTTGCAAAAAAATCGATTAAAATTCGTGTTTGATGCTCATACATTGCCTTATAATTCGTTTCGTTGATGCGGGAAGGCTAAACTCAAGAAAATATCAAATATCTCTGGCTGTACGTAAACTAGAAGCCCAAGGTAAAAAGTTTTAACGACTTTGAACTTCTGGTACTGAAGCTATCCACATGTATAGCTTGGTGATATGATGTACGACAAAGAAGGATTGAGCTCTGTATTTATGCCTCTTGACAGGCTGTCTTCCATGTTTCTTGTAGAGCTGGACGCATGAAGACTTATATGGGGGTCAATGAAAAATGCAACTTCCCTCTTTTGCACCTCCAAATTACTCGTTCGAAATCAATATGCTACCGAAAACGATGAAGAAAATCGATTTTTGGAGAAAATTTAAACTTGCAAAAAAATCGAGTAAAATTCGTGTTCGATGCTCATACATTGCCTTATAATTTGTTTCGTGGATGCGGGAAGGCTAAATTCAAGAAAATATCAAATATCTCTGGCTGTACGTAAACTAGAAGCCTAAGGTAAAAAGTTTTAACGACTTTGAACCTCTGGTAAGTTATCCACATGTAAAGCTTGGTGATATGATGTACGGCAAAGAAGGATTGAGCTCTGTATTTATGCCTCTTGACAGGCTGTCTTCCATGTTTCTTGTAGAGCTGGACACATGAAGACTTATATGGGGGTCAATGAAAAATGCAACTTCCCTCTTTTGCACCTCCAAATTACTCGTTTGAAATCAATATGCTACCGAAAACGATGAAGAAAATCGATTTTTAAAGAAAATTTCGACTTGCAAAAAAATCGATTAAAATTCCTGTTTGATGCTCATACATTGCCTTATAATTCGTTTCGTGGATGCGGGAAGGCTAAACTCAAGAAAATATCAAATATCTCTGGCTGTACGTAAACTAGAAGGCTAAGGTAAAAAGTTTTATCGACTTTGAACCTCTGGTAAGCCATCCACATGTATAGCTTGGTGATATGATGTACGACAAAGAAGGATTGAGCCCTTTATTTATGCCTCTTGACAGGCTGTCTTCCATGTTTCTTGTAGAGCTGGACACATGAAGACTTATATGGGGGTCAGTGAAAAATGCAACTTCCCTCTTTTGCACCTCCAAATTACTCGTTCGAAATCAATATGCTACCGAAAACGATGAAGAAAATCGATTTTTGGAGAAAATTTCGACTTGCAAAAAATCGATTAAAATTCGTGTTCGATGCTCATACATTGCCTTATAATTCTTTTCGTGGATGCGGGAAGGCTAAACTCAAGAAAATATTAAATATCTCTGGCTGTACGTAAACTAGAAGGCTAAGGTAAAAAGTTTAAACGACTTTGAACCTCTGGTAAGCTATCCACATGTATGGCTTGGTGATATGATGTACGCGGACAAAGAAGGATTGAGCTCTGTATTTATGCCTCTTGACAGCCTGTCTTCCATGTTTCTTGTAGAGCTGGACACATGAAGACTTATATGGGGGTCAATGAAGAATGCAACATCCCTCTTTTGCACCTCCAAATTACTCGTTTGAAATCAATATGCTACCGAAAACGATGAAGAAAATCGATTTTTAAAGAAAATTTCGACTTGCAAAAAAATTGATTAAAATTCCTGTTTGATGCTCATACATTGCCTTATTATTCGTTTCGTGGATGCGGGAAGGCTAAACTCAAGAAAATATCAAATATCTCTGGCTGTACGTAAACTAGAAGGCTAAGGTAAAAAGTTTTATCGACTTTGAACCTCTGGTAAGCTATCCACATGTATAGCTTGGTGATATGATGTACGACAAAGAAGGATTAAGCCCTGTATTTATGCCTCTTGACAGGCTGTCTTCCATGTTTCTTGTAGAGCTGAACGCATGAAGACTTATATGGGGGTCAGTGAAAAATGCAACTTCCCTCTTTTGCACCTCCAAATTACTCGTTCGAAATCAATATGCTACCGAAAACAATGAAGAAAATTGATTTTTGGAGAAAATTTCGACTTGCAAAAAAATCGATTAAAATTCGTGTTCGATGCTCATACATTGCCCTATAATTCGTTTCGTGGATGCGGGAAGGCTAAACTCAAGAAAATATCAAATATCTCTGGCTGTACCTAAACTAGAAGCCCAAGGTAAAAAGTTTTAACGACTTTGAACCTCTGGTAAGCTATCCACATGTATAGCTTGGTGATATGATGTACGACAAAGAAGGATTGAGCTCTGTATTTATGCCTCTTGACAGGCTGTCTTCCATGTTTCTTGTAGAGCTGGACACATGAAGACTTATATGGGGGTCAATGAAAAATGCAACTTCCCTCTTTTGCACCTCCAAATTACTCGTTTGAAATCAATATGCTACCGAAAACGATGATGAAAATCGATTTTTGGAGAAAATTTCGACTTGCAAAAAAATCGATTAAAATTCGTGTTCGATGCTCATACATTGCCTTATAATTCCTTTTCGTGGATGCGGGAAGGCTAAACTCAAGAAAATATCAAATATCTCTGGCTGTACGTAAACTAGAAGCCCAAGGTAAAAAGTTTTAACGACTTTGAACCTCTGGTAAGCTATCCACATGTATAGCTTGGTGATATGATGTACGACAAAGAAGGATTGAGCACTGTATTTATGCCTCTTCACAGGCTGTCTTCCATGTTTCTTGTAGAGCTGGACACATGAAGACTTATATGGGGGTCAATGAAAAATGCAACTTCCCTCTTTTGCACCTCCAAATTACTCGTTCGAAATCAATATGCTACCGAAAACGATGATGAAAATCGATTTTTGGAGAAAATTTCGACTTGCAAAAAAATCGATTAAAATTCGTGTTTGATGCTCATACATTGCCTTATAATTCGTTTCGTTGATGCGGGAAGGCTAAACTCAAGAAAATATCAAATATCTCTGGCTGTACGTAAACTAGAAGCCCAAGGTAAAAAGTTTTAACGACTTTGAACTTCTGGTACTGAAGCTATCCACATGTATAGCTTGGTGATATGATGTACGACAAAGAAGGATTGAGCTCTGTATTTATGCCTCTTGACAGCCTGTCTTCCATGTTTCTTGTAGAGCTGGACACATGAAGACTTATATGGGGGTCAATGAAGAATGCAACTTCCC
The DNA here is from genome assembly GCA_023349425.1 of Anthopleura sola. Classification (NCBI taxonomy): domain Eukaryota; kingdom Metazoa; phylum Cnidaria; class Anthozoa; order Actiniaria; family Actiniidae; genus Anthopleura; species Anthopleura sola. The sequence goes on along the minus strand of JALHLI010000035.1, from coordinate 772,038 downwards.
TCTTTTGCACCTCCAAATTACTCGTTTGAAATCAATATGCTACCGAAAACGATGAAGAAAATCGATTTTTAAAGAAAATTTCGACTTGCAAAAAAATTGATTAAAATTCCTGTTTGATGCTCATACATTGCCTTATTATACGTTTCGTGGATGCGGGAAGGCTAAACTCAAGAAAATATCAAATATCTCTGGCTGTACGTAAACTAGAAGGCTAAGGTAAAAAGTTTTATCGACTTTGAACCTCTGGTAAGCTATCCACATGTATAGCTTGGTGATATGATGTACGACAAAGAAGGATTGAGCCCTGTATTTATGCCTCTTGACAGGCTGTCTTCCATGTTTCTTGTAGAGCTGCACGCATGAAGACTTATATGGGGGTCAGTGAAAAATGCAACTTCCCTCTTTTGCACCTCCAAATTACTCGTTCGAAATCAATATGCTACCGAAAACGATGAAGAAAATCGATTTTTGTAGAAAATTTCGACTTGCAAAAAAATCGATTAAAATTCGTGTTCGATGCTCATACATTGCCTTATAATTCGTTTCGTGGATGCGGGAAGGCTAAACTCAAGAAAATATCAAATATCTCTGGCTGTACGTAAACTAGAAGCCCAAGGTAAAAAGTTTTAACGACTTTGAACCTCTGGTAAGTTATCCACATGTATGTCTTGGTGATATGATGGACGACAAAGAAGGATTGAGCTCTGTATTTATGCCTCTTGACAGCCTGTCTTCCATGTTTCTTGTAGAGCTGAACATATGAAGACTTATATGGGGGTTAGTGAAAAATGCAACTTCCCTCTTTTGCACCTCCAAATTACTCGTTCGAAATCAATATGCTACCGAAAACGATGAAGAAAATCGATTTTTGGAGAAAATTTCGACTTGCAAAAAAATCGATTAAAATTCGTGTTCCATGCTCATACATTGCCTTATAATTCGTTTCGTGGATGCGGGAAGGCTAAACTCAAGAAATTATTAAATATCTCTGGCTGTACGTAATCTAGAAGTCTAAGGTAAAAAGTTTTAACGACTTTGAACCTCTGGTAAGTTATCCACATGTATAGCTTGGTGATATGATGTACGACAAAGAAGGATTGAGCTCTGTATTTATGCCTCTTGACAACCTGTCTTCCATGTTTCTTGTAGAGCTGAACATATGAAGACTTATATGGGGGTCAGTGAAAAATGCAACTTCCCTCTTTTGCACCTCCAAATTACTCGTTCGAAATCAATATGCTACCGAAAACGATGAAGAAAATCAATTTTTGGAGAAAATTTCGACTTGCAAAAAAATCGATTAAAATTCGTGTTTGATGCTTATACATTGCCTTATAATTTGTTTCGTGGATGCGGGAAGGCCAAACTCAAGAAAATATCAAACATCTCTGGCTGTACGTAAACTAGAAGCCCAAGGTAAAACGTTTTAACGACTTTCAACCTCTGGTAAGCTATCCACATGTATGGCTTGGTGATATGATGTACGACAAAGAAGGATTGAGCTCTGTATTTATGCCTCTTCACAGGCTGTCTTCCATGTTTCTTGTAGAGCTGAACATATGAAGACTTATATGGGGGTCAGTGAAAAATGCAACTTCCCTCTTTTGCACCTCCAAATTACTCGTTCGAAATCAATATGCTACCGAAAACGATGAAGAAAATCGATTTTTGGAGAAAATTTCGACTTGCAAAAAAATCGATTAAAATTCGTGTTCGATGCTCATACATTGCCTTATAATTCGTTTCGTGGATGCGGGAAGGCTAAACTCAAGAAAATATCAAATATCTCTGGCTGTACGTAAACTAGAAGCCCAAGGTAAAAAGTTTTAACGACTTTGAACCTCTGGTAAGTTATCCACATGTATGTCTTGGTGATATGATGTACGACAAAGAAGGATTGAGCTCTGTATTTATGCCTCTTGACAGCCTGTCTTCCATGTTTCTTGTAGAGCTGAACATATGAAGACTTATATGGGTGTTAGTGAAAAATGCAACTTCCCTCTTTTGCACCTCCAAATTACTCGTTCGAAATCAATATGCCACCGAAAACGATGAAGAAAATCGATTTTTGGAGAAAATTTCGACTTGCAAAAAAATCGATTAAAATTCGTGTTCCATGCTCATACATTGCCTTATAATTCGTTTCGTGGATGCGGGAAGGCTAAACTCAAGAAATTATGAAATATCTCTGGCTGTACGTAAACTAGAAGTCTAAGGTAAAAAGTTTTAACGACTTTGAACCTCTGGTAAGTTATCCACATGTATAGCTTGGTGATATGATGTACGACAAAGAAGGATTGAGCTCTGTATTTATGCCTCTTGACAACCTGTCTTCCATGTTTCTTGTAGAGCTGAACATATGAAGACTTATATGGGGGTCAGTGAAAAATGCAACTTACCTCTTTTGCACCTCCAAATTACTCGTTCGAAATCAATATGCTACCGAAAACGATGATGAAAATCGATTTTTGGAGAAAATTTCGACTTGCAAAAAAATCGATTAAAATTCGTGTTTGATGCTCATACATTGCCTTATAATTCGTTTCGTTGATGCGGGAAGGCTAAACTCAAGAAAATATCAAATATCTCTGGCTGTACGTAAACTAGAAGCCCAAGGTAAAAAGTTTTAACGACTTTGAACTTCTGGTACTGAAGCTATCCACATGTATAGCTTGGTGATATGATGTACGACAAAGAAGGATTGAGCTCTGTATTTATGCCTCTTGACAGCCTGTCTTCCATGTTTCTTGTAGAGCTGGACACATGAAGACTTATATGGGGGTCAATGAAGAATGCAACTTCCCTCTTTTGCACCTCCAAATTACTCGTTTGAAATCAATATGCTACCGAAAACGATGAAGAAAATCGATTTTTAAAGAAAATTTCGACTTGCAAAAAAATTGATTAAAATTCCTGTTTGATGCTCATACATTGCCTTATTATTCGTTTCGTGGATGCGGGAAGGCTAAACTCAAGAAAATATCAAATATCTCTGGCTGTACGTAAACTAGAAGGCTAAGGTAAAAAGTTTTATCGACTTTGAACCTCTGGTAAGCTATCCACATGTATAGCTTGGTGATATGATGTACGACAAAGAAGGATTGAGCCCTGTATTTATGCCTCTTGACAGGCTGTCTTCCATGTTTCTTGTGGAGCTGAACGCATGAAGACTTATATGGGGGTCAGTGAAAAATGCAACTTCCCTCTTTTGCACCTCCAAATTACTCGTTCGAAATCAATATGCTACCGAAAACGATGAAGAAAATCGATTTTTGTAGAAAATTTCGACTTGCAAAAAAATCGATTAAAATTCGTGTTCGATGCTCATACATTGCCTTATAATTCGTTTCGTGGATGCGGGAAGGCTAAACTCAAGAAAATATCAAATATCTCTGGCTGTACGTAAACTAGAAGCCCAAGGTAAAAAGTTTTAACGACTTTGAACCTCTGGTAAGTTATCCACATGTATGTCTTGGTGATATGATGTACGACAAAGAAGGATTGAGCTCTGTATTTATGCCTCTTGACAGCCTGTCTTCCATGTTTCTTGTAGAGCTGAACATATGAAGACTTATATGGGGGTTAGTGAAAAATGCAACTTCCCTCTTTTGCACCTCCAAATTACTCGTTCGAAATCAATATGCTACCGAAAACGATGAAGAAAATCGATTTTTGGAGAAAATTTCGACTTGCAAAAAAATCGATTAAAATTCGTGTTCCATGCTCATACATTGCCTTATAATTCGTTTCGTGGATGCGGGAAGGCTAAACTCAAGAAATTATTAAATATCTCTGGCTGTACGTAATCTAGAAGTCTAAGGTAAAAAGTTTTAACGACTTTGAACCTCTGGTAAGTTATCCACATGTATAGCTTGGTGATATGATGTACGACAAAGAAGGATTGAGCTCTGTATTTATGCCTCTTGACAACCTGTCTTCCATGTTTCTTGTAGAGCTGAACATATGAAGACTTATATGGGGGTCAGTGAAAAATGCAACTTCCCTCTTTTGCACCTCCAAATTACTCGTTCGAAATCAATATGCTACCGAAAACGATGAAGAAAATCAATTTTTGGAGAAAATTTCGACTTGCAAAAAAATCGATTAAAATTCGTGTTTGATGCTTATACATTGCCTTATAATTCGTTTCGTGGATGCGGGAAGGCCAAACTCAAGAAAATATCAAACATCTCTGGCTGTACGTAAACTAGAAGCCCAAGGTAAAACGTTTTAACGACTTTCAACCTCTGGTAAGCTATCCACATGTATGGCTTGGTGATATGATGTACGACAAAGAAGGATTGAGCTCTGTATTTATGCCTCTTCACAGGCTGTCTTCCATGTTTCTTGTAGAGCTGAACATATGAAGACTTATATGGGGGTCAGTGAAAAATGCAACTTCCCTCTTTTGCACCTCCAAATTACTCGTTCGAAATCAATATGCTACCGAAAACGATGAAGAAAATCGATTTTTGGAGAAAATTTCGACTTGCAAAAAAATCGATTAAAATTCGTGTTCGATGCTCATACATTGCCTTATAATTCGTTTCGTGGATGCGGGAAGGCTAAACTCAAGAAAATATCAAATATCTCTGGCTGTACGTAAACTAGAAGCCCAAGGTAAAAAGTTTTAACGACTTTGAACCTCTGGTAAGTTATCCACATGTATGTCTTGGTGATATGATGTACGACAAAGAAGGATTGAGCTCTGTATTTATGCCTCTTGACAGCCTGTCTTCCATGTTTCTTGTAGAGCTGAACATATGAAGACTTATATGGGGGTTAGTGAAAAATGCAACTTCCCTCTTTTGCACCTCCAAATTACTCGTTCGAAATCAATATGCCACCGAAAACGATGAAGAAAATCGATTTTTGGAGAAAATTTCGACTTGCAAAAAAATCGATTAAAATTCGTGTTCCATGCTCATACATTGCCTTATAATTCGTTTCGTGGATGCGGGAAGGCTAAACTCAAGAAATTATTAAATATCTCTGGCTGTACGTAAACTAGAAGTCTAAGGTAAAAAGTTTTAACGACTTTGAACCTCTGGTAAGTTATCCACATGTATAGCTTGGTGATATGATGTACGACAAAGAAGGATTGAGCTCTGTATTTATGCCTCTTGACAACCTGTCTTCCATGTTTCTTGTAGAGCTGAACATATGAAGACTTATATGGGGGTCAGTGAAAAATGCAACTTACCTCTTTTGCACCTCCAAATTACTCGTTCGAAATCAATATGCTACCGAAAACGATGAAGAAAATCGATTTTTGAAGAAAATTTCGACTTGCAAAAAAATCGAGCAAAATTCGTGTTCGATGCTCATACATTGCCTTATAATTCGTTTCGTGGATGCGGGAAGGCTAAACTCAAGAAAATATTAAATATCTGTGGCTGTACGTAAACTAGAAGTCTAAGGTAAAAAGTTTTAACGACTTTGAACCTCTGGTAAGCTATCCACATGTATGGCTTGGTGAAATGATGTACGACAAAGAAGGATTGAGCTCTGTATTTATGCCTCTTGACAGCCTGTCTTCCATGTTTCTTGTAGAGCTGAACATATGAAGACTTATATGGGGGTCAGTGAAGAATGCAACTTCCCTCTTTTGCACCTCCAAATTACTCGTTCGAAATCAATATGCTACCGAAAACGATGATGAAAATCGATTTTTGGAGAAAATTTCGACTTGCAAAAAAATCGATTAAAATTCGTGTTCGATGCTCATACATTGCCTTATAATTTGTTTCGTGGATGCGGGAAGACTAAACTCAAGAAAATATCAAATATCTCTGGCTGTACGTAAACTAGAAGCCCAAGGTAAAAAGTTTTAACGACTTTGAACCTCTTGTAAGCTATCCACATGTATAGCTTGGTGATATGATGTACGACAAAGAAGGATTGAGCCCTGTATTTATGCCTCTTGACAGGCTGTCTTCCATGTTTCTTGTAGAAGTGGACACATGAAGACTTATATGGGGGTCAGTGAAAAATGCAACTTCCCTCTTTTGCACCTCCAAATTACTCGTTCGAAATCAATATGCTACCGAAAACGATCAAGAAAATCGATTTTTGGAGAAAATTTCGACTTGCAAAAAATTGATTAAAATTCCTGTTTGATGCTTATACATTGCCTTATATAATTCGTTTCGTGGATGCGGGAAGACTAAACTCAAGAAAATATCAAATATCTCTGGCTGTACGTAAACTAGAAGCCCAAGGTAAAAAGTTTTAACGACTTTGAACCTCTGGTAAGCTATCCACATGTATGGCTTGGTGATATGATGTACGACAAAGAAGGATTGAGCTCTGTATTTATGCCTCTTGACAGCCTGTCTTCCATGTTTCTTGTAGAGCTGAACGCATGAAGACTTATATGGGGGTCAATGAAAAATGCAACTTCCCTCTTTTGCACCTGCAAATTACTCGTTTGAATTCAATATGCTACCAAAAACGATCAAGAAAATCGATTTTTGGAGAAAATTTCGACTTGTAAAAAAATTGATTAAAATTCCTGTTTGATGCTCATACATTGCCTTATAATTCGTTTCGTGGATGCGGGAAGGCTAAACTCAAGAAAATATCAAATATCTCTGGCTGTACGTAAACTAGAAGCCCAAGGTAAAAAGATTTAACGACTTTGAACCTCTGGTAAGCTATCCACATGTATAGCTTGGTGATATGATGTAGACAAAGAAGGATTGAGCCCTGTATTTATGCCTCTTGACAGGCTGTCTTCCATGTTTCTTGTAGAGCTGAACGCATGAAGACTTATATGGGGGTCAGTGAAAAATGCAACTTCCCTCTTTTGCACCTCCAAATTACTCGTTCGAAATCAATATGCTACCGAAAACGATCAAGAAAATCGATTTTTGGAGAAAATTTCGACTTGCAAAAAAATTGATTAAAATTCGTGTGTGATGCTTATACATTGCCTAATAATTCGTTTCGAGGATGCGGGAAGGCTAAACTCAAGAAAATATCAAATATCTCTGGCTGTACGTAAACTAGAAGCCCAAGGTAAAAAGTTTTAACGACTTTGAACCATTGGTAAGCTATCCACATGTATGGCTTGGTGATATGATGTACGACAAAGAAGGATTGAGCTCTGTATTTATACCTCTTGACAGGCTGTCTTCCATGTTTCTTGTAGAGCTGAACATATGAAGACTTATATGGGGGTCCGTGAAAAATGCAACTTCCCTCTTTTGCACCTCCAAGTTAAACGTTTGAAATCAATATGCTACCGAAAACGATCAAGAAAATCGATTTTTGGAGAAAATTTCGACTTGCAAAAAAATTGATTAAAATTCGTGTGTGATGCTTATACATTGCCTAATAATTCGTTTCGTGGATGCGGGAAGGCTAAACTCAAGAAAATATCAAATATCTCTGGCTGTACGTAAACTAGAAGCCCAAGGTAAAAAGTTTTAACGACTTCGAACCTTTGGTAAGCTATCCACATGTATGGCTTGGTGATATGATCTACGAATAAGAAGGATTGAGCCCTGTATTTATGCCTCTTGACAGGCTGTCTTCCATGTTTCTTGTAGAGCTGGACACATGAAGACTTATATGGGGGTCAATGAAAAATGCAACTTCCCTCTTTTGCACCTCCAAATTACTCGTTCGAAATCAATATGCTACCGAAAACGATGATGAAAATCGATTTTTGGAGAAAATTTCGACTTGCAAAAAAATCGATTAAAATTCGTGTTCTATGCTCATACATTGCCTTATAATTTCTTTCGTGGATGCGGGAAGGCTAAACTCAAGAAAATATCAAATATCTCTGGCTGTACGTAAACTAGAAGCCCAAGGTAAAAAGTTTTAACGACTTTGAACCTCTGGTACTGAAGCTATCCACATGTATAGCTTGGTGATATGATGTACGACAAAGAAGGATTCAGCTCTGTATTTATGCCTCTTGACAGCCTGTCTTCCATGTTTCTTGTAGAGCTGGACACATGAAGACTTATATGGGGGTCAATGGAAAATGCAACTTCCCTCTTTTGCACCTCCAAATTACTCGTTTGAAATCAATATGCTACCGAAAACGATCAAGAAAATCGATTTTTAAAGAAAATTTCGACTTGCAAAAAAATTGATTAAAATTCGTGTTTGATGCTTATACATTGTCTAATAATTCGTTTCGTGGATGCGGGAAGGCTAAACTCAAGAAAATATCGAATATCTCTGGCTGTACGTAAACTAGAAGCCTAAGGTAAAAAGTTTTAACGACTTTGAACCTCTGGTAAGCTATCCACATGTATAGCTTGGTGATATGATGTACGACAAAGAAGGATTGAGCTCTGTATTTATGCCTCTTTACCGCTTGTTTTCCATGTTTCTTGTAGAGCTGAATATATGAAGACTTATATGGGGGTCACTGAAAAATGAAACTTCCCTCTTTTGCACCTCCAAATTACTCGTTCGAAATCAATATGCTACCGAAAACGATGAAGAAAATCGATTTTTGGAGAAAATTTCGACTTGCAAAAAAATCGATTAAAATTCGTGTTCGATGCTCATACATTGCCTTATAATTCGTTTCGTGGATGCGGGAAGGCTAAACTCAAGAAAATATTAAATATCTCTGGCTGTACGTAAACTAGAAGCCTAAGGTAAAAAGTTTTAACGACTTTGAACCTCTGGTAAGTTATCCACATGTATAGCTTGGTGATATGATGTACGACAAAGAAGGATTGAGCTCTGTATTTATGCCTCTTGACAGCCTGTCTTCCATGTTTCTTGTAGAGCTGAAAATATGAAGATTTATATGGGGGTCAGTGAAAAATGAAACTTCCCTCTTTTGTACCTCCAAATTACTCGTTGGAAATCAATATGCTACAGAAAACGATGAAGAAAATCGATTTTTGGAGAAAATTTCGACTTGCAAAAACATCGATTAAAATTCGTGTTCGATGCTCATACATTTCCTTATAATTCGTTTCGTGGATGCGGGAAGGCTAAACTCAAGAAAATATCAAATATCTCTGGCTGTACGTAAACTAGAAGCCTAAGGTAAAACGTTTTAACGACTTTGAACCTCTGGTAAGTTATCCACATGTATAGCTTGGTGATATGATCTACGACAAAGAAGGATTGAGCCCTGTATTTATGCCTCTTGACAGGCTGTCTTCCATGTTTTTTGTAGAGCTGGACACATGAAGACTTATATGGGGGTCAATGAAAAATGCAACTTCCCTCTTTTGCACCTCCAAATTACTCGTTCGAAATCAATATGCTACCGAAAACGATGATGAAAATCGATTTTTGGAGAAAATTTCGACTTGCAAAAAAATCGATTAAAATTCGTGTTCTATGCTCATACATTGCCTTATAATTTCTTTCGTGGATGCGGGAAGGCTAAACTCAAGAAAATATCAAATATCTCTGGCTGTACGTAAACTAGAAGCCCAAGGTAAAAAGTTTTAACGACTTTGAACCTCTGGTACTGAAGGTATCCACATGTATAGCTTGGTGATATGATGTACGACAAAGAAGGATTCAGCTCTGTATTTATGCCTCTTGACAGCCTGTCTTCCATGTTTCTTGTAGAGCTGGACACATGAAGACTTATATGGGGGTCAATGGAAAATGCAACTTCCCTCTTTTGCACCTCCAAATTACTCGTTTGAAATCAATATGCTACCGAAAACGATCAAGAAAATCGATTTTTAAAGAAAATTTCGACTTGCAAAAAAAATGATTAAAATTCGTGTTTGATGCTTATACATTGTCTAATAATTCGTTTCGTGGATGCGGGAAGGCTAAACTCAAGAAAATATCGAATATCTCTGGCTGTACGTAAACTAGAAGCCTAAGGTAAAAAGTTTTAACGACTTTGAACCTCTGGTAAGCTATCCACATGTATAGCTTGGTGATATGATGTACGACAAAGAAGGATTGAGCTCTGTATTTATGCCTCTTTACCGCTTGTTTTCCATGTTTCTTGTAGAGCTGAATATATGAAGACTTATATGGGGGTCAGTGAAAAATGAAACTTCCCTCTTTTGCACCTCCAAATTACTCGTTCGAAATCAATATGCTACCGAAAACGATGAAGAAAATCGATTTTTGGAGAAAATTTCGACTTGCAAAAAAATCGATTAAAATTCGTGTTCGATGCTCATACATTGCCTTATAATTCGTTTCGTGGATACGGGAAGGCTAAACTCAAGAAAATATTAAATATCTCTGGCTGTACGTAAACTAGAAGCCTAAGGTAAAAAGTTTTAACGACTTTGAACCTCTGGTAAGTTATCCACATGTATAGCTTGGTGATATGATGTACGACAAAGAAGGATTGAGCTCTGTATTTATGCCTCTTGACAGCCTGTCTTCCATGTTTCTTGTAGAGCTGAAAATATGAAGACTTTTATGGGGGTCAGTGAAAAATGAAACTTCCCTCTTTTGCACCTCCAAATTACTCGTTGGAAATCAATATGCTACAGAAAACGATGAAGAAAATCGATTTTTGGAGAAAATTTCGACTTGCAAAAAAATCGATTAAAATTCGTGTTCGATGCTCATACATTGCCTTATAATTTGTTTCGTGGATGCGGGAAGGCTAAACTCAAGAAAATATCGAATATCTCTGGCTGTACGTAAACTAGAAGCCTAAGGTAAAAAGTTTTAACGACTTTGAACCTCTGGTAAGCTATCCACATGTATTGAGCTCTGTATTTATGCCTGTTGACAAGCTGTCTTCCATGTTTCTTGTAGAGCTGAACATATGAAGACTTATATGGGGGTCAGTGAAAAATGCAACTTCCCTCTTTTGCACCTCCAAATTACTCGTTCGAAATAAATATGCTACCGAAAACAATCAAGAAAATCGATTTTTGGAGAAAATTTCGACTTGCAAAAAAATCGATTAAAATTCGTGTTCGATGCTCATACATTGCCTTATAAATCGTTTCGTGGATGCGGGAAGGCTAAACTCAAGAAAATATCAAATATCTCTGGCTGTACGTAAACTAGAAGCCCAAGGTAAAAAGTTTTAACGACTTTGAACCTCTGGTAAGTTATCCACATGTATAGCTTGGTGATATGATGTACGACAAAGAAGGATTGAGCTCTGTATTTATGCCTCTTGACAGGCTGTCTTCCATGTTTCTTGTAGAGCTGAACGCATGAAGACTTATATGGGGGTCAATGAAAAATGCAACTTCCCTCTTTTGCACCTCCAAATTACTCGTTCGAAATCAATATGCTACCGAAAACGATGAAGAAAATCGATTTTTGGAGAAAATTTCGACTTGGAAAAAAATCGATTAAAATTCGTGTTCGATGCTCATACATTGCCTTATAATTTGTTTCGTGGATGCGGGAAGGCTAAACTCAAGAAAATATCGAATATCTCTGGCTGTACGTAAACTAGAAGCCTAAGGTAAAAAGTTTTAACGACTTTGAACCTCTGGTAAGTTATCCACATGTATAGCTTGGTGATATGATGTACGACAAAGAAGGATTGAGCCCTGTATTTATGCCTCTTGACAGGCTGTCTTCCATGTTTCTTGTAGAGCTGAATATATGAAGACTTATATGGGGGTCAGTGAAAAATGAAACTTCCCTCTTTTGCACCTCCAAATTACTCGTTCGAAATCAATATGCTACCGAAAACGATGAAGAAAATCGATTTTTGGAGAAAATTTCGACTTGCAAAAAAATCGATTAAAATTCGTGTTCGATGCTCATACATTGCCTTATAAATCGTTTCGTGGATGCGGGAAGGCTAAACTCAAGAAAATATCAAATATCTCTGGCTGTACGTAAACTAGAAGCCTAAGGTAAAAAGTTTTAACGACTTTGAACCTCTGGTAAGCTATCCACATGTATAGCTTGGTGATATGATGTACGACAAAGAAGGATTGAGCTCTGTATTTATGCCTCTTGACAGCCTGTCTTCCATGTTTCTTGTAGAGCTGAACATATGAAGACTTATATGGGGGTCAGTGAAAAATGCAACTTCCCTCTTTTCCACCTCCAAATTACTCGTTCGAAATCAATATGCTACCGAAAACGATGAAGAAAATCGATTTTTGGAGAAAATTTCGACTTGCAAAAAAATCGATTAAAATTCGTGTTCGATGCTCATACATTGCCTTATAAATCGTTTCGTGGATGCGGGAAGGCTAAACTCAAGAAAATATCAAATATCTCTGGCTGTACGTTAACTAGAAGACTAAGGTAAAAAGTTTTAACGACTTTGAACCTCTGGTAAGCTATCCACATGTATAGCTTGGTGATATGATGTACGACAAAGAAGGATTGAGCTCTGTATTTATGCCAGTTGACAGGCTGTCTTCCATGTTTCTTGTAGAGCTGAACAGATGAAGACTTATATGGGGGTCAGTGAAAAATGCAACTTCCCTCTTTTGCACCTCCAAATTACTCGTTCGAAATCAATATGCTACCGAAAACGATGAAGAAAATCGATTTTTGGAGAAAATTTCGACTTGCAAAAAAATCGATTAAAATTCGTGTTCGATGCTCATACATTGCGTTATAATTCGTTTCGTGGATACGGGAAGGCTAAACTCAAGAAAATATTAAATATCTCTGGCTGTACGTAAACTAGAAGCCTAAGGTAAAAAGTTTTAACGACTTTGAACCTCTGGTAAGTTATCCACATGTATAGCTTGGTGATATGATGTACGACAAAGAAGGATTGAGCTCTGTATTTATGCCTCTTGACAGGCTGTCTTCCATGTTTCTTGTAGAGCTGAACGCATGAAGACTTATATGGGGGTCAATGAAAAATGCAACTTCCCTCTTTTGCACCTCCAAATTACTCGTTCGAAATCAATATGCTACCGAAAACGATGAAGAAAATCGATTTTTGGAGAAAATTTCGACTTGGAAAAAAATCGATTAAAATTCGTGTTCGATGCTCATACATTGCCTTATAATTTGTTTCGTGGATGCGGGAAGGCTAAACTCAAGAAAATATCGAATATCTCTGGCTGTACGTAAACTAGAAGCCTAAGGTAAAAAGTTTTAACGACTTTGAACCTCTGGTAAGTTATCCACATGTATAGCTTGGTGATATGATGTACGACAAAGAAGGATTGAGCTCTGTATTTATGCCTCTTGACAGGCTGTCTTCCATGTTTCTTGTAGAGCTGAATATATGAAGACTTATATGGGGGTCAGTGAAAAATGAAACTTCCCTCTTTTGCACCTCCAAATTACTCGTTCGAAATCAATATGCTACCGAAAACGATGAAGAAAATCGATTTTTGGAGAAAATTTCGACTTGCAAAAAAATCGATTAAAATTCGTGTTCGATGCTCATACATTGCCTTATAAATCGTTTCGTGGATGCGGGAAGGCTAAACTCAAGAAAATATCAAATATCTCTGGCTGTACGTAAACTAGAAGCCTAAGGTAAAAAGTTTTAACGACTTTGAACCTCTGGTAAGCTATCCACATGTATAGCTTGGTGATATGATGTACGACAAAGAAGGATTGAGCTCTGTATTTATGCCTCTTGACAGCCTGTCTTCCATGTTTCTTGTAGAGCTGAACATATGAAGACTTATATGGGGGTCAGTGAAAAATGCAACTTCCCTCTTTTGCACCTCCAAATTACTCGTTCGAAATCAATATGCTACCGAAAACGATGAAGAAAATCGATTTTTGGAGAAAATTTCGACTTGCAAAAAAATCGATTAAAATTCGTGTTCGATGCTCATACATTGCCTTATAAATCGTTTCGTGGATGCGGGAAGGCTAAACTCAAGAAAATATCAAATATCTCTGGCTGTACGTAAACTAGAAGACTAAGGTAAAAAGTTTTAACGACTTTGAACCTCTGGTAAGCTATCCACATGTATAGCTTGGTGATATGATGTACGACAAAGAAGGATTGAGCTCTGTATTTATGCCAGTTGACAGGCTGTCTTCCATGTTTCTTGTAGAGCTGAACAGATGAAGACTTATATGGGGGTCAGTGAAAAATGCAACTTCCCTCTTTTGCACCTCCAAATTACTCGTTCGAAATCAATATGCTACCGAAAACGATGAAGAAAATCGATTTTTGGAGAAAATTTCGACTTGCAAAAAAATCGATTAAAATTCGTGTTCGATGCTCATACATTGCGTTATAATTCGTTTCGTGGATACGGGAAGGCTAAACTCAAGAAAATATTAAATATCTCTGGCTGTACGTAAACTAGAAGCCTAAGGTAAAAAGTTTTAACGACTTTGAACCTCTGGTAAGTTATCCACATGTATAGCTTGGTGATATGATGTACGACAAAGAAGGATTGAGCTCTGTATTTATGCCTCTTGACAGCCTGTCTTCCATGTTTCTTGTAGAGCTGAAAATATGAAGACTTATATGGGGGTCAGTGAAAAATGCAACTTCCCTCTTTTGCACCTCCAAATTACTCGTTCGAAATCAATATGCTACAGAAAACGATGAAGAAAATCGATTTTTGGAGAAAAATTCGACTTGCAAAAAAATCGATTAAAATTCGTGTTCGATGCTCATACATTGCCTTATAATTTGTTTCGTGGATGCGGGAAGACTAAACTCAAGAAAATATCGAATATCTCTGGCTCTACGTAAACTAGAAGCCTAAGGTAAAAAGTTTTAACGACTTTGAACCTCTGGTAAGTTATCCACATGTATAGCTTGGTGATATGATGTACGACAAAGAAGGATTGAGCTCTGTATTTATGCCTCTTTACCGCTTGTCTTCCATGTTTCTTGTAGAGCTGAACATATGAAGACTTATATGGGGGTCAGTGAAAAATGCAACTTCCCTCTTTTGCACCTCCAAATTACTCGTTCGAAATCAATATGCTACCGAAAACGATGAAGAAAATCGATTTTTGGAGAAAATTTCGACTTGCAAAAAAATCGATTAAAATTCGTGTTCGATGCTCATACATTGCCTTATAAATCGTTTCGTGGATGCGGGAAGGCTAAACTCAAGAAAATATCAAATATCTCTGGCTGTACGTAAACTAGAAGCCTAAGGTAAAAAGTTTTAACGACTTTGAACCTCTGGTAAGCTATCCACATGTATAGCTTGGTGATATGATGTACGACAAAGAAGGATTGAGCTCTGTATTTATGCCTGTTGACAGGCTGTCTTCCATGTTTCTTGTAGAGCTGAACAGATGAAGACTAATATGGGGGTCAGTGAAAAATGCAACTTCCCTCTTTTGCACCTCCAAATTACTCGTTCGAAATCAATATGCTACCGAAAACGATCAAGAAAATCGATTTTTGGAGAAAATTTCGACTTGCAAAAAAATTAATTAAAATTCGTGTTTGATGCTTATACATTGCCTTATAATTCGTTTCGTGGATGCGGGAAGGCCAAACTCAAGAAAATATCAAATATCTCTGGCTGTACGTAAACTAGAAGTCTAAGGTAAAAAGTTTTATCGACTTTGAACCTCTGGTAAGTTATCCACATGTATAGCTTTGTGATATGATTTACGACAAAGAAGGATTGAGCCCTGTATTTATGCCTCTTGACCGGCTGTCTTCCATGTTTCTTGTAGAGCTGGACACATGAAGACTTATATGGGGGTCAATGAAAAATGCAACTTCCCTCTTTTGCACCTCCAAATTACTCGATTGAAATGAATATGCTACCGAAAACGATCAAGAAAATCGAATTTTAAAAAAAATTTCGACTTGGAAAAAAATTGATTAAAATTCCTGTTTGATGCTTATACATTGCCTTATAATTCGTTTCGTGGATGTGGGAAGCCTAAACTCAAGAAAATATCAAATATCTCTGGCTGTACGTAAACTAGAAGCCCAAGGTAAAAAGTTTTAACGACTTTGAACCTCTGGTAAGCTATCCACATGTATAGCTTGGTGATATGATGTACGACAAAGAAGGATTGAGCTCTGTATTTATGCCTCTTGACAGCCTGTCTTCCATGTTTCTTGTAGAAGTGGACACATGAAGACTTATATGGGGGTCAGTGAAAAATGCAACTTCCCTCTTTTGCACCTCCAAATTACTCGTTCGAAATCAATATGCTACCGAAAACGATGAAGAAAATCGATTTTTGGAGAAAATTTCGACTTGCAAAAAAATTAATTAAAATTCGTGTTTGATGCTTATACATTGCCTTATAATTCGTTTCGTGGATGCGGGAAGGCCAAACTCAAGAAAATATCAAATATCTCTGGCTGTACGTAAACTAGAAGCCCAAGGTAAAAAGTTTTAACGACTTTGAACCTCTTGTAAGCTATCCACATGTATCGCTTGGTGATATGATGTACGACAAAGAAGGATTGAGCTCTGTATTTATGCCTCTTTTCCGCTTGTCTTCCATGTTTCTTGTACAGCTGAACATATGAAGACTTATATGGGGGTCAGTGAAAAATGCAACTTCCCTCTTTTGCACCTCCAAATTACTCGTTCGAAATAAATATGCTACCGAAAACAATCAAGAAAATCGATTTTCGGAGAAAATTTCGACTTGCAAAAAAATTGATTAAAATTCGTGTGTGATGCTTATACATTGCCTAATAATTCGTTTCGTGGATGCGGGAAGCCTAAACTCAAGAAAATATCAAATATCTCTGGCTGTAAGTAAACTAGAAGCCCAAGGTAAAAAGTTTTAACGACTTTGAACCTTTGGTAAGCTATCCACATGTATGGCTTGGTGATATGATGTACGACAAAGAAGGATTGAGCTCTGTATTTATGCCTCTTGACAGTCTGTCTTCCATGTTTCTTGTAGAGCTGAACATATGAAGACTTATATGGGGGTCAGTGAAAAATGCAACTTCCCTCTTTTGCACCTCCAAATTACTCGTTCGAAATAAATATGCTACCGAAAACGATCAAGAAAATCGATTTTTGGAGAAAATTTCGACTTGCAAAAAAATCGATTAAAATTCGTGTTCGATGCTCATACATTGCCTTATAATTTGTTTCGTGGATGCGGGAAGGCTAAACTCAAGAAAATATCAAATATCTCTGGCTGTACGTAAACTAGAAGCCCAAGGTAAAAAGTTTTAACGACCTTGAACCTCTGGTAAGTTATCCACATGTATAGCTTTGTGATATGATGTACGACAAAGAAGGATTGAGCCCTGTATTTATGCCTCTTGACCGGCTGTCTTCCATGTTTCTTGTAGAGCTGGACACATGAAGACTTATATGGGGGTCAATGAAAAATGCAACTTCCCTCTTTTGCACCTCCAAATTACTCGATTGAAATGAATATGCTACCGAAAACGATCAAGAAAATCGAATTTTAAAGAAAATTTCGACTTGGAAAAAAATTGATTAAAATTCCTGTTTGATGCTCATACATTGCCTTATAATTCGTTTAGTGGAGCGGGAAGGCTAAACGCAAGAAAATATCAAATATCTCTGGCTGTACGTAAACTAGAAGGCTAAGGTAAAAAGTTTTATCGACTTTGAACCTCTGGTAAGCTATCCACATGTATAGCTTGGTGATATGATGTACGACAAAGAAGGATTGAGCTCTGTATTTATGCCTCTTGACAGGCTGTCTTCCATGTTTCTTGTAGAGCTGGACACATGAAGACTTATATGGGGGTCAGTGAAAAATGAAACTTTCCTCTTTTGCACCTTCAAATTACTCGTTCGAAATCAATATTCTACCGAAAACGATCAAGAAAATCGATTTTTGGAGAAAATTTCGACTTGGAAAAAAATCGATTAAAATTCGTGTTCGATGCTCATACATTGCCTTATAAATCGTTTCGTGGATGCGGGAAGGCTAAACTCAAGAAAACATCATATATCTCTGGCTGTACGTAAACTAGAAGGCTAAGGTAAAAAGTTTTATCGACTTTGAACCTCTGGTAAGTTATCCACATGTATAGCTTTGTGATACGATGTACGACAAAGAAGGATTGAGCTCTGTATTTATGCCTCTTGACCGGCTGTCTTCCATGTTTCTTGTAGAGCTGGACACATGAAGACTTATATGGGGGTCAGTGAAAAATGAAACTTTCCTCTTTTGCACCTTCAAATTACTCGTTCGAAATCAATATTCTACCGAAAACGATCAAGAAAATCGATTTTTGGAGAAAATTTCGACTTGGAAAAAAATCGATTAAAATTCGTGTTCGATGCTCATACATTGCCTTATAAATCGTTTCGTGGATGCGGGAAGGCTAAACTCAAGAAAACATCATATATCTCTGGCTGTACGTAAACTAGAAGGCTAAGGTAAAAAGTTTTAACGACTTTGAACCTCTGGTAAGTTATCCACATGTATAGCTTTGTGATACGATGTACGACAAAGAAGGATTGAGCCCTGTATTTATTCCTCTTGACCGGCTGTCTTCCATGTTTCTTGTAGAGCTGGACACATGAAGACTTATATGGGGGTCAATGAAAAATGCAACTTCCCTCTTTTGCACCTCCAAATTACTCGATTGAAATGAATATGCTACCGAAAACGATCAAGAAAATCGAATTTTAAAGAAAATTTCGACTTGGAAAAAAATTGATTAAAATTCCTGTTTGATGCTCATACATTGCCTTATAATTCGTTTAGTGGAGCGGGAAGGCTAAACGCAAGAAAATATCAAATATCTCTGGCTGTACGTAAACTAGAAGGCTAAGGTAAAAAGTTTTATCGACTTTGAACCTCTGGTAAGCTATCCACATGTATAGCTTGGTGATATGATGTACGACAAAGAAGGATTGAGCTCTGTATTTATGCCTCTTGACAGGCTGTCTTCCATGTTTCTTGTAGAGCTGGACACATGAAGACTTATATGGGGGTCAGTGAAAAATGCAACTTCCCTATTTTGCACCTTCAAATTACTCGTTCGAAATCAATATGCTACCGAAAACGATGATGAAAATCGATTTTTGGAGAAAATTTCGACTTGCAAAAAAATCGATTAAAATTCGTGTTCGATGCTCATACATTGCCTTATAATTCGTTTCGTGGATGCGGGAAGGCTAAACTCAAGAAAATATCAAATATCTCTGGCTGTACGTAAACTAGAAGCCCAAGGTAAAAAGTTTAACGACTTTGAACCTCTGGTAAGCTATCCACATGTATAGCTTGGTAATATGATGTACGACAAAGAAGGATTGAGCTCTGTATTTATGCCTCTTGACAGCCTGTCTTCCATGTTTCTTGTAGAGCTGAACATATGAAGACTTATATAAGGGTCAGTGAAAAATGCAACTTCCCTCTTTTGCACCTCCAAATTACTCGTTCGAAATCAATATGCTACCGAAAACGATGAAGAAAATCGATTTTTGGAGAAAATTTCGACTTGCAAAAAAATCGATTAAAATTCGTGTTCGATGCTCATACATTGCCTTATAATTCGTTTCGTGGATGCGGGAAGGCTAAACTCAAGAAAATATTAAATATCTCTGGCTGTACGTAAACAAGAAGCCTAAGGTAAAAAGTTTTAACGACTTTGAACCTCTGGTAAGTTATCCACATGTATAGCTTGGTGATATGATGTACGACAAAGAAGGATTGAGCTCTGTATTTATGCCTGTTGACAGCCTGTCTTCCATGTTTCTTGTAGAGCTGAACATATGAAGACTTATATGAAGGTCAGTGAAAAATGCAACTTCCCTCTTTTGCACCTCCAAATTACTCGTTCGAAATCAATATGCTACCGAAAACGATGAAGAAAATCGATTTTTGGAGAAAATTTCGACTTGCAAAAAAATCGATTAAAATTCGTGTTCGATGCTCATACATTGCCTTATAATTTGTTTCGTGGATGCGGGAAGGCTAAACTCAAGAAAATATCGAATATCTCTGGCTGTACATAAACTAGAAGCCTAAGGTAAAAAGTTTTAACGACTTTGTACCTCTGGTAAGTTATCCACATGTATAGCTTGGTGATATGATGTACGACAAAGAAGGATTGAGCTCTGTATTTATGCCTCTTTACCGCTTGTCTTCCATGTTTCTTGTAGAGCTGAACATATGAAGACTTATATGGGGGTCAGTGAAAAATGCAACTTCCCTCTTTTGCACCTACCAATTACTCGTTCGAAATAAATATGCTACCGAAAACGATGAAGAAAATCGATTTTTCGAGAAAATTTCGACTTGCAAAAAAATCGATTAAAATTCGTGTTCGATGCTCATACATTGCCTTATAATTCGTTTCGTGGATGCGGGAAGGCTAAACTCAAGAAAATATCAAATATCTCTTGCTGTACGTAAACTAGAAGCCCAAGGTAAAAAGTTTTAACGACTTTGAACCTCTGGTAAGCTATCCACATGTATAGCTTCGTGATATGATGTACGACAAAGAAGGATTGAGCCCTGTATTTATGCCTCTTGACAGGCTGTCTTCCATGTTTCTTGTAGAGCTGAACACATGAAGACTTATATGGGGGTCAGTGAAAAATGCAACTTCCCTCTTTTGCACCTCCAAATTACTCGTTCGAAATCAATATGCTACCGAAAACGATCAAGAAAATCGATTTTTGGAGAAAATTTCGACTTGCAAAAAAATCGACTAAAATTCGTGTTCGATGCTCATACATTGCCTTATAATTTGTTTCGTAGATGCGGGAAGGCTAAACTCAAGAAAATATCAAATATCTCTTGCTGTACGTAAACTAGAAGCCTAAGGTAAAAAGTTTTAACGACTTTGAACCTCTGGTAAGTTATCCACATGTATAGCTTGGTGATATGATGTACGACAAAGAAGGATTGAGCTCTGTATTTATGCCTGTTGACAGCCTGTCTTCCATGTTTCTTGTAGAGCTGAACACATGAAGACTTATATGGGGGTCAGTGAAAAATGCAACTTCCCTCTTTTGCACCTCCAAATTACTCGTTCGAAATCAATATGCTACCGAAAACGATCAAGAAAATCGATTTTTGGAGAAAATTTCGACTTGCAAAAAAATCGATTAAAATTCGTGTTCGATGCTCATACATTGCCTTATAATTTGTTTCGTGGATGCGGGAAGGCTAAACTCAAGAAAATATTAAATATCTCTGGCTGTACGTAAACTAGAAGCCTAAGGTAAAAAGTTTTAACGACTTTGAACCTCTGGTAAGTTATCCACATGTATAGCTTGGTGATATGATGTACGACAAAGAAGGATTGAGCTCTGTATTTATGCCTCTTGACAGCCTGTCTTCCATGTTTCTTGTAGAGCTGAAACTATGAAGACTTATATGGGGGTCAGTGAAAAATGCAACTTCCCTCTTTTGCACCTCCAAATTACTCGTTCGAAATCAATATGCTACAGAAAACGATGAAGAAAATCGATTTTTGGAGAAAATTTCGACTTGCAAAAAAATCGATTAAAATTCGTGTTCGATGCTCATACATTGCCTTATAATTTGTTTCGTGGATGCGGGAAGGCTAAACTCAAGAAAATATCGAATATCTCTGGCTGTACATAAACTAGAAGCCTAAGGTAAAAAGTTTTAACGACTTTGTACCTCTGGTAAGTTATCCACATGTATAGCTTGGTGATATGATGTACGACAAAGAAGGATTGAGCTCTGTATTTATGCCTCTTTACCGCTTGTCTTCCATGTTTCTTGTAGAGCTGAACATATGAAGACTTATATGGGGGTCAGTGAAAAATGCAACTTCCCTCTTTTGCACCTCCCAATTACTCGTTCGAAATAAATATGCTACCGAAAACGATCAAGAAAATCGATTTTTGGAGAAAATTTCGACTTGCAAAAAAATCGATTAAAATTCGTGTTCGATGCTCATACATTGCCTTATAATTTGTTTCGTAGATGCGGGAAGGCTAAACTCAAGAAAATATCAAATATCTCTTGCTGTACGTAAACTAGAAGCCCAAGGTAAAAAGTTTTAACGACTTTGAACCTCTGGTAAGCTATCCACATGTATAGCTTCGTGATATGATGTACGACAAAGAAGGATTGAGCCCTGTATTTATGCCTCTTGACAGGCTGTCTTCCATGTTTCTTGTAGAGCTGAACACATGAAGACTTATATGGGGGTCAGTGAAAAATGCAACTTCCCTCTTTTGCACCTCCAAATTACTCGTTCGAAATCAATATGCTACCGAAAACGATCAAGAAAATCGATTTTTGGAGAAAATTTCGACTTGCAAAAAAATCGATTAAAATTCGTGTTCGATGCTCATACATTGCCTTATAATTTGTTTCGTGGATGCGGGAAGGCTAAACTCAAGAAAATATTAAATATCTCTGGCTGTACGTAAACTAGAAGCCTAAGGTAAAAAGTTTTAACGACTTTGAACCTCTGGTAAGTTATCCACATGTATAGCTTGGTGATATGATGTACGACAAAGAAGGATTGAGCTCTGTATTTATGCCTCTTGACAGCCTGTCTTCCATGTTTCTTGTAGAGCTGAAACTATGAAGACTTATATGGGGGTCAGTGAAAAATGCAACTTCCCTCTTTTGCACCTCCAAATTACTCGTTCGAAATCAATATGCTACAGAAAACGATGAAGAAAATCGATTTTTGGAGAAAATTTCGACTTGCAAAAAAATCGATTAAAATTCGTGTTCGATGCTCATACATTGCCTTATAATTTGTTTCGTGGATGCGGGAAGGCTAAACTCAAGAAAATATCGAATATCTCTGGCTGTACATAAACTAGAAGCCTAAGGTAAAAAGTTTTAACGACTTTGTACCTCTGGTAAGTTATCCACATGTATAGCTTGGTGATATGATGTACGACAAAGAAGGATTGAGCTCTGTATTTATGCCTCTTTACCGCTTGTCTTCCATGTTTCTTGTAGAGCTGAACATATGAAGACTTATATGGGGGTCAGTGAAAAATGCAACTTCCCTCTTTTGCACCTCCCAATTACTCGTTCGAAATAAATATGCTACCGAAAACGATGAAGAAAATCGATTTTTGGAGAAAATTTCGACTTGCAAAAAAATCGATTAAAATTCGTGTTCGATGCTCATACATTGCCTTATAATTTGTTTCGTAGATGCGGGAAGGCTAAACTCAAGAAAATATCAAATATCTCTTGCTGTACGTAAACTAGAAGCCCAAGGTAAAAAGTTTTAACGACTTTGAACCTCTGGTAAGCTATCCACATGTATAGCTTCGTGATATGATGTACGACAAAGAAGGATTGAGCCCTGTATTTATGCCTCTTGACAGGCTGTCTTCCATGTTTCTTGTAGAGCTGAACACATGAAGACTTATATGGGGGTCAGTGAAAA
Organism: Anthopleura sola; assembly: GCA_023349425.1. Lineage (NCBI taxonomy): Eukaryota > Metazoa > Cnidaria > Anthozoa > Actiniaria > Actiniidae > Anthopleura > Anthopleura sola. Next base: position 748,874 of record JALHLI010000035.1, on the reverse strand, counting down.
ATGCAACTTCCCTCTTTTGCACCTCCAAATTACTCGTTCGAAATCAATATGCTACCGAAAACGATCAAGAAAATCGATTTTTGGAGAAAATTTCGACTTGCAAAAAAATCGATTAAAATTCGTGTTCGATGCTCATACATTGCCTTATAATTTGTTTCGTGGATGCGGGAAGGCTAAACTCAAGAAAATATTAAATATCTCTGGCTGTACGTAAACTAGAAGCCTAAGGTAAAAAGTTTTAACGACTTTGTACCTCTGGTAAGTTATCCACATGTATAGCTTGGTGATATGATGTACGACAAAGAAGGATTGAGCTCTGTATTTATGCCTCTTTACCGCTTGTCTTCCATGTTTCTTGTAGAGCTGAACATATGAAGACTTATATGGGGGTCAGTGAAAAATGCAACTTCCCTCTTTTGCACCTCCCAATTACTCGTTCGAAATAAATATGCTACCGAAAACGATGAAGAAAATCGATTTTTGGAGAAAATTTCGACTTGCAAAAAAATCGATTAAAATTCGTGTTCGATGCTCATACATTGCCTTATAATTCGTTTCGTGGATGCGGGAAGGCTAAACTCAAGAAAATATAAAATATCTCTTGCTGTACGTAAACTAGAAGCCCAAGGTAAAAAGTTTTAACGACTTTGAACCTCTGGTAAGCTATCCACATGTATAGCTTCGTGATATGATGTACGACAAAGAAGGATTGAGCCCTGTATTTATGCCTCTTGACAGGCTGTCTTCCATGTTTCTTGTAGAGCTGAACACATGAAGACTTATATGGGGGTCAGTGAAAAATGCAACTTCCCTCTTTTGCACCTCCAAATTACTCGTTCGAAATCAATATGCTACCGAAAACGATCAAGAAAATCGATTTTTGGAGAAAATTTCGACTTGCAAAAAAATCGATTAAAATTCGTGTTCGATGCTCATACATTGCCTTATAATTTGTTTCGTGGATGCGGGAAGGCTAAACTCAAGAAAATATTAAATATCTCTGGCTGTACGTAAACTAGAAGCCTAAGGTAAAAAGTTTTAACGACTTTGAACCTCTGGTAAGTTATCCACATGTATAGCTTGGTGATATGATGTACGACAAAGAAGGATTGAGCTCTGTATTTATGCCTCTTGACAGCCTGTCTTCCATGTTTCTTGTAGAGCTGAAACTATGAAGACTTATATGGGGGTCAGTGAAAAATGCAACTTCCCTCTTTTGCACCTCCAAATTACTCGTTCGAAATCAATATGCTACAGAAAACGATGAAGAAAATCGATTTTTGGAGAAAATTTCGACTTGCAAAAAAATCGATTAAAATTCGTGTTCGATGCTCATACATTGCCTTATAATTTGTTTCGTGGATGCGGGATAGCTAAACTCAAGAAAATATCGAATATCTCTGGATGTACATAAACTAGAAGCCTAAGGTAAAAAGTTTTAACGACTTTGTACCTCTGGTAAGTTATCCACATGTATAGCTTGGTGATATGATGTACGACAAAGAAGGATTGAGCTCTGTATTTATGCCTCTTTACCGCTTGTCTTCCATGTTTCTTGTAGAGCTGAAAATATGAAGACTTATATGGGGGTCAGTGAAAAATGCAACTTCCCTCTTTTGCACCTCCCAATTACTCGTTCGAAATAAATATGCTACCGAAAACGATGAAGAAAATCGATTTTTGGAGAAAATTTCGACTTGAAAAAAAATCGATTAAAATTCGTGTTCGATGCTCATACATTGCCTTATAATTTGTTTCGTGGATGCGGGAAGGCTAAACTCAAGAAAATATCAAATATCTCTTGCTGTACGTAAACTAGAAGCCCAAGGTAAAAAGTTTTAACGACTTTGAACCTCTGGTAAGTTATCCACATGTATAGCTTTGTGATATGATGTACGACAAAGAAGGATTGAGCCCTGTATTTGTGCTCTTGACCGGCTGTCTTCCATGTTTCTTGTAGAGCTGGACACATGAAGACTTATATGGGGGTCAGTGAAAAATGCAACTTCCCTCTTTTGCACCTCCAAATTACATCGTTCGAAATCAATATGCTACCGAAAACGATCAAGAAAATCGATTTTTGGAGAAAATTTCGACTTGCAAAAAAATCGATTAAAATTCGTGTTCGATGCTCATACATTGCCTTATAATTCGTTTCGTGGATGTGGGAAGGCTAAACTCAAGAAAATATCAAATATCTCTTGCTGTACGTAAACTAGAAGCCCAAGGTAAAAAGTTTTAACGACTTTGAACCTCTGGTAAGCTATCCACATGTATAGCTTCGTGATATGATGTACGACAAAGAAGGATTGAGCCCTGTATTTATGCCTCTTGACAGGCTGTCTTCCATGTTTCTTGTAGAGCTGAACACATGAAGACTTATATGGGGGTCAGTGAAAAATGCAACTTCCCTCTTTTGCACCTCCAAATTACTCGTTCGAAATCAATATGCTACCGAAAACGATCAAGAAAATCGATTTTTGGAGAAAATTTCGACTTGCAAAAAAATCGATTAAAATTCGTGTTCGATGCTCATACATTGCCTTATAATTTGTTTCGTGGATGCGGGAAGGCTAAACTCAAGAAAATATCGAATATCTCTGGCTGTACATAAACTAGAAGCCTAAGGTAAAAAGTTTTAACGACTTTGTACCTCTGGTAAGTTATCCACATGTATAGCTTGGTGATATGATGTACGACAAAGAAGGATTGAGCTCTGTATTTATGCCTCTTTACCGCTTGTCTTCCATGTTTCTTGTAGAGCTGAACATATGAAGACTTATATGGGGGTCAGTGAAAAATGCAACTTCCCTCTTTTGCACCTCCCAATTACTCGTTCGAAATAAATATGCTACCGAAAACGATGAAGAAAATCGATTTTTGGAGAAAATTTCGACTTGCAAAAAAATCGATTAAAATTCGTGTTCGATGCTCATACATTGCCTTATAATTCGTTTCGTGGATGCGGGAAGGCTAAACTCAAGAAAATATAAAATATCTCTTGCTGTACGTAAACTAGAAGCCCAAGGTAAAAAGTTTTAACGACTTTGAACCTCTGGTAAGCTATCCACATGTATAGCTTCGTGATATGATGTACGACAAAGAAGGATTGAGCCCTGTATTTATGCCTCTTGACAGGCTGTCTTCCATGTTTCTTGTAGAGCTGAACACATGAAGACTTATATGGGGGTCAGTGAAAAATGCAACTTCCCTCTTTTGCACCTCCAAATTACTCGTTCGAAATCAATATGCTACCGAAAACGATCAAGAAAATCGATTTTTAAAGAAAATTTCGACTTGCAAAAAAATCGATTAAAATTCGTGTTCGATGCTCATACATTGCCTTATAATTTGTTTCGTGGATGCGGGAAGGCTAAACTCAAGAAAATATTAAATATCTCTGGCTGTACGTAAACTAGAAGCCTAAGGTAAAAAGTTTTAACGACTTTGAACCTCTGGTAAGTTATCCACATGTATAGCTTGGTGATATGATGTACGACAAAGAAGGATTGAGCTCTGTATTTATGCCTCTTGACAGCCTGTCTTCCATGTTTCTTGTAGAGCTGAAACTATGAAGACTTATATGGGGGTCAGTGAAAAATGCAACTTCCCTCTTTTGCACCTCCAAATTACTCGTTCGAAATCAATATGCTACAGAAAACGATGAAGAAAATCGATTTTTGGAGAAAATTTCGACTTGCAAAAAAATCGATTAAAATTCGTGTTCGATGCTCATACATTGCCTTATAATTTGTTTCGTGGATGCGGGAAGGCTAAACTCAAGAAAATATCGAATATCTCTGGATGTACATAAACTAGAAGCCTAAGGTAAAAAGTTTTAACGACTTTGTACCTCTTGTAAGTTATCCACATGTATAGCTTGGTGATATGATGTACGACAAAGAAGGATTGAGCTCTGTATTTATGCCTCTTTACCGCTTGTCTTCCATGTTTCTTGTAGAGCTGAAAATATGAAGACTTATATGGGGGTCAGTGAAAAATGCAACTTCCCTCTTTTGCACCTCCCAATTACTCGTTCGAAATAAATATGCTACCGAAAACGATGAAGAAAATCGATTTTTGGAGAAAATTTCGACTTGAAAAAAAATCGATTAAAATTCGTGTTCGATGCTCATACATTGCCTTATAATTTGTTTCGTGGATGCGGGAAGGCTAAACTCAAGAAAATATCAAATATCTCTTGCTGTACGTAAACTAGAAGCCCAAGGTAAAAAGTTTTAACGACTTTGAACCTCTGGTAAGTTATCCACATGTATAGCTTTGTGATATGATGTACGACAAAGAAGGATTGAGCCCTGTATTTGTGCTCTTGACCGGCTGTCTTCCATGTTTCTTGTAGAGCTGGACACATGAAGACTTATATGGGGGTCAGTGAAAAATGCAACTTCCCTCTTTTGCACCTCCAAATTACATCGTTCGAAATCAATATGCTACCGAAAACGATCAAGAAAATCGATTTTTGGAGAAAATTTCGACTTGCAAAAAAATTAATTAAAATTCGTGTTTTATGCTTATACATTGCCTTATAATTCGTTTCGTGGATGCGGGAAGGCCAAACTCAAGAAAATATCAAATATCTCTGGCTGTACGTAAACTAGAAGCCCAAGGTAAAAAGTTTTAACGACTTTGAACCTCTGGTAAGCTATCCACATGTATCGCTTGGTGATATGATGTACGACAAAGAAGGATTGAGCTCTGTATTTATGCCTCTTGACAGCCTGTCTTCCATGTTTCTTGTAGAGCTGAACATATGAAGACTTATATGGGGGTCAGTGAAAAATGCAACTTCCCTCTTTTGCACCTCCAAATTACTCGTTCGAAATCAATATGCTACCGAAAACAATCAAGAAAATCGATCTTTGGAGAAAATTTCGACTTGCAAAAAAATTGATTAAAATTCGTGTATGATGCTTATACATTGCCTAATAATTCGTTTCGTGGATGCGGGAAGCCTAAACTCAAGAAAATATCAAATATCTCTGGCTGTACGTAAACTAGAAGGCTAAGGTAAAAAGTTTTAACGACTTTGAACCTCTGGTAAGTTATCCACATGTATAGCTTTGTGATATGATGTACGACAAAGAAGGATTGAGCCCTGTATTTATGCCTCTTGACCGGCTGTCTTCCATGTTTCTTGTAGAGCTGGACACATGAAGACTTATATGGGGGTCAATGAAAAATGCAACTTCCCTCTTTTGCACCTCCAAATTACTCGATTGAAATGAATATGCTACCGAAAACGATCAAGAAAATCGATTTTTGGAGAAAATTTCGACTTGCAAAAAAATCGATTAAAATTCGTGTTCGATGCTCATACATTGCCTTAAAATCTGTTTCCTGGATGCGGGAAGGCTAAACTCAAGAAAATATCGAATATCTCTGGCTGTACGTAAACTAGAAGCCTAAGGTAAAAAGTTTTAACGACTTTGTACCTCTGGTAAGTTATCCACATGTATAGCTTGGTGATATGATGTACGACAAAGAAGGATTGAGCTCTGTATTTATGCCTCTTTACCGCTTGTCTTCCATGTTTCTTGTAGAGCTGGACACATGAAGACTTATATGGGGGTCAATGAAAAATCCAACTTCCCTCTTTTGCACCTTCAAATTACTCGATTGAAATGAATATGCTACCGAAAACGATCAAGAAAATCGATTTTTAAAGAAAATTTCGACTTGCAAAAAAATTGATTAAAATTCCTGTTTGATGTTCATACATTGCCTTATAATTCGTTTCGTGGAGCGGGAAGGCTAAACTCAAGAAAATATCAAATATCTCTGGCTGTACGTAAACTAGAAGGCTAAGGTAAAAAGTTTTATCGACTTTGAACCTCTGGTAAGCTATCCACATGTATAGCTTGGTGATATGATGTACGACAAAGAAGGATTGAGCTCTGTATTTATGCCTCTTGACAGCCTGTCTTCCATGTTTCTTGTAGAGCTGAACATATGAAGACTTATATGGGGGTCAGTGAAAAATGCAACTTCCCTCTTTTGCACCTCCAAATTACTCGTTCGAAATCAATATGCTACCGAAAACAATCAAGAAAATCGATTTTTGGAGAAAATTTCGACTTGCAAAAAAATTGATTAAAATTCGTGTATGATGCTTATACATTGCCTAATAATTCGTTTCGTGGATGCGGGAAGCCTAAACTCAAGAAAATATCAAATATCTCTGGCTGTACGTAAACTAGAAGGCTAAGGTAAAAAGTTTTAACGACTTTGAACCTCTGGTAAGTTATCCACATGTATAGCTTTGTGATATGATGTACGACAAAGAAGGATTGAGCCCTGTATTTATGCCTCTTGACCGGCTGTCTTCCATGTTTCTTGTAGAGCTGGACACATGAAGACTTATATGGGGGTCAATGAAAAATGCAACTTCCCTCTTTTGCACCTCCAAATTACTCGATTGAAATGAATATGCTACCGAAAACGATCAAGAAAATCGATTTTTGGAGAAAATTTCGACTTGCAAAAAAATCGATTAAAATTCGTGTTCGATGCTCATACATTGCCTTAAAATCTGTTTCCTGGATGCGGGAAGGCTAAACTCAAGAAAATATCGAATATCTCTGGCTGTACGTAAACTAGAAGCCTAAGGTAAAAAGTTTTAACGACTTTGTACCTCTGGTAAGTTATCCACATGTATAGCTTGGTGATATGATGTACGACAAAGAAGGATTGAGCTCTGTATTTATGCCTCTTTACCGCTTGTCTTCCATGTTTCTTGTAGAGCTGGACACATGAAGACTTATATGGGGGTCAATGAAAAATCCAACTTCCCTCTTTTGCACCTTCAAATTACTCGATTGAAATGAATATGCTACCGAAAACGATCAAGAAAATCGATTTTTAAAGAAAATTTCGACTTGCAAAAAAATTGATTAAAATTCCTGTTTGATGTTCATACATTGCCTTATAATTCGTTTCGTGGAGCGGGAAGGCTAAACTCAAGAAAATATCAAATATCTCTGGCTGTACGTAAACTAGAAGGCTAAGGTAAAAAGTTTTATCGACTTTGAACCTCTGGTAAGCTATCCACATGTATAGCTTGGTGATATGATGTACGACAAAGAAGGATTGAGCTCTGTATTTATGCCTCTTGACAGGCTGTCTTCCATGTTTCTTGTAGAGCTGGACACATGAAGACTTATATGGGGGTCAGTGAAAAATGCAACTTCCCTCTTTTGCACCTCCAAATTACTCGTTCGAAATCAATATGCTACCGAAAACGATGATGAAAATCGATTTTTGGAGAAAATTTCGACTTGCAAAAAAATCGATTAAAATTCGTGTTCGATGCTCATACATTGCCTTATAATTCGTTTCGTGGATGCGGGAAGGCTAAACTCAAGAAAATATCAAATATCTCTGGCTGTACGTAAACTAGAAGCCCAAGGTAAAAAGTTTTATCGACTTTGAACCTCTGGTAAGCTATCCACATGTATAGCTTGGTGATATGATGTACGACAAAGAAGGATTGAGCTCTGTATTTATGCCTCTTGACAGGCTGTCTTCCATGTTTCTTGTAGAGCTGCACATATGAAGACTTATATGGGGGTCAGTGAAAAATGCAACTTCCCTCTTTTGCACCTCCAAATTACTCGTTCGAAATCAATATGCTACCGAAAACGATGAAGAAAATCGATTTTTGGAGAAAATTTCGACTTGCAAAAAAATCGATAAAAATTCGTGTTCGATGCTCATACATTGCCTTATAATTCGTTTCGTGGATACGGGAAGGCTAAACTCAAGAAAATATTAAATATCTCTGGCTGTACGTAAACTAGAAGCCTAAGGTAAAAAGTTTTAACGACTTTGAACCTCTGGTAAGTTATCCACATGTATAGCTTGGTGATATGATGTACGACAAAGAAGGATTGAGCTCTGTATTTATGCCTCTTGACAGCCTGTCTTCCATGTTTCTTGTAGAGCTGAAAATATGAAGACTTATATGGGGGTCAGTGAAAAATGCAACTTCCCTCTTTTGCACCTCCAAATTACTCGTTCGAAATAAATTTGCTACCGAAAACGATCAAGAAAATCGATTTTTGGAGAAAATTTCGACTTGCAAAAAAATCGATTAAAATTCGTGTTCGATTGTCATACATTGCCTTAAAATTTGTTTCCTGGATGCGGGAAGGCTAAACTCAAGAAAATATCGAATATCTCTGGCTGTACGTAAACTAGAAGCCTAAGGTAAAAAGTTCTAACGACTTTGTACCTCTGGTAAGTTATCCACATGTATAGCTTGGTGATATGATGTACGACAAAGAAGGATTGAGCTCTGTATTTATGCCTCTTTACCGCTTGTCTTCCATGTTTCTTGTAGAGCTGAACATATGAAGACTTATATGGGGGTCAGTGAAAAATCCAACTTCCCTCTTTTGCACCTCCAAATTACTCGTTCGAAATCAATATGCTACCGAAAACGATGAAGAAAATCGATTTTTGGAGAAAATTTCGACTTGGAAAAAAATCGATTAAAATTCGTGTTCGATGCTCATACATTGCCTTATAATTCGTTTCGTGGATGCGGGAAGGCTAAACTCAAGAAAATATTAAATATTTCTGGCTGTACGTAAACTAGAAGCCTAAGGTAAAAAGTTTTAACGACTTTGAACCTCTGGTAAGTTATCCACATGTATAGCTTGGTGATATGATGTACGACAAAGAAGGATTGAGCTCTGTATTTATACCTCTTGACAGCCTGTCTTCAATGTTTCTTGTAGAGCTGAACATATGAAGACTTATATGGGGGTTAGTGAAAAATGCAACTTCCCTCTTTTGCACCTCCAAATTACTCGTTCGAAATCAATATGCTACCGAAAACGATGAAGAAAATCGATTTTTCGAGAAAATTTCGACTTGCAAAAAAATCGATTAAAATTCGTGTTCGATGCTCATACATTGCCTTATAAATCGTTTCGTGGATGCGGGAAGGCTAAACTCAAGAAAATATCAAATATGTCTGGCTGTACGTAAACTAGAAGGCTAAGGTAAAAAGTTTTATCGACTTTGAACCTCTGGTAAGCTATCCACATGTATAGCTTGGTGATATGATGTACGACAAAGAAGGATTGAGCCCTGTATTTATGCCTCTTGACAGGCTGTCTTCCATGTTTCTTGTTGAGCTGGACACATGAAGACTTATATGAGGGTCAATGAAAAATGCAACTTCCCTCTTTTGCACCTCCAAATTACTCGTTTGAAATCAATATGCTACCGAAAACGATCAAGAAAATCGATTTTTGGAGAAAATTTCGACTTGCAAAAAAATAGATTAAAATTAGTGTTCGATGCTCATACATTGCCTTATAATTCGTTTCGTGGATGCGGCAAGGCTAAACTCAAGAAAATATCAAATATCTCTGGCTGTACGTAAACTAGAAGGCTAATGGAAAAAGTTTAAACGACTTTGAACCTCTGGTAAGCTATCCACATGTATAGCTTGGTGATATGATGTACGACAAAGAAGGATTGAGCTCTGTATTTATACCTCTTGACAGCCTGTCTTCCATGTTTCTTGTAGAGCTGAACATATGAAGACTTATATGGGGGTCAGTGAAAAATGCAACTTCCCTCTTTTGCACCTCCAAATTACTCGTTCGAAATCAATATGCTACCGAAAACGATGAAGAAAATCGATTTTTGGAGAAAGTTTCGACTTGCAAAAAAATCGATTAAAATTCGTGTTCGATGCTCATACATTGCCTTATAAATTGTTTCGTGGATGCGGGAAGCCTAAACTCAAGAAAATATCAAATATCTCTTGCTGTAAATAAACTAGAAGGCTAAGGTAAAAAGTTTTAACGACTTTGAACCTCTGGTAAGCTATCCATATGTATGGCTTGGTGATATGATGTACGACAAAGAAGGATTGAGCTCTGTATTTATGCCTCTTGACAGCCTGTCTTCCGTGTTTCTTGTAGAGCTGAACATATGAAGACTTATATGGGGGTCAGTGAAAAATGCAACTTCCCTCTTTTGCACCTCCAAATTACTCGTTCGAAATCAATATGCTACCGAAAACGATCAAGAAAATCGATTTTTGGAGAAAATTTCGACTTGCAAAAAAATCGATTAAAATTCGTGTTCGATGCTCATACATTGCCTTATAAATCGTTTCGTGGATGCGGGAAGGCTAAACTCAAGAAAATATCAAATATCTCTGGCTGTACGTAAACTAGAAGGCTAAGGTAAAAAGTTTTAACGACTTTGAACCTCTGGTAAGTTATCCACATGTATAGCTTGGTGATATGATGTACGACAAAGAAGGATTGAGCCCTGTATTTATGCCTCTTGACAGGCTGTCTTCCATGTTTCTTGTAGAGCTGGACACATGAAGACTTATATGGGGGTCAATGAAAAATTCAACTTCCCTCTTTTGCACCTTCAAATTACTCGTTCGAAATTAATATGCTACCGAAAAAGATGATGAAAATCGATTTTTGGAGAAAATTTCGACTTGCAAAAAAATCGATTAAAATTCGTTTTCGATGCTCATACATTGCCTTATAATTCGTTTCGTGGATGCGGGAAGGCTAAACTCAAGAAAATATCAAATATCTCTGGCATTACGTAAACTAGAAGCCCAAGGTAAAAAGTTTTAACGACTTTGAACCTCTGGTAAGCTATCCACATGTATAGCTTGGTGATATGATGTACGACAAAGAAGGATTGAGCCCTGTATTGATGCCTCTTGACAGGCTGTCTTCCATGTTTCTTGTAGAGCTGGACACATGAAGACTTATATGGGGGTCAGTGAAAAATGCAACTTCCCTCTTTTTCACCTCCAAATTACTCGTTCGAAATCAATATGCTACCGAAAACGATGAAGAAAATCGATTTTTGGAGAAAATTTCGACTTGCAAAAAAATTGATTAAAATTCGGGTTTGATTCTCATACATTGCCTTATAATTCGTTTCGTGGATGCGGGAAGGCTAAACTCAAGAAAATATCATATATCTCTGGCTGTACGTAAAATAGAAGTCTAAGGTCAAAAGTTTTATCGACTTTGAACCTCTGGTAAGCTATCCACATGTATAGCTTGGTGATATGATGTACGCCAAAGAAGGATTGAGCTCTGTATTTATACCTCTTGACAGCCTGTCTTCAATGTTTCTTGTAGAGCTGAATATATGAAGACTTATATGGGGGTTAGTGAAAAATGCAACTTCCCTCTTTTGCACCTCCAAATTACTCGTTCGAAATCAATATGCTACCGAAAACGATGAACAAAATCGATTTTTCGAGAAAATTTCGATTTGCAAAAAAATCGATTAAAATTCGTGTTCGATGCTCATACATTGCCTTATAAATCGCTTCGTGGTTGCGGGAAGGCTAAACTCAAGAAAATATCAAATATCTCTGGCTGTACGTAAACTAGAAGGCTAAGGTAAAAAGTTTTAACGACTATGAACCTCTGGTAAGTTATCCACATGTATAGCTTTGTGATATGATGTACGACAAAGAAGGATTGAGCTCTGTATTTATGCCTGTTGACAGCCTGTCTTCCATGTTTCTTGTAGAGCTGGACACATGAAGACTTATATGGGGGTCAATGAAAAATGCAACTTCCCTCTTTTGCACCTCCAAATTACTCGTTTGAAATCAATATGCTACCGAAAACGATCAAGAAAATCGATTTTAGGAGAAAATTTCGACTAGCAAAAAAATTGATTAAAATTCGTGTTTGATGCTCATACATTGCCTTATAATTCGTTTCGTGGATGCGGGAAGGCTAAACTCAAGAAAATATCAAATATCTCTGGCTGTACGTAAACTAGAAGGCTAAGGTAAAAACTTTTATCGACTTTGAACCTCTGGTAAGCTATCCACATGTATAGCTTGGTGATATGATGTACGACAAAGAAGGATTGAGCCCTGTATTTATGCCTGTTGACAGGCTGTCTTCCATCTTTCTGTAGAGCTGGACACATGAAGACTTATATGGAGGTCAGTGAAAATGCAACGTCCCTCTTTTGCACCTCCAAATTGCTCGTTTGAAATCAATATGCTACCGAAAACGATCAAGAAAATCGATTTTTGGAGAAAATTTCGACTTGCAAAAAAATTGATTAAAATTCCTATTTGATGCTCATACATTGCCTTATAATTCGTTTCGTGGATGCGGGAAGGCTAAACTCAAGAAAATATCAAATATCTCTGACTGTACGTAAACTAGAAGTCTAAGGTAAAACGTTTTATCGACTTTGAACCTCTGGTAAGCTATCCACATGTATAGCTTGGTGATATGATGTACGACAAAGAAGGATTGAGCCCTGTATTTATGCCTCTTGACAGGCTGTCTTCCATGTTTCTTGTAGAGCTGGACACATGAAGACTTATATGGGGGTCAATGAAAAATGCAACTTCCCTCTTTTGCACCTCCAAATTACTCGTTTGAAATCAATATGCTACCGAAAACGATGAAGAAAATCGATTTTTGGAGAAAATTTCGACTTGCAAAAAAATTGATTAAAATTCGGGTTTGATTCTCATACATTGCCTTATAATTCGTTTCGTGGATGCGGCAAGGCTAAACTCAAGAAAATATCAAATATCTCTGGCTGTACGTAAACTAGAAGGCTAAGGTAAAAAGTTTTAACGACTTTGAACCTCTGGTAAGCTATCCATATGTATGGCTTGGTGATATGATGTACGACAAAGAAGGATTGAGCTCTGTATTCATGCCTCTTTACCGCTTGTCTTCCATGTTTCTTGTAGAGCTGAACATATGAAGACTTATATGGGGGTCAGTGAAAAATGCAACTTCCCTCTTTTGCACCTCCAAATTACTCGATTGAAATGAATATGCTACCGAAAACGAACAAGAAAATTGATTTTTAAAGAAAATTTCGACTTGCAAAAAAATTGATTAAAATTCCTGTTTGATGCTCATACATTGCCTTATAATTCGTTTCGTGGAGCGGGAAGGCTAAACTCAAGAAAATATCAAATATCTCTGACTGTACGTAAACTAGAAGGCTAAGGTAAAAAGTTTTATCGACTTTGAACCTCTGGTAAGCTATCCACATGTATAGCTTGGTGATATGATGTACGACAAAGAAGGATTGAGCTCTGTATTTATGCCTCTTGACAGGCTGTCTTCCATGTTTCTTGTAGAGCTGAACATATGAAGACTTATATGGGGGTCAGTGAAAAATGCAACTTCCCTCTTTTGCACCTCCAAATTACTCGTTCGAAATCAATATGCTACCGAAAACGATGAAGAAAATCGATTTTTGGAGAAAATTTCGACTTGCAAAAAAATCGATTAAAATTCGTGTTCGATGCTCATACATTGCCTTATAATTCGTTTCGTGGATACGGGAAGGCTAAACTCAAGAAAATATTAAATATCTCTGGCTGTACGTAAACTAGAAGCCTAAGGTAAAAAGTTTTAACGACTTTGAACCTCTGGTAAGTTATCCACATGTATAGCTTGGTGATATGATGTACGACAAAGAAGGATTCAGCTCTGTATTTATGCCTCTTGACAGCCTGTCTTCCATGTTTCTTGTAGAGCTGAAAATATGAAGACTTATATGGGGGTCAGTGAAAAATGCAACTTCCCTCTTTTGCACCTCCAAATTACTTGTTCGAAATCAATATGCTACAGAAAACGATGAAGAAAATCGATTTTTGGAGAAAATTTCGACTTGCAAAAAAATCGATTAAAATTCGTGTTCGATGCTCATACATTGCCTTAAAATTTGTTTCCTGGATGCGGGAAGGCTAAACTCAAGAAAATATCGAATATCTCTGGCTGTACGTAAACTAGAAGCCTAAGGTAAAAAGTTTTAACGACTTTGAACCTTTGGTAAGTTATCCACATGTATAGCTTGGTGATATGATGTACGACAAAGAAGGATTGAGCTCTGTATTTATGCCTCTTTACCGCTTGTCTTCCATGTTTCTTGTAGAGCTGAACATATGAAGACTTATATGGGGGTCAGTGAAAAATGCAACTTCCCTCTTTTGCACCTCCAAATTACTCGTTCGAAATAAATATGCTACCGAAAACGATGAAGAAAATCGATTTTTGGAGAAAATTTCGACTTGCAAAAAAATCGATTAAAATTCGTGTTCGATGCTCATACATTCCCTTATAATTCGTTTCGTGGATGCGGGAAGGCTAAACTCAAGAAAATATCAAATATCTCTGGCTGTACGTAAACTAGAAGTCTAAGGTAAAAAGTTTTATCGACTTTGAACCTCTGGTAAGCTATCCACATGTATAGCTTGGTGATATGATGTACGACAAAGAAGGATTGAGCCCTGTATTTATGCCTCTTGACAGGCTGTCTTCCATGTTTCTTGTAGAGCTGGACACATGAAGACTTATATGGGGGTCAATGAAAAATGCAACTTCCCTCTTTTGCACCTCCAAATTACTCGTTTGAAATCAATATGCTACCGAAAACGATCAAGAAAATCGATTTTTGGAGAAAATTTCGACTTGCAAAAGAATTGATTAAAATTCGGGTTTGATTCTGATACATTGCCTTATAATTCGTTTCGTGGATGCGGCAAGGCTAAACTCAAGAAAATATCAAATATCTCTGGATGTACGTAAACTAGAAGGCTAAGGTCAAAAGTTTTAACGACTTTGAACCTCTGGTAAGCTATCCATATGTATGGCTTGGTGATATGATGTACGACAAAGAAGGATTGAGCTCTGTATTTATGCCTCTTTACCGCTTGTCTTCCATGTTTCTTGTAGAGCTGAACATATGAAGACTTATATGGGGGTCAGTGAAAAATGCAACTTCCCTCTTTTGCACCTCCAAATTACTCGTTCGAAATCAATATGCTACCGAAAACAATCAAGAAAATCGATTTTTGGAGAAAATTTCGACTTGCAAAAAAATTGATTAAAATTCGTGTGTGATGCTTATACATTGCCTAATAATTCGTTTCGTGGATGCGGCAAGCCTAAACTCAAGAAAATATCAAATATCTCTGGCTGTACGTAAACTAGAAGGCAAAGGTAAAAAGTTTTAACGACTTTGAACCTCTGGTAAGTTATCCACATGTATAGCTTTGTGATATGATGTACGACAAAGAAGGATTGAGCCCTGTATTTATGCCTCTTGACCGGCTGTCTTCCATGTTTGTTGTAGAGCTGGACACATGAAGACTTATATGGGGGTCAATGAAAAATGCAACTTCCCTCTTTTGCAACTCCAAATTACTCGATTGAAATGAATATGCTACCGAAAACGAACAAGAAAATCGATTTTTAAAGAAAATTTCGACTTGCAAAAAAATTGATTAAAATTCCTGTTTGATGCTCATACATTGCCTTATAATTCGTTTCGTGGAGCGGGAAGGCTAAACTGAAGAAAATATCAAATATCTCTGACTGTACGTAAACTAGAAGGCTAAGGTAAAAAGTTTTATCGACTTTGAACCTCTGGTAAGCTATCCACATGTATAGCTTGGTGATATGATGTACGACAAAGAAGGATTGAGCTCTGTATTTATGCCTCTTGACAGGCTGTCTTCCATGTTTCTTGTAGAGCTGAACATATGAAGACTTATATGGGGGTCAGTGAAAAATGCAACTTCCCTCTTTTGCACCTCCAAATTACTCGTTCGAAATCAATATGCTACCGAAAACGATGAAGAAAATCGATTTTTGGAGAAAATTTCGACTTGCAAAAAAATCGATTAAAATTCGTGTTCGATGCTCATACATTGCCTTATAATTCGTTTCGTGGATACGGGAAGGCTAAACTCAAGAAAATATTAAATATCTTTGGCTGTACGTAAACTAGAAGCCTAAGGTAAAAAGTTTTAACGACTTTGAACCTCTGGTAAGTTATCCACATGTATAGCTTGGTGATATGATGTACGACAAAGAAGGATTCAGCTCTGTATTTATGCCTCTTGACAGCCTGTCTTCCATGTTTCTTGTAGAGCTGAAAATATGAAGACTTATATGGGGGTCAGTAAAAAATGCAACTTCCCTCTTTTGCACCTCCAAATTACTCGTTCGAAATCAATATGCTACAGAAAACGATGAAGAAAATCGATTTTTGGAGAAAATTTCGACTTGCAAAAAAATCGATTAAAATTCGTGTTCGATGCTCATACATTGCCTTAAAATTTGTTTCCTGGATGCGGGAAGGCTAAACTCAAGAAAATATCGAATATCTCTGGCTGTACGTAAACTAGAAGCCTAAGGTAAAAAGTTTTAACGACTTTGAACCTCTGGTAAGTTATCCACATGTATAGCTTGGTGATATGATGTACGACAAAGAAGGATTGAGCTCTGTATTTATGCCTGTTGACAGCCTGTCTTCCATGTTTCTTGTAGAGCTGAACATATGAAGACTTATATGGGGGTCAGTGAAAAATGCAACTTCCCTCTTTTGCACCTCCAAATTACTCGTTCGAAATCAATATGCTACCGAAAACAATCAAGAAAATCGATTTTTGGAGAAAATTTCGACTTGCAAAAAAATTGATTAAAATTCGTGTGTGATGCTTATACATTGCCTAATAATTCGTTTCGTGGATGCGGCAAGCCTAAACTCAAGAAAATATCAAATATCTCTGGCTGTACGTAAACTAGAAGGCTAAGGTAAAAAGTTTTAACGACTTTGAACCTCTGGTAAGTTATCCACATGTATAGCTTTGTGATATGATGTACGACAAAGAAGGATTGAGCCCTGTATATATGCCTCTTGACCGGCTGTCTTCCATGTTTCTTGTAGAGCTGGACACATGAAGACTTATATGGGGGTCAATGAAAAATGCAACTTCCCTCTTTTGCACCTCCAAATTACTCGATTGAAATGAATATGCTACCGAAAACGAACAAGAAAATCGATTTTTAAAGAAAATTTCGACTTGCAAAAAAATTGATTAAAATTCCTGTTTCATGCTCATACATTGCCTTATAATTCGTTTCGTGGAGCGGGAAGGCTAAACTCAAGAAAATATCAAATATCTCTGACTGTACGTAAACTAGAAGGCTAAGGTAAAAAGTTTTATCGACTTTGAACCTCTGGTAAGCTATCCACATGTATAGCTTTGTGATATGATGTACGACAAAGAAGGATTGAGCCCTGTATTTATGCCTCTTGACAGGCTGTCTTCCATGTTTCTTGTAGAGCTGGACACATGAAGACTTATATGAGGGTCAATGAAAAATGCAACTTCCCTCTTTTGCACCTCCAAATTACTCGTTTGAAATCAATATGCTACCGAAAACGATCAAGAAAATCGATATTTGGAGATAATTTCGACTTGCAAAAAAATCGATTAAAATTCGTGTTCGATGCTCATACATTGCCTTATAATTCGTTTCGTGGATGCGGCAAGGCTAAACTCAAGAAAATATCAAATATCTCTGGCTGTACGTAAACTAGAAGGCTAATGGAAAAAGTTTAATTGACTTTGAACCTCTGGTAAGCTATCCACATGTATAGCTTGGTGATATGATGTACGACAAAGAAGGATTGAGCTCTGTATTTATACCTCTTGACAGCCTGTCTTCCATGTTTCTTGTAGAGCTGAACATATGAAGACTTATCTGGGGGTCATTGAAAAATGCAACTTCCCTCTTTTGCACCTCCAAATTACTCGTTCGAAATCAATATGCTACCGAAAACGATGAAGAAAATCGATTTTTGGAGAAAGTTTCGACTTGCAAAAAAATCGATTAAAATTCGTGTTCGATGCTCATACATTGCCTTATAATTCGTTTCGTGGATGCGGGAAGGCTAAACTCAAGAAAATATCAAATATCTCTGGCTGTACGTAAACTAGAAGGCTAAGGTAAAAAGTTTTAACGACTTTGAACCTCTGGTAAGTTATCCACATGTATAGCTTGGTGATATGATGTACGACAAAGAAGGATTGAGCCCTGTATTTATGCCTCTTGACAGGCTGTCTTCCATGTTTCTTGTAGAGCTGGACACATGAAGACTTATATGGGGGTCAATGAAAAATTCAACTTCCCTCTTTTGCACCTCAAAATTACTCGTTCGAAATTAATATGCTACCGAAAAAGATGATGAAAATCGATTTTTGGAGAAAATTTCGACTTGCAAAAAAATCGATTAAAATTCGTTTTCGATGCTCATACATTGCCTTATAATTCGTTTCGTGGATGCGGGAAGGCTAAACTCAAGAAAATATCAAATATCTCTGGCATTACGTAAACTAGAAGCCCAAGGTAAAAAGTTTTAACGACTTTGAACCTCTGGTAAGCTATCCACATGTATAGCTTGGTGATATGATGTACGACAAAGAAGGATTGAGCCCTGTATTTATGCCTCTTGACAGGCTGTCTTCCATGTTTCTTGTAGAGCTGGACACATGAAGACTTATATGGGGGTCAGTGAAAAATGCAACTTCCCTCTTTTGCACGTCCAAATTACTCGTTCGAAATCAATATGCTACCGAAAACGATGAAGAAAATCGATTTTTGGAGAAAATTTCGACTTGCAAAAAAATCGATTAAAATTCGTGTTCGATGCTCATACATTGCCTTATAAATCGTTTCGTGGATGCGGGAAGGCTAAACTCAAGAAAATATCAAATATCTCTGGCTGTACGTAAACTAGAAGGCTAAGGTAAAACGTTTAATAGACTTTCATCGTCTGGTAAGCTATCCACATGTATGGCTTGGTGATATGATGTACGACAAAGAAGGATTGAGCTCTGTATTTATGCCTCTTGACAGCCTGTCTTCCATGTTTCTTGTAGAGCTGAACATATGAAGACTTATATGGGGGTCAGTGAAAAATGCAACTTTCCTCTTTTGCACCTCCAAATTACTCGTTCGAAATCAATATGCTACCGAAAACGATGAAGAAAATCGATTTTTGGAGAAAATTTCGACTTGCAAAAAAATCGATTAAAATTCGTGTTCGATGCTCATACATTGCCTTATCAATCGTTTCGTGGATGCGGGAAGGCTAAACTCAAGAAAATATCAAATATCTCTGGCTGTACGTAAACTAGAAGCCCAAGGTAAAAAGTTTTAACGACTTTGAACCTCTGGTAAGCTATCCATATGTATGGCTTGGTGATATGATGTACGACAAAGAAGGATTGAGCTCTGTATTTATGCCTGTTGACAGCCTGTCTTCCATGTTTCTTGTAGAGCTGAACATATGAAGACTTATATGGGGGTCAGTGAAAAATGCAACTTCCCTCTTTTGCACCTCCAAATTACTCGTTCGAAATCAATATGCTACCGAAAACGATGAAGAAAATCGATTTTTGGAGAAAATTTCGACTTGCAAAAAAATCGATTAAAATTCGTGTTCGATGCTCATACATTGCCTTATAAATCGTTTCGTGGACGCGGGAAGGCTAAACTCAAGAAAATATCAAATATCTCTGGCTGTACGTAAACTAGAAGGCTAAGGTAAAAAGTTTTAACGACTTTGAACCTCTGGTAAGTTATCCACATGTATAGCTTGGTGATATGATGTACGACAAAGAAGGATTGAGCCCTGTATTTATGCCTCTTGACAGCCTGTCTTCCATGTTTCTTGTAGAGCTGGACACATGAAGACTTATATGGGGGTCAATGAAAAATTCAACTTCCCTCTTTTGCACCTCAAAATTACTCGTTCGAAATTAATATGCTACATAAAAAGATGATGAAAATCGATTTTTGGAGAAAATTTCGACTTGCAAAAAAATCGATTAAAATTCGTTTTCGATGCTCATACATTGCCTTATAATTCGTTTCGTGGATGCGGGAAGCCTAAACTCAAGAAAATATCAAATATTTCTGGCTGTACGTAAACTAGAAGCCTAAGGTAAAAAGTTTAAACGACTTTCATCGTCTGGTAAGCTATCCACATGTATGGCTTGGTGATATGATGTACGACAAAGAAGGATTGAGCTCTGTATTTATGCCTCTTGACAGCCTGTCTTCCATGTTTCTTGTAGAGCTGAACATATGAAGACTTATATGGGGGTCAGTGAAAAATGCAACTTCCCTCTTTTGCACCTCCAAATTACTCGTTCGAAATCAATATGCTACCGAAAACGATGAAGAAAATCGATTTTTGGAGAAAATTTCGACTTGCAAAAAAATCGATTAAAATTCGTGTTCGATGCTCATACATTGCCTTATAAATCGTTTCGTGGATGCGGGAAGGCTAAACTCAAGAAAATATCAAATATCTCTGGCTGTACGTAAACTAGAAGGCTAAGGTAAAACGTTTTAACGACTTTGAACCTCTGGTAAGTTATCCACATGTATAGCTTGGTGATATGATGTACGACAAAGAAGGATTGAGCCCTGTATTTATGCCTCTTGACAGGCTGTCTTCCATGTTTCTTGTAGAGCTGGACACATGAAGACTTATATGGGGGTCAGTGAAAAATGCAACTTCCCTCTTTTTCACCTCCAAATTACTCGTTCGAAATCAATATGCTACCGAAAACGATGAAGAAAATCGATTTTTGGAGAAAATTTCGACTTGCAAAAAAATTGATTAAAATTCGGGTTTGATTCTCATACATTGCCTTATAATTCGTTTCGTGGATGCGGGAAGGCTAAACTCAAGAAAATATCAAATATCTCTGGCTGTACGTAAACTAGAAGGCTAAGGTAAAAACTTTTATCGACTTTGAACCTCTGGTAAGCTATCCACATGTATAGCTTGGTGATATGATGTACGACAAAGAAGGATTGAGCCCTGTATTTATGCCTGTTGACAGGCTGTCTTCCATCTTTCTGTAGAGCTGGACACATGAAGACTTATATGGAGGTCAGTGAAAATGCAACTTCCCTCTTTTGCACCTCCAAATTGCTCGTTTGAAATCAATATGCTACCGAAAACGATCAAGAAAATCGATTTTTGGAGAAAATTTCGACTTGCAAAAAAATTGATTAAAATTCCTATTTGATGCTCATACATTGCCTTATAATTCGTTTCGTGGATGCGGGAAGGCTAAACTCAAGAAAATATCAAATATCTCTGACTGTACGTAAACTAGAAGTCTAAGGTAAAACGTTTTATCGACTTTGAACCTCTGGTAAGCTATCCACATGTATAGCTTGGTGATATGATGTACGACAAAGAAGGATTGAGCCCTGTATTTATGCCTCTTGACAGGCTGTCTTCCATGTTTCTTGTAGAGCTGGACACATGAAGACTTATATGGGGGTCAATGAAAAATGCAACTTCCCTCTTTTGCACCTCCAAATTACTCGTTTGAAATCAATATGCTACCGAAAACGATGAAGAAAATCGATTTTTGGAGAAAATTTCGACTTGCAAAAAAATTGATTAAAATTCGGGTTTGATTCTCATACATTGCCTTATAATTCGTTTCGTGGATGCGGCAAGGCTAAACTCAAGAAAATATCAAATATCTCTGGCTGTACGTAAACTAGAAGGCTAAGGTAAAAAGTTTTAACGACTTTGAACCTCTGGTAAGCTATCCATATGTATGGCTTGGTGATATGATGTACGACAAAGAAGGATTGAGCTCTGTATTTATGCCTCTTTACCGCTTGTCTTCCATGTTTCTTGTAGAGCTGAACATATGAAGACTTATATGGGGGTCAGTGAAAAATGCAACTTCCCTCTTTTGCACCTCCAAATTACTCGATTGAAATGAATATGCTACCGAAAACGAACAAGAAAATTGATTTTTAAAGAAAATTTCGACTTGCAAAAAAATTGATTAAAATTCCTGTTTGATGCTCATACATTGCCTTATAATTCGTTTCGTGGAGCGGGAAGGCTAAACTCAAGAAAATATCAAATATCTCTGACTGTACGTAAACTAGAAGGCTAAGGTAAAAAGTTTTATCGACTTTGAACCTCTGGTAAGCTATCCACATGTATAGCTTGGTGATATGATGTACGACAAAGAAGGATTGAGCTCTGTATTTATGCCTCTTGACAGGCTGTCTTCCATGTTTCTTGGAGAGCTGAACATATGAAGACTTATATGGGGGTCAGTGAAAAATGCAACTTCCCTCTTTTGCACCTCCAAATTACTCGTTCGAAATCAATATGCTACCGAAAACGATGAAGAAAATCGATTTTTGGAGAAAATTTCGACTTGCAAAAAAATCGATTAAAATTCGTGTTCGATGCTCATACATTGCCTTATAATTCGTTTCGTGGATACGGGAAGGCTAAACTCAAGAAAATATTAAATATCTCTGGCTGTACGTAAACTAGAAGCCTAAGGTAAAAAGTTTTAACGACTTTGAACCTCTGGTAAGTTATCCACATGTATAGCTTGGTGATATGATGTACGACAAAGAAGGATTCAGCTCTGTATTTATGCCTCTTGACAGCCTGTCTTCCATGTTTCTTGTAGAGCTGAAAATATGAAGACTTATATGGGGGTCAGTGAAAAATGCAACTTCCCTCTTTTGCACCTCCAAATTACTTGTTCGAAATCAATATGCTACAGAAAACGATGAAGAAAATCGATTTTTGGAGAAAATTTCGACTTGCAAAAAAATCGATTAAAATTCGTGTTCGATGCTCATACATTGCCTTAAAATTTGTTTCCTGGATGCGGGAAGGCTAAACTCAAGAAAATATCGAATATCTCTGGCTGTACGTAAACTAGAAGCCTAAGGTAAAAAGTTTTAACGACTTTGAACCTTTGGTAAGTTATCCACATGTATAGCTTGGTGATATGATGTACGACAAAGAAGGATTGAGCTCTGTATTTATGCCTCTTTACCGCTTGTCTTCCATGTTTCTTGTAGAGCTGAACATATGAAGACTTATATGGGGGTCAGTGAAAAATGCAACTTCCCTCTTTTGCACCTCCAAATTACTCGTTCGAAATAAATATGCTACCGAAAACGATGAAGAAAATCGATTTTTGGAGAAAATTTCGACTTGCAAAAAAATCGATTAAAATTCGTGTTCGATGCTCATACATTCCCTTATAATTCGTTTCGTGGATGCGGGAAGGCTAAACTCAAGAAAATATCAAATATCTCTGGCTGTACGTAAACTAGAAGTCTAAGGTAAAAAGTTTTATCGACTTTGAACCTCTGGTAAGCTATCCACATGTATAGCTTGGTGATATGATGTACGACAAAGAAGGATTGAGCCCTGTATTTATGCCTCTTGACAGGCTGTCTTCCATGTTTCTTGTAGAGCTGGACACATGAAGACTTATATGGGGGTCAATGAAAAATGCAACTTCCCTCTTTTGCACCTCCAAATTACTCGTTTGAAATCAATATGCTACCGAAAACGATCAAGAAAATCGATTTTTGGAGAAAATTTCGACTTGCAAAAGAATTGATTAAAATTCGGGTTTGATTCTGATACATTGCCTTATAATTCGTTTCGTGGATGCGGCAAGGCTAAACTCAAGAAAATATCAAATATCTCTGGATGTACGTAAACTAGAAGGCTAAGGTCAAAAGTTTTAACGACTTTGAACCTCTGGTAAGCTATCCATATGTATGGCTTGGTGATATGATGTACGACAAAGAAGGATTGAGCTCTGTATTTATGCCTCTTTACCGCTTGTCTTCCATGTTTCTTGTAGAGCTGAACATATGAAGACTTATATGGGGGTCAGTGAAAAATGCAACTTCCCTCTTTTGCACCTCCAAATTACTCGTTCGAAATCAATATGCTACCGAAAACAATCAAGAAAATCGATTTTTGGAGAAAATTTCGACTTGCAAAAAAATTGATTAAAATTCGTGTGTGATGCTTATACATTGCCTAATAATTCGTTTCGTGGATGCGGCAAGCCTAAACTCAAGAAAATATCAAATATCTCTGGCTGTACGTAAACTAGAAGGCTAAGGTAAAAAGTTTTAACGACTTTGAACCTCTGGTAAGTTATCCACATGTATAGCTTTGTGATATGATGTACGACAAAGAAGGATTGAGCCCTGTATTTATGCCTCTTGACCGGCTGTCTTCCATGTTTGTTGTAGAGCTGGACACATGAAGACTTATATGGGGGTCAATGAAAAATGCAACTTCCCTCTTTTGCAACTCCAAATTACTCGATTGAAATGAATATGCTACCGAAAACGAACAAGAAAATCGATTTTTAAAGAAAATTTCGACTTGCAAAAAAATTGATTAAAATTCCTGTTTGATGCTCATACATTGCCTTATAATTCGTTTCGTGGAGCGGGAAGGCTAAACTGAAGAAAATATCAAATATCTCTGACTGTACGTAAACTAGAAGGCTAAGGTAAAAAGTTTTATCGACTTTGAACCTCTGGTAAGCTATCCACATGTATAGCTTGGTGATATGATGTACGACAAAGAAGGATTGAGCTCTGTATTTATGCCTCTTGACAGGCTGTCTTCCATGTTTCTTGTAGAGCTGAACATATGAAGACTTATATGGGGGTCAGTGAAAAATGCAACTTCCCTCTTTTGCACCTCCAAATTACTCGTTCGAAATCAATATGCTACCGAAAACGATGAAGAAAATCGATTTTTGGAGAAAATTTCGACTTGCAAAAAAATCGATTAAAATTCGTGTTCGATGCTCATACATTGCCTTATAATTCGTTTCGTGGATACGGGAAGGCTAAACTCAAGAAAATATTAAATATCTTTGGCTGTACGTAAACTAGAAGCCTAAGGTAAAAAGTTTTAACGACTTTGAACCTCTGGTAAGTTATCCACATGTATAGCTTGGTGATATGATGTACGACAAAGAAGGATTCAGCTCTGTATTTATGCCTCTTGACAGCCTGTCTTCCATGTTTCTTGTAGAGCTGAAAATATGAAGACTTATATGGGGGTCAGTAAAAAATGCAACTTCCCTCTTTTGCACCTCCAAATTACTCGTTCGAAATCAATATGCTACAGAAAACGATGAAGAAAATCGATTTTTGGAGAAAATTTCGACTTGCAAAAAAATCGATTAAAATTCGTGTTCGATGCTCATACATTGCCTTAAAATTTGTTTCCTGGATGCGGGAAGGCTAAACTCAAGAAAATATCGAATATCTCTGGCTGTACGTAAACTAGAAGCCTAAGGTAAAAAGTTTTAACGACTTTGAACCTCTGGTAAGTTATCCACATGTATAGCTTGGTGATATGATGTACGACAAAGAAGGATTGAGCTCTGTATTTATGCCTGTTGACAGCCTGTCTTCCATGTTTCTTGTAGAGCTGAACATATGAAGACTTATATGGGGGTCAGTGAAAAATGCAACTTCCCTCTTTTGCACCTCCAAATTACTCGTTCGAAATCAATATGCTACCGAAAACAATCAAGAAAATCGATTTTTGGAGAAAATTTCGACTTGCAAAAAAATTGATTAAAATTCGTGTGTGATGCTTATACATTGCCTAATAATTCGTTTCGTGGATGCGGCAAGCCTAAACTCAAGAAAATATCAAATATCTCTGGCTGTACGTAAACTAGAAGGCTAAGGTAAAAAGTTTTAACGACTTTGAACCTCTGGTAAGTTATCCACATGTATAGCTTTGTGATATGATGTACGACAAAGAAGGATTGAGCCCTGTATATATGCCTCTTGACCGGCTGTCTTCCATGTTTCTTGTAGAGCTGGACACATGAAGACTTATATGGGGGTCAATGAAAAATGCAACTTCCCTCTTTTGCACCTCCAAATTACTCGATTGAAATGAATATGCTACCGAAAACGAACAAGAAAATCGATTTTTAAAGAAAATTTCGACTTGCAAAAAAATTGATTAAAATTCCTGTTTCATGCTCATACATTGCCTTATAATTCGTTTCGTGGAGCGGGAAGGCTAAACTCAAGAAAATATCAAATATCTCTGACTGTACGTAAACTAGAAGGCTAAGGTAAAAAGTTTTATCGACTTTGAACCTCTGGTAAGCTATCCACATGTATAGCTTTGTGATATGATGTACGACAAAGAAGGATTGAGCCCTGTATTTATGCCTGTTGACAGCCTGTCTTCCATGTTTCTTGTAGAGCTGGACACATGAAGACTTATATGGGGGTCAATGAAAAATGCAACTTCCCTCTTTTGCACCTCCAAATTACTCGTTTGAAATCAATATGCTACCGAAAACGATCAAGAAAATCGATTTTAGGAGAAAATTTCGACTTGCAAAAAAATTGATTAAAATTCGTGTTTGATGCTCATACATTGCCTTATAATTCGTTTCGTGGATGCGGGAAGGTTAAACTCAAGAAAATATCAAATATATCTGGCTGTACGTAAACTAGAAGGCTAAGGTAAAAAGTTTAAACGACTTTGAACCTCTGGTAAGCTATCCACATGTATAGCTTGGTGATATGATGTACGACAAAGAAGGATTGAGCCCTGTATTTATGCCTCTTGACAGGCTGTCTTCCATGTTTCTTGTAGAGCTGGACACATGAAGACTTATATGAGGGTCAATGAAAAATGCAACTTCCCTCTTTTGCACCTCCAAATTACTCGTTTGAAATCAATATGCTACCGAAAACGATCAAGAAAATCGATATTTGGAGATAATTTCGACTTGCAAAAAAATCGATTAAAATTCGTGTTCGATGCTCATACATTGCCTTATAATTCGTTTCGTGGATGCGGCAAGGCTAAACTCAAGAAAATATCAAATATCTCTGGCTGTACGTAAACTAGAAGGCTAATGGAAAAAGTTTAATTGACTTTGAACCTCTGGTAAGCTATCCACATGTATAGCTTGGTGATATGATGTACGACAAAGAAGGATTGAGCTCTGTATTTATACCTCTTGACAGCCTGTCTTCCATGTTTCTTGTAGAGCTGAACATATGAAGACTTATCTGGGGGTCAGTGAAAAATGCAACTTCCCTCTTTTGCACCTCCAAATTACTCGTTCGAAATCAATATGCTACCGAAAACGATGAAGAAAATCGATTTTTGGAGAAAGTTTCGACTTGCAAAAAAATCGATTAAAATTCGTGTTCGATGCTCATACATTGCCTTATAAATTGTTTCCTGGATGCGGGAAGGCTAAACTCAAGAAAATATCAAATATCTCTTGCTGTAAGTAAACTAGAAGGCTAAGGTAAAAAGTTTTAATGACTTTGAACCTCTGGTAAGCTATCCATATGTATGGCTTGGTGATATGATGTACGACAAAAAAGGATTGAGCTCTGTATTTATGCCTCTTGACAGCCTGTCTTCCATGTTTCTTGTAGAGCTGAACATATGAAGACTTATATGGGGGTCAGTGAAAAATGCAACTTCCCTCTTTTGCACCTCCAAATTACTCGTTCGAAATCAATATGCTACCGAAAACGATCAAGAAAATCGATTTTTGGAGAAAATTTCGACTTGCAAAAAAATCGATTAAAATTCGTGTTCGATGCTCATACATTGCCTTATAAATCGTTTCGTGGATGCGGAAAGGCTAAACTCAAGAAAATATCAAATATCTCTGGCTGTACGTAAACTAGAAGGCTAAGGTAAAAAGTTTTAACGACTTTGAACCTCTGGTAAGTTATCCACATGTATAGCTTGGTGATATGATGTACGACAAAGAAGGATTGAGCCCTGTATTTATGCCTCTTGACAGGCTGTCTTCCATGTTTCTTGTAGAGCTGGACACATGAAGACTTATA
This sequence comes from Anthopleura sola, assembly GCA_023349425.1. Lineage (NCBI taxonomy): Eukaryota > Metazoa > Cnidaria > Anthozoa > Actiniaria > Actiniidae > Anthopleura > Anthopleura sola. Next base: position 721,302 of record JALHLI010000035.1, on the reverse strand, counting down.
TGGGGGTCAATGAAAAATTCAACTTCCCTCTTTTGCACCTCCAAATTACTCGTTCGAAATTAATATGCTACCGAAAACGATCAAGAAAATCGATTTTAGGAGAAAATTTCGACTTGCAAAAAAATCGATTAAAATTCGTCTTCGATGCTCATACATTGCCTTATAATTCGTTTCGTGGATGCGGGAAGGCTAAACTCAAGAAAATATCAAATATCTCTGGCATTACGTAAACTAGAAGCCCAAGGTAAAAAGTTTTAACGACTTTGAACCTCTGGTAAGCTATCCACATGTACAGCTTGGTGATATGATGTACGACAAAGAAGGATTGAGCCCTGTATTTATGCCTCTTGACAGGCTGTCTTCCATGTTTCTTGTAGAGCTGGACACATGAAGACTTATATGGGGGTCAGTGAAAAATGCAACTTCCCTCTTTTGCACGTCCAAATTACTCGTTCGAAATCAATATGCTACCGAAAACGATGAAGAAAATCGATTTTTGGAGAAAATTTCGACTTGCAAAAAAATCGATTAAAATTCGTGTTCGATGCTCATCCATTGCCTTATAATTCGTTTCGTGGATGCGGGAAGCCTAAACTCAAGAAAATATTAAATATCTCTGGCTGTACGTAAACTAGAAGCCTAAGGTAAAAAGTTTTAACGACTTTGAACCTCTGGTAAGTTATCCACATGTATAGCTTGGTGATATGATGTACGACAAAGAAGGATTGAGCCCTGTATTGATGCCTGTTGACAGCCTGTCTTCCATGTTTCTTGTAGAGCTGAACGCATGAAGACTTATATAGGGGTGAGTGAAAAATGCAACTTCCCTCTTTTGCACCTCCAAATTACTCGTTCGAAATCAATATGCTACCGAAAACGATCAAGAAAATCGATTTTTCGAGAAAATTTCGACTTGCAAAAAAATCGATTAAAATTCGTGTTCGATGCTCATACATTGCCTTATAAATCGTTTCGTGGACGCGGGAAGGCTAAACTCAAGAAAATATCAAATATCTCTGGCTGTACGTAAACTAGAAGGCTAAGGTAAAAAGTTTTAACGACTTTGAACCTCTGGTAAGTTATCCACATGTATAGCTTGGTGATATGATGTACGACAAAGAAGGATTGAGCCCTGTATTTATGCCTCTTGACAGGCTGTCTTCCATGTTTCTTGTAGAGCTGGACACATGAAGACTGATATGGGGGTCAATGAAAAATTCAACTTCCCTCTTTTGCACCTCAAAATTACTCGTTCGAAATTAATATGCTACCGAAAAAGATGATGAAAATCGATTTTTGGAGAAAATTTCGACTTGCAAAAAAATCGATTAAAATTCGTTTTCGATGCTCATACATTGCCTTATAATTCGTTTCGTGGATGCGGGAAGGCTAAACTCAAGAAAATATCAAATATCTCTGGCATTACGTAAACTAGAAGCCCAAGGTAAAACGTTTTAACGACTTTGAACCTCTGGTAAGCTATCCACATGTATAGCTTGGTGATATGATGTACGACAAAGAAGGATTGAGCCCTGTATTTATGCCTCTTGACAGGCTGTCTTCCATGTTTCTTGTAGAGCTGGACACATGAAGACTTATATGGGGGTCAGTGAAAAATGCAACTTCCCTCTTTTGCACGTCCAAATTACTCGTTCGAAATCAATATGCTACCGAAAACGATGAAGAAAATCGATTTTTGGAGAAAATTTCGACTTGCAAAAAAATCGATTAAAATTCGTGTTCGATGCTCATACATTGCCTTATAAATCGTTTCGTGGATGCGGGAAGGCTAAACTCAAGAAAATATCAAATATCTCTGGCTGTACGTAAACTAGAAGGCTAAGGTAAAACGTTTAATAGACTTTCATCGTCTGGTAAGCTATCCACATGTATGGCTTGGTGATATGATGTACGACAAAGAAGGATTGAGCTCTGTATTTATGCCTCTTGACAGCCTGTCTTCCATGTTTCTTGTAGAGCTGAACATATGAAGACTTATATGGGGGTCAGTGAAAAATGCAACTTTCCTCTTTTGCACCTCCAAATTACTCGTTCGAAATCAATATGCTACCGAAAACGATGAAGAAAATCGATTTTTGGAGAAAATTTCGACTTGCAAAAAAATCGATTAAAATTCGTGTTCGATGCTCATACATTGCCTTATCAATCGTTTCGTGGATGCGGGAAGGCTAAACTCAAGAAAATATCAAATATCTCTGGCTGTACGTAAACTAGAAGCCCAAGGTAAAAAGTTTTAACGACTTTGAACCTCTGGTAAGCTATCCATATGTATGGCTTGGTGATATGATGTACGACAAAGAAGGATTGAGCTCTGTATTTATGCCTGTTGACAGCCTGTCTTCCATGTTTCTTGTAGAGCTGAACATATGAAGACTTATATGGGGGTCAGTGAAAAATGCAACTTCCCTCTTTTGCACCTCCAAATTACTCGTTCGAAATCAATATGCTACCGAAAACGATGAAGAAAATCGATTTTTGGAGAAAATTTCGACTTGCAAAAAAATCGATTAAAATTCGTGTTCGATGCTCATACATTGCCTTATAAATCGTTTCGTGGACGCGGGAAGGCTAAACTCAAGAAAATATCAAATATCTCTGGCTGTACGTAAACTAGAAGGCTAAGGTAAAAAGTTTTAACGACTTTGAACCTCTGGTAAGTTATCCACATGTATAGCTTGGTGATATGATGTACGACAAAGAAGGATTGAGCCCTGTATTTATGCCTCTTGACAGGCTGTCTTCCATGTTTCTTGTAGAGCTGGACACATGAAGACTTATATGGGGGTCAATGAAAAATTCAACTTCCCTCTTTTGCACCTCAAAATTACTCGTTCGAAATTAATATGCTACCGAAAAAGATGATGAAAATCGATTTTTGGAGAAAATTTCGACTTGCAAAAAAATCGATTAGAATTCGTTTTCGATGCCCATACATTGCCTTATAATTCGTTTCGTGGATGCGGGAAGGCTAAACTCAAGAAAATATCAAATATCTCTGGCATTACGTAAACTAGAAGCCCAAGGTAAAAAGTTTTAACGACTTTGAACCTCTGGTAAGCTATCCACATGTATAGCTTGGTGATATGATGTACGACAAAGAAGGATTGAGCTCTGTATTTATGCCTCTTGACAGCCTGTCTTCCATGTTTCTTGTAGAGCTGAACATATGAAGACTTATATGGGGGTCAGTGAAAAATGCAACTTCCCTCTTTTGCACCTCCAAATTACTCGTTCGAAATCAATATGCTACCGAAAACGATGAAGAAAATCGATTTTTGGAGAAAATTTCGACTTGCAAAAAAATCGATTAAAATTCGTGTTCGATGCTCATACATTGCCTTATAAATCGTTTCGTGGATGCGGGAAGGCTAAACTCAAGAAAATATCAAATATCTCTGGCTGTACGTAAACTAGAAGGCTAAGGTAAAAAGTTTAAACGACTTTCATCGTCTGGTAAGCTATCCACATGTATGGCTTGGTGATATGATGTACGACAAAGAAGGATTGAGCTCTGTATTTATGCCTCTTGACAGCCTGTCTTCCATGTTTCTTGTAGAGCTGAACATATGAAGACTTATATGGGGGTCAGTGAAAAATGCAACTTCCCTCTTTTGCACCTCAAAATTACTCGTTCGAAATTAATATGCTACCGAAAAAGATGATGAAAATCGATTTTTGGAGAAAATTTCGACTTGCAAAAAAATCGATTAAAATTCGTTTTCGATGCCCATACATTGCCTTATAATTCGTTTCGTGGATGCGGGAAGGCTAAACTCAAGAAAATATCAAATATCTCTGGCATTACGTAAACTAGAAGCCCAAGGTAAAAAGTTTTAACGACTTTGAACCTCTGGTAAGCTATCCACATGTATAGCTTGGTGATATGATGTACGACAAAGAAGGATTGAGCCCTGTATTGATGCCTCTTGACAGGCTGTCTTCCATGTTTCTTGTAGAGCTGGACACATGAAGACTTATATGGGGGTCAGTGAAAAATGCAACTTCCCTCTTTTGCACGTCCAAATTACTCGTTCGAAATCAATATGCTACCGAAAACGAAGAAGAAAATCGATTTTTGGAGAAAATTTCGACTTCCAAAAAAATCGATTAAAATTCGTGTTCGATGCTCATACATTGCCTTATAAATCGTTTCGTGGATGCGGGAAGGCCAAACTCAAGAAAATATCAAATATCTCTGGCTGTACGTAAACTAGAAGGCTAAGGTAAAAAGTTTAAACGACTTTCATCGTCTGGTAAGCTATCCACATGTATGGCTTGGTGATATGATGTACGACAACGAAGGATTGAGCTCTGTATTTATGCCTCTTGACAGCCTGTCTTCCATGTTTCTTGTAGAGCTGAACATATGAAGACTTATATGGGGGTCAGTGAAAAATGCAACTTCCCTCTTTTGCACCTCCAAATTACTCGTTCGAAATCAATATGCTACCGAAAACGATGAAGAAAATCGATTTTTGGAGAAAATTTCGACTTGCAAAAAAATCGATTAAAATTCGTGTGCGATGCTCATACATTGCCTTATAAATCGTTTCGTGGATGCGGGAAGGCTAAACTCAAGAAAATATCAAATATCTCTGGCTGTACGTAAACTAGAAGGCTAAGGTAAAAAGTTTTAACGACTTTGAACCTCTGGTAAGCTATCCATATGTATGGCTTGGTGATATGATGTAAGACAAAGAAGGATTGAGCTCTGTATTTATGCCTCTTGACAGCCTGTCTTCCATGTTTCTTGTAGAGCTGAACATATGAAGACTTATATGGGGGTCAGTGAAAAATGCAACTTCCCTCTTTTGCACCTCCAAATTACTCGTTCGAAATCAATATGCTACCGAAAACGATGAAGAAAATCGATTTTTGGAGAAAATTTCGACTTGCAAAAAAATCGATTAAAATTCGTGTTCGATGCTCATACATTGCCTTATAATTCGTTTCGTGGATGCGGGAAGGCTAAACTCAAGAAAATATCAAATATCTCTGGCTGTACGTAAACTAGAAGGCTAAGGTAAAAAGTTTAAACGACTTTCATCCTCTGGTAAGCTATCCACATGTATGGCTTGGTGATATGATGTACGACAAAGAAGGATTGAGCTCTGTATTTATGCCTCTTGACAGCCTGTCTTCCATGTTTCTTGTAGAGCTGAACATATGAAGACTTATATGGGGGTCAGTGAAAAATGCAACTTCCCTCTTTTGCACCTCCAAATTACTCGTTCGAAATCAATATGCTACCGAAAACGATGAAGAAAATCGATTTTTGGAGAAAATTTCGACTTGCAAAAAAATCGATTAAAATTCGTGTTCGATGCTCATACATTGCCTTATAAATCGTTTCGTGGATGCGGGAAGGCTAAACTCAAGAAAATATCAAATATCTCTGGCTGTACGTAAACTAGAAGGCTAAGGTAAAAAGTTTAAACGACTTTCATCCTCTGGTAAGCTATCCACATGTATGGCTTGGTGATATGATGTACGACAAAGAAGGATTGAGCTCTGTATTTATGCCTCTTGACAGCCTGTCTTCCATGTTTCTTGTAGAGCTGAACATATGAAGACTTATATGGGGGTCAGTGAAAAATGCAACTTCCCTCTTTTGCACGTCCAAATTACTCGTTCGAAATCAATATGCTACCGAAAACGATGAAGAAAATCGATTTTTGGAGAAAATTTCGACTTCCAAAAAAATCGATTAAAATTCGTGTTCGATGCTCATACATTGCCTTATAAATCGTTTCGTGGATGCGGCAAGGCTAAACTCAAGAAAATATCAAATATCTCTGGCTGTACGTAAACTAGAAGGCTAAGGTAAAAAGTTTAAACGACTTTCATCCTCTGGTAAGCTATCCACATGTATGGCTTGGTGATATGATGTACGACAAAGAAGGATTGAGCTCTGTATTTATGCCTCTTGACAGCCTGTCTTCCATGTTTCTTGTAGAGCTGAACATATGAAGACTTATATGGGGGTCAGTGAAAAATGCAACTTCCCTCTTTTGCACCTCCAAATTACTCGTTCGAAATCAATATGCTACCGAAAACGATGAAGAAAATCGATTTTTGGAGAAAATTTCGACTTGCAAAAAAACTCGATTAAAATTCGTGTTCGATGCTCATACATTGCCTTATAAGTCGTTTCGTGGATGCGGGAAGGCTAAACTCAAGAAAATATCAAATATCTCTGGCTGTACGTAAACTAGAAGGCTAAGGTAAAAAGTTTTAACGACTTTGAACCTCTGGTAAGCTATCCATATGTATGGCTTGGTGATATGATGTACGACAAAGAAGGATTGAGCTCTGTATTTATGCCTCTTGACAGCCTGTCTTCCATGTTTCTTTTAGAGCTGAACATATGAAGACTTATATGGGGGTCAGTGAAAAATGCAACTTCCCTCTTTTGCACCTCCAAATTACTCGTTCAAAATCAATATGCTACCGAAAACGATGAAGAAAATCGATTTTTGGAGAAAATTTCGACTTGCAAAAAAATCGATTAAAATTCGTGTTCGATGCTCATACATTGCCTTATAATTCGTTTCGTGGATGCGGCAAGGCTAAACTCAAGAAAATATCAAATATCTCTGGCTGTACGTAAACTAGAAGGCTAAGGTAAAAAGTTTAAACGACTTTCATCCTCTGGTAAGCTATCCACATGTATGGCTTGGTGATATGATGTACGACAAAGAAGGATTGAGCTCTGTATTTATGCCTCTTGACAGCCTGTCTTCCATGTTTCTTGTAGAGCTGAACATATGAAGACTTATATGGGGGTCAGTGAAAAATGCAACTTCCCTCTTTTGCACCTCCAAATTACTCGTTCGAAATCAATATGCTACCGAAAACGATGAAGAAAATCGATTTTTGGAGAAAATTTCGACTTGCAAAAAAATCGATTAAAATTCGTGTTCGATGCTCATACATTGCCTTATAATTCGTTTCGTGGATGCGGCAAGGCTAAACTCAAGAAAATATCAAATATCTCTGGCTGTACGTAAACTAGAAGGCTAAGGTAAAAAGTTTAAACGACTTTCATCCTCTGGTAAGCTATCCACATGTATGGCTTGGTGATATGATGTACGACAAAGAAGGATTGAGCTCTGTATTTATGCCTCTTGACAGCCTGTCTTCCATGTTTCTTGTAGAGCTGAACATATGAAGACTTATATGGGGGTCAGTGAAAAATGCAACTTCCCTCTTTTGCACCTCCAAATTACTCGTTCGAAATCAATATGCTACCGAAAACGATGAAGAAAATCGATTTTTGGAGAAAATTTCGACTTGCAAAAAAATCGATTAAAATTCGTGTTCGATGCTCATACATTGCCTTATAAATCGTTTCGTGGATGCGGGAAGGCTAAACTCAAGAAAATATCAAATATCTCTGGCTGTACGTAAACTAGAAGGCTAAGGTAAAAAGTTTAAACGACTTTCATCCTCTGGTAAGCTATCCACATGTATGGCTTGGTGATATGATGTACGACAAAGAAGGATTGAGCCCTGTATTTATGGCTGTTGACAGCCTGTCTTCCATGTTTCTTGTAGAGCTTAACATATGAAGACTTATATGGGGGTCAGTGAAAAATGCAACTTCCATCTTTTGCACCTCCAAATTACTCGTTCCAAATCAATATGCTACCGAAAACGATGAAGAAAATCGATTTTTGGAGAAAATTTCGACTTGCAAAAAAATCGATTAAAATTCGTGTTCGATGCTCATACATTGCCTTATAATTCGTTTCGTGGATGCGGCAAGGCTAAACTCAAGAAAATATCAAATATCTCTGGCTGTACGTAAACTAGAAGGCTAAGGTAAAAAGTTTTAACGACTTTCATCCTCTGGTAAGCTATCCACATGTATGGCTTGGTGATATGATGTACGACAAAGAAGGATTGAGCTCTGTATTTATGCCTCTTGACAGCCTGTCTTTCATGTTTCTTGTAGAGCTGAACATATGAAGACTTATATGGGGGTCAGTGAAAAATGCAACTTCCCTCTTTTGCACCTCCAAATTACTCGTTCGAAATCAATATGCTACCGAAAACGATGAAGAAAATCGATTTTTGGAGAAAATTTCGACTTGCAAAAAAACTCGATTAAAATTCGTGTTCGATGCTCATACATTGCCTTATAATTTGTTTCGTGGATGCGGGAAGGCTAAACTCAAGAAAATATCAAATATCTCTGGCTGTACGTAAACTAGAAGCCCAAGGTAAAAAGTTTTAACGACTTTGAACCTCTGGTAAGCTATCCACATGTATGGCTTGGTGATATGATGTACGACAAAGAAGGATTCAGCTCTGTATTTATGCCTCTTGACAGCCTGTCTTCCATGTTTCTTGTAGAGCTGAAGATATCTAGACTTATATGGGGGTCAGTGAAAAATGCAACTTCCCTCTTTTGCACCTCCAAATTACTCGTTCGAAATCAATATGCCACCGAAAACGATGAAGAAAATCGATTTTTGGAGAAAATTTCGACTTGCAAAAAAATCGATTAAAATTCGTGTTCGATGCTCATACATTTCCTCATAATTCGTTTCGTGTATGCGGGAAGGCTAAACTCAAGAAAATATCAAATATCTCTGGCTGTACGTAAACTAGAAGCCTAAGGTAAAAAGTTTTAACGACTTTGAACCTCTGGTAAGTTATCCACATGTATAGCTTTGTGATATGATGTACGACAAAGAAGGATTGAGCCCGGTATTTATGCCTCTTGACAGGCTGTCTTCCATGTTTCTTGTAGAGCTGGACACATGAAGACTTATATGGGGGTCAGTGAAAAATGCAACTTCCCTCTTTTGCACCTCCAAATTACTCGTTCGAAATCAATATGCCACCGAAAACGATGAAGAAAATCGATTTTTGGAGAAAATTTCGACTTGCAAAAAAATCGATTAAAATTCGTGTTCGATGCTCATACATTCCCTTATAATTTGTTTCGTGGATGCGGGAAGGCTAATCTCAAGAAAATATCAAATATCTCTGGCTGTACGTAAACTAGAAGCCTAAGGTAAAAAGTTTTAACGACTTTGAACCTCTGGTAAGTTATCCACATGTATAGCTTGGTGATATGATGTACGACAAAGAAGAATTGAGCTCTGTATTTATGGCTCTTGACAGCCTGTCTTCCATGTTTCTTGTAGAGCTGAACATATGAAGACTTATATGGGGGTCAGTGAAAAATTCAACTTCCCTCTCTTGCACCTCCAAATTACTCGTTCGAAATCAATATTCTACCAAAAACGATCAAGAAAATCGATTTTTGGAGAAAATTTCGACTTGCAAAAAAATTGATTAAAATTCCTGTTTGATGGTCATACATTGCCTTATAATTCGTTTCGTGGATACGGGAAGCCTAAACTCAAGAAAATATCAAATATCTCTGGCTGTACGTAAACTAGAAGCCTAAGGTAAAAACTTTTAACGACTTTGAACCTCTGGTAAGTTATCCACATGTATAGCTTGGTGATATGATGTACGACAAAGAAGGATTGAGCCCTGTATTTATGGCTGTTGACAGCCTGTCTTTCATGTTTCTTGTAGAGCTGGACACATGAAGACTTATATAGGGGTCAATAAAAAATGCAACTTCCCTCTTTTGCACCTCCAAATTACTCGTTTGAAATCAATATGCTACCGAAAACGATCAAGAAAATCGATTTTTAAAGAAAATTTCGACTTCCAAAAAAATTGATTAAAATTCCTGTTTGATGCTCATACATTGCCTTATAATTCGTTTCGTGGATGTAGGAAGGCTAAACTCAAAAAAATATCAAATATCTCTGGCTGTACGTAAACTAGAAGGCTAAGGTAAAAAGTTTTATCGACTTTGAACCTCTGGTAAGCTATCCACATGTATAGCTTGGTGATATGATGTACGACAAAGAAGGATTGAGCTCTGTATTTATGCCTCTTGACAGGCTGTCTTCCATGTTTCTTGTAGAGCTGGACACATGAAGACTTATATGGGGGTCAGTAAAAAATGCAACTTCCTTCTTTTGCACCTCCAAATTACTCGTTCGAAATCAATATGCTACCGAAAACGATGATGAAAATCGATTTTTGGAGAAAATTTCGACTTGCAAAAAAATCGATTAAAATTCGTGTTCGATGCTCATACATTGCCTTATAATTCGTTTCGTGGATGCGGGAAGGCTAAACTCAAGAAAATATCAAATATCTCTGGCTGTACGTAAACTAGAAGCCCAAGGTAAAAAGTTTTAACGACTTTGAACCCCTGGTAAGTTATCCACATGTATAGGTTTGTGATATGATGTACGACAAAGAAGGATTGAGCCCTGTATTTATGCCTGTTGACAGCCTGTCTACCATGTTTCTTGTAGAGCTGGACACATGAAGACTTATATGGGGGTCAATGAAAAATGCAACTTCCCTGTTTTGCACCTCCAAATTACTCGTTTGAAATCAATATGCTGCCGAAAACGATCAAGAAAATCGATTTTTAAAGAAAATTTCGACTTGCAAAAAAATTGATTATGCCTTATAATTCGTTTCGTGGATGCGGGAAGGCTAAACTCAGGAAAATATTAAATATCTGTAATGTACGTAAACTAGAAGCCTAAGGTAAAAAGTTTTAACGACTTTGAACCTCTGGTAAGTTATCCACATGTATAGCTTGGTGATATGATGTACGACAAAGAAGGATTGAGCTCTGTATTTATGCCTCTTGACAGCCTGTCATTCATGTTTCTTGTAGAGCTGAACATATGAAGACTTATATGGGGGTCAGTGAAAAATGCAATTTCCCTCTTTTGCACCTCCAAATTACTCGTTCGAAATCAATATGCTACCGAAAACGATGAAGAAAATCGAGTTTTGGAGAAAAGTTCGACTTGCAAAAAAATCGAGCAAAATTCGTGTTCGATGCTCATACATTGGCTTATAATTTGTTTCGTGGATGCGGGAAGGCTAAACTCAAGAAAATATCAAATATTTCTGGCTGTACGTAAACTAGAAGCCCAAGGTAAAACGTTTTAACGACTTTGAACCTCTGGTAAGCTATCCACATGTATGGCTTGGTGATATGATGTACGACAAAGAAGGATTCAGCTCTGTATTTATGCCTCTTGACAGCCTGTCTTCCATGTTTCTTGTAGAGCTGAAGATATCTAGACTTATATGGGGGTCAGTGAAAAATGCAACTTCCCTCTTTTGCACCTCCAAATTACTCGTTCGAAATCAATATGCCACCGAAAACGATGAAGAAAATCGATTTTTGGAGAAAATTTCGACTTGCAAAAAAATCGATTAAAATTCGTGTTCGATGCTCATACATTTCCTCATAATTCGTTTCGTGTATGCGGGAAGGCTAAACTCAAGAAAATATCAAATATCTCTGGCTGTACGTAAACTAGAAGCCTAAGGTAAAAAGTTTTAACGACTTTGAACCTCTGGTAAGTTATCCACATGTATAGCTTTGTGATATGATGTACGACAAAGAAGGATTGAGCCCGGTATTTATGCCTCTTGACAGGCTGTCTTCCATGTTTCTTGTAGAGCTGGACACATGAAGATTTATATGGGGGTCAGTGAAAAATGCAACTTCCCTCTTTTGCACCTCCAAATTACTCGTTCGAAATCAATATGCCACCGAAAACGATGAAGAAAATCGATTTTTGGAGAAAATTTCGACTTGCAAAAAAATCGATTAAAATTCGTGTTCGATGCTCATACATTCCCTTATAATTTGTTTCGTGGATGCGGGAAGGCTAATCTCAAGAAAATATCAAATATCTCTGGCTGTACGTAAACTAGAAGCCTAAGGTAAAAAGTTTTAACGACTTTGAACCTCTGGTAAGTTATCCACATGTATAGCTTGGTGATATGATGTACGACAAAGAAGAATTGAGCTCTGTATTTATGGCTCTTGACAGCCTGTCTTCCATGTTTCTTGTAGAGCTGAACATATGAAGACTTATATGGGGGTCAGTGAAAAATTCAACTTCCCTCTCTTGCACCTCCAAATTACTCGTTCGAAATCAATATTCTACCAAAAACGATCAAGAAAATCGATTTTTGGAGAAAATTTCGACTTGCAAAAAAATTGATTAAAATTCCTGTTTGATGGTCATACATTGCCTTATAATTCGTTTCGTGGATACGGGAAGGCTAAACTCAAGAAAATATCAAATATCTCTGGCTGTACGTAAACTAGAAGCCTAAGGTAAAAACTTTTAACGACTTTGAACCTCTGGTAAGTTATCCACATGTATAGCTTGGTGATATGATGTACGACAAAGAAGGATTGAGCCCTGTATTTATGGCTGTTGACAGCCTGTCTTTCATGTTTCTTGTAGAGCTGGACACATGAAGACTTATATAGGGGTCAATAAAAAATGCAACTTCCCTCTTTTGCACCTCCAAATTACTCGTTTGAAATCAATATGCTACCGAAAACGATCAAGAAAATCGATTTTTAAAGAAAATTTCGACTTCCAAAAAAATTGATTAAAATTCCTGTTTGATGCTCATACATTGCCTTATAATTCGTTTCGTGGATGTAGGAAGGCTAAACTCAAAAAAATATCAAATATCTCTGGCTGTACGTAAACTAGAAGGCTAAGGTAAAAAGTTTTATCGACTTTGAACCTCTGGTAAGCTATCCACATGTATAGCTTGGTGATATGATGTACGACAAAGAAGGATTGAGCTCTGTATTTATGCCTCTTGACAGGCTGTCTTCCATGTTTCTTGTAGAGCTGGACACATGAAGACTTATATGGGGGTCAGTAAAAAATGCAACTTCCTTCTTTTGCACCTCCAAATTACTCGTTCGAAATCAATATGCTACCGAAAACGATGATGAAAATCGATTTTTGGAGAAAATTTCGACTTGCAAAAAAATCGATTAAAATTCGTGTTCGATGCTCATACATTGCCTTATAATTCGTTTCGTGGATGCGGGAAGGCTAAACTCAAGAAAATATCAAATATCTCTGGCTGTACGTAAACTAGAAGCCCAAGGTAAAAAGTTTTAACGACTTTGAACCCCTGGTAAGTTATCCACATGTATAGGTTTGTGATATGATGTACGACAAAGAAGGATTGAGCCCTGTATTTATGCCTGTTGACAGCCTGTCTTCCATGTTTCTTGTAGAGCTGGACACATGAAGACTTATATGGGGGTCAATGAAAAATGCAACTTCCCTCTTTTGCAGCTCAAAATTACTCGTTTGAAATCAATATGCTACCGAAAACGATGAAGAAAATCTATTTTTGGAGAAAATTTCGACTTGCAAAAAAATCGATTAAAATTCGTGTTCGATGCTCATACATTGCCTTATAATTCGTTTCGTGGATGCGGGAAGGCTAAACTCAAGAAAATATCAAATATCTCTGGCTGTACGTAAACTACAAGTCTAAGGTAAAAAGTTTTAACGACTTTGAACCTCTGGTAAGCTATGCACATGTATAGCTTGGTGATATGATGTACGACAAAGAAGGATTGAGCCCTGTATTTATGCCTGTTGACAGCCTGTCTTCCATGTTTCTTGTAGAGCTGCACACATGAAGACTTATATGGGGGTCAATGAAAAATGCAACTTCCCTCTTTTGCACCTCCAAATTACTCGTTCGAAATCAATATGCTACCGAAAACGATGAAGAAAATCGATTTTTGGAGAAAATTTCGACTTGCAAAAAAATCGATTAAAATTCGTGTTCGATGCTCATACATTGCCTTATAATTTGTTTCGTGGATGTAGGAAGGCTAAACTCAAAAAAATATCAAATATCTCTGGCTGTACGTAAACTAGAAGGCTAAGGTAAAAAGTTTTATCGACTTTGAACCTCTGGTAAGCTATCCACATGTATAGCTTGGTGATATGATGTACGACAAAGAAGGATTGAGCTCTGTATTTATGCCTCTTGACAGGCTGTCTTCCATGTTTCTTGTAGAGCTGGACACATGAAGACTTATATGGGGGTCAGTGAAAAATGCAACTTCCTTCTTTTGCACCTCCAAATTACTCGTTCGAAATCAAAATGCTACCGAAAACGATGATGAAAATCGATTTTTGGAGAAAATTTCGAATTGCAAAAAAATCGATTAAAATTCGTGTTCGATGCTCATACATTGCCTTATAATTCGTTTCGTGGATGCGGGAAGGCTAAACTCAAGAAAATATCAAATATCTCTGGCTGTACGTAAACTAGAAGCCCAAGGTAAAAAGTTTTAACGACTTTGAACCTCTGGTAAGTTATCCACATGTATAGGTTTGTGATATGATGTACGACAAAGAAGGATTGAGCCCTGTATTTATGCCTGTTGACAGCCTGTCTTCCATGTTTCTTGTAGAGCTGCACACATGAAGACTTATATGGGGGTCAATGAAAAATGCAACTTCCCTCTTTTGCACCTCCAAATTACTCGTTCGAAATCAATATGCTACCGAAAACGATGAAGAAAATTGATTTTTGGAGAAAATTTCGAATTGCAAAAAAATCGATTAAAATTCGTGTTCGATGCTCATACATTGCCTTATAATTCGTTTCGTGGATGCGGGAAGGCTAAACTCAAGAAAATATCAAATATCTCTGGCTGTACGTAGACTAGAAGCCCAAGGTAAAAAGTTTTAACGACTTTGAACCTCTGGTAAGTTATCCACATGTACAGCTTTGTGATATGATGTACGACAAAGAAGGATTGAGCCCTGTATTTATGCCTGTTGACAGCCTGTCTTCCATGTTTCTTGTAGAGCTGGACACATGAAGACTTATATGGGGGTCAGTGAAAAATTCAACTTCCCTCTTTTGCAGCTCCAAATTACTCGTTTGAAATCAATATGCTACCGAAAACGATGAAGAAAATCGATTTTTGGAGAAAATTTCGACTTGCAAAAAAATCGATTAAAATTCGTGTTCGATGCTCATACATTGCCTTATAATTCGTTTCGTGGATGTAGGAAGGCTAAACTCAAAAAAATATCAAATATCTCTGGCTGTACGTAAACTAGAAGGCTAAGGTAAAATGTTTTATCGACTTTGAACCTCTGGTAAGCTATCCACATGTATAGCTTGGTGATATGATGTACGACAAAGAAGGATTGAGCTCTGTATTTATGCCTCTTGACAAGCTGTCTTCCATGTTTCTTGTAGAGCTGGACACATGAAGACTTATATGGGGGTCAGTGAAAAATGCAACTTCCTTCTTTTGCACCTCCAAATTACTCGTTCGAAATCAAAATGCTACCGAAAACGATGATGATGTACGACAAAGAAGGATTGAGCTCTGTATTTATGCCTCTTGACAAGCTGTCTTCCATGTTTCTTGTAGAGCTGGACACATGAAGACTTATATGGGGGTCAGTGAAAAATGCAACTTCCTTCTTTTGCACCTCCAAATTACTCGTTCGAAATCAAAATGCTACCGAAAACGATGATGAAAATCGATTTTTGGAGAAAATTTCGAATTGCAAAAAAATCGATTAAAATTCGTGTTCGATGCTCATACATTGCCTTATAATTCGTTTCGTGGATGCGAGAAGGCTAAACTCAAGAAAATATCAAATATCTCTGGCTGTACGTAAACTAGAAGCCCAAGGTAAAAAGTTTTAACGACTTTGAACCTCTGGTAAGTTATCCACATGTATAGGTTTGTGATATGATGTACGACAAAGAAGGATTGAGCCCTGTATTTATGCCTGTTGACAGCCTGTCTTCCATGTTTCTTGTAGAGCTGGACACATGAAGACTTATATGGGGGTCAATGAAAAATGCAACTTCCCTCTTTTGCAGCTCCAAATTACTCGTTTGAAATCAATATGCTACCGAAAACGATGAAGAAAATCTATTTTTGGAGAAAATTTCGACTTGCAAAAAAATCGATTAAAATTCGTGTTCGATGCTCATACATTGCCTGATAATTCGTTTCGTGGATGCGGGAAGGCTAAACTCAAGAAAATATCAAATATCTCTGGCTGTACGTAAACTACAAGTCTAAGGTAAAAAGTTTTAACGACTTTGAACCTCTGGTAAGCTATGCACATGTATAGCTTGGTGATATGATGTACGACAAAGAAGGATTGAGCCCTGTATTTATGCCTGTTGACAGCCTGTCTTCCATGTTTCTTGTAGAGCTGCACACATGAAGACTTATATGGGGGTCAATGAAAAATGCAACTTCCCTCTTTTGCACCTCCAAATTACTCGTTCGAAATCAATATGCTACCGAAAACGATGAAGAAAATCGATTTTTGGAGAAAATTTCGACTTGCAAAAAAATCGATTAAAATTCGTGTTCGATGCTCATACATTGCCTTATAATTCGTTTCGTGGATGTAGGAAGGCTAAACTCAAAAAAATATCAAATATCTCTGGCTGTACGTAAACTAGAAGGCTAAGGTAAAAAGTTTTATCGACTTTGAACCTCTGGTAAGCTATCCACATGTATAGCTTGGTGATATGATGTACGACAAAGAAGGATTGAGCTCTGTATTTATGCCTCTTGACAGGCTGTCTTCCATGTTTCTTGTAGAGCTGGACACATGAAGACTTATATGGGGGTCAGTGAAAAATGCAACTTCCTTCTTTTGCACCTCCAAATTACTCGTTCGAAATCAATATGCTACCGAAAACGATGATGAAAATCGATTTTTGGAGAAAATTTCGAATTGCAAAAAAATCGATTAAAATTCGTGTTCGATGCTCATACATTGCCTTATAATTCGTTTCGTGGATGCGGGAAGGCTAAACTCAAGAAAATATCAAATATCTCTGGCTGTACGTAATTTAGAAGCCCAAGGTAAAAAGTTTTAACGACTTTGAACCTCTGGTAAGTTATCCACATGTATAGGTTTGTGATATGATGTACGACAAAGAAGGATTGAGCCATGTATTTATGCTTGTTGACAGCCTGTCTTCCATGTTTCTTGTAGAGCTGCACACATGAAGACTTATATGGGGGTCAATGAAAAATGCAACTTCCCTCTTTTGCACCTCCAAATTACTCGTTCGAAATCAATATGCTACCGAAAACGATGAAGAAAATCGATTTTTGGAGAAAATTTCGAATTGCAAAAAAATCGATTAAAATTCGTGTTCGATGCTCATACATTGCCTTATAATTCGTTTCGTGGATGCGGGAAGGCTAAACTCAAGAAAATATCAAATATCTCTAGCTGTACGTAGACTAGAAGCCCAAGGTAAAAAGTTTTAACGACTTTGAACCTCTGGTAAGTTATCCACATGTACAGCTTTGTGATATGATGTACGACAAAGAAGGATTGAGCCCTGTATTTATGCCTGTTGACAGCCTGTCTTCCATGTTTCTTGTAGAGCTGGACACATGAAGACTTATATGGGGGTCAGTGAAAAATGCAACTTCCCTCTTTTGCAGCTCCAAATTACTCGTTTGAAATCAATATGCTACCGAAAACGATGAAGAAAATCGATTTTTGGAGAAAATTTCGACTTGCAAAAAAATCGATTAAAATTCGTGTTCGATGCTCATACATTGCCTTATAATTCGTTTCGTGGATGTAGGAAGGCTAAACTCAAAAAAATATCAAATATCTCTGGCTGTACGTAAACTAGAAGGCTAAGGTAAAATGTTTTATCGACTTTGAACCTCTGGTAAGCTATCCACATGTATAGCTTGGTGATATGATGTACGACAAAGAAGGATTGAGCTCTGTATTTATGCCTCTTGACAAGCTGTCTTCCATGTTTCTTGTAGAGCTGGACACATGAAGACTTATATGGGGGTCAGTGAAAAATGCAACTTCCTTCTTTTGCACCTCCAAATTACTCGTTCGAAATCAAAATGCTACCGAAAACGATGATGAAAATCGATTTTTGGAGAAAATTTCGAATTGCAAAAAAATCGATTAAAATTCGTGTTCGATGCTCATACATTGCCTTATAATTCGTTTCGTGGATGCGAGAAGGCTAAACTCAAGAAAATATCAAATATCTCTGGCTGTACGTAAACTAGAAGCCCAAGGTAAAAAGTTTTAACGACTTTGAACCTCTGGTAAGTTATCCACATGTATAGGTTTGTGATATGATGTACGACAAAGAAGGATTGAGCCCTGTATTTATGCCTGTTGACAGCCTGTCTTCCATGTTTCTTGTAGAGCTGGACACATGAAGACTTATATGGGGGTCAATGAAAAATGCAACTTCCCTCTTTTGCAGCTCCAAATTACTCGTTTGAAATCAATATGCTACCGAAAACGATGAAGAAAATCTATTTTTGGAGAAAATTTCGACTTGCAAAAAAATCGATTAAAATTCGTGTTCGATGCTCATACATTGCCTTATAATTCGTTTCGTGGATGCGGAAAGGCTAAACTCAAGAAAATATCAAATATCTCTGGCTGTACGTAAACTACAAGTCTAAGGTAAAAAGTTTTAACGACTTTGAACCTCTGGTAAGCTATGCACATGTATAGCTTGGTGATATGATGTACGACAAAGAAGGATTGAGCCCTGTATTTATGCCTGTTGACAGCCTGTCTTCCATGTTTCTTGTAGAGCTGCACACATGAAGACTTATATGGGGGTCAATGAAAAATGCAACTTCCCTCTTTTGCACCTCCAAATTACTCGTTCGAAATCAATATGCTACCGAAAACGATGAAGAAAATCGATTTTTGGAGAAAATTTCGACTTGCAAAAAAATCGATTAAAATTCGTGTTCGATGCTCATACATTGCCTTATAATTCGTTTCGTGGATGTAGGAAGGCTAAACTCAAAAAAATATCAAATATCTCTGGCTGTACGTAAACTAGAAGGCTAAGGTAAAAAGTTTTATCGACTTTGAACCTCTGGTAAGCTATCCACATGTATAGCTTGGTGATATGATGTACGACAAAGAAGGATTGAGCTCTGTATTTATGCCTCTTGACAGGCTGTCTTCCATGTTTCTTGTAGAGCTGGACACATGAAGACTTATATGGGGGTCAGTGAAAAATGCAACTTCCTTCTTTTGCACCTCCAAATTACTCGTTCGAAATCAATATGCTACCGAAAACGATGATGAAAATCGATTTTTGGAGAAAATTTCGAATTGCAAAAAAATCGATTAAAATTCGTGTTCGATGCTCATACATTGCCTTATAATTCGTTTCGTGGATGCGGGAAGGCTAAACTCAAGAAAATATCAAATATCTCTGGCTGTACGTAAACTAGAAGCCCAAGGTAAAAAGTTTTAACGACTTTGAACCTCTGGTAAGTTATCCACATGTATAGGTTTGTGATATGATGTACGACAAAGAAGGATTGAGCCCTGTATTTATGCTTGTTGACAGCCTGTCTTCCATGTTTCTTGTAGAGCTGCACACATGAAGACTTATATGGGGGTCAATGAAAAATGCAACTTCCCTCTTTTGCACCTCCAAATTACTCGTTCGAAATCAATATGCTACCGAAAACGATGAAGAAAATCGATTTTTGGAGAAAATTTCGAATTGCAAAAAAATCGATTAAAATTCGTGTTCGATGCTCATACATTGCCTTATAATTCGTTTCGTGGATGCGGGAAGGCTAAACTCAAGAAAATATCAAATATCTCTAGCTGTACGTAGACTAGAAGCCCAAGGTAAAAAGTTTTAACGACTTTGAACCTCTGGTAAGTTATCCACATGTACAGCTTTGTGATATGATGTACGACAAAGAAGGATTGAGCCCTGTATTTATGCCTGTTGACAGCCTGTCTTCCATGTTTCTTGTAGAGCTGGACACATGAAGACTTATATGGGGGTCAGTGAAAAATGCAACTTCCCTCTTTTGCAGCTCCAAATTACTCGTTTGAAATCAATATGCTACCGAAAACGATGAAGAAAATCGATTTTTGGAGAAAATTTCGACTTGCAAAAAAATCGATTAAAATTCGTGTTCGATGCTCATACATTGCCTTATAATTCGTTTCGTGGATGTAGGAAGGCTAAACTCAAAAAAATATCAAATATCTCTGGCTGTACGTAAACTAGAAGGCTAAGGTAAAATGTTTTATCGACTTTGAACCTCTGGTAAGCTATCCACATGTATAGCTTGGTGATATGATGTACGACAAAGAAGGATTGAGCTCTGTATTTATGCCTCTTGACAAGCTGTCTTCCATGTTTCTTGTAGAGCTGGACACATGAAGACTTATATGGGGGTCAGTGAAAAATGCAACTTCCTTCTTTTGCACCTCCAAATTACTCGTTCGAAATCAAAATGCTACCGAAAACGATGATGAAAATCGATTTTTGGAGAAAATTTCGAATTGCAAAAAAATCGATTAAAATTCGTGTTCGATGCTCATACATTGCCTTATAATTCGTTTCGTGGATGCGAGAAGGCTAAACTCAAGAAAATATCAAATATCTCTGGCTGTACGTAAACTAGAAGCCCAAGGTAAAAAGTTTTAACGACTTTGAACCTCTGGTAAGTTATCCACATGTATAGGTTTGTGATATGATGTACGACAAAGAAGGATTGAGCCCTGTATTTATGCCTGTTGACAGCCTGTCTTCCATGTTTCTTGTAGAGCTGGACACATGAAGACTTATATGGGGGTCAATGAAAAATGCAACTTCCCTCTTTTGCAGCTCCAAATTACTCGTTTGAAATCAATATGCTACCGAAAACGATGAAGAAAATCTATTTTTGGAGAAAATTTCGACTTGCAAAAAAATCGATTAAAATTCGTGTTCGATGCTCATACATTGCCTTATAATTCGTTTCGTGGATGCGGGAAGGCTAAACTCAAGAAAATATCAAATATCTCTGGCTGTACGTAAACTACAAGTCTAAGGTAAAAAGTTTTAACGACTTTGAACCTCTGGTAAGCTATGCACATGTATAGCTTGGTGATATGATGTACGACAAAGAAGGATTGAGCCCTGTATTTATGCCTGTTGACAGCCTGTCTTCCATGTTTCTTGTAGAGCTGCACACATGAAGACTTATATGGGGGTCAATGAAAAATGCAACTTCCCTCTTTTGCACCTCCAAATTACTCGTTCGAAATCAATATGCTACCGAAAACGATGAAGAAAATCGATTTTTGGAGAAAATTTCGACTTGCAAAAAAATCGATTAAAATTCGTGTTCGATGCTCATACATTGCCTTATAATTCGTTTCGTGGATGTAGGAAGGCTAAACTCAAAAAAATATCAAATATCTCTGGCTGTACGTAAACTAGAAGGCTAAGGTAAAAAGTTTTATCGACTTTGAACCTCTGGTAAGCTATCCACATGTATAGCTTGGTGATATGATGTACGACAAAGAAGGATTGAGCTCTGTATTTATGCCTCTTGACAGGCTGTCTTCCATGTTTCTTGTAGAGCTGGACACATGAAGACTTATATGGGGGTCAGTGAAAAATGCAACTTCCTTCTTTTGCACCTCCAAATTACTCGTTCGAAATCAATATGCTACCGAAAACGATGATGAAAATCGATTTTTGGAGAAAATTTCGAATTGCAAAAAAATCGATTAAAATTCGTGTTCGATGCTCATACATTGCCTTATAATTCGTTTCGTGGATGCGGGAAGGCTAAACTCAAGAAAATATCAAATATCTCTGGCTGTACGTAAACTAGAAGCCCAAGGTAAAAAGTTTTAACGACTTTGAACCTCTGGTAAGTTATCCACATGTATAGGTTTGTGATATGATGTACGACAAAGAAGGATTGAGCCCTGTATTTATGCCTGTTGACAGCCTGTCTTCCATGTTTCTTGTAGAGCTGCACACATGAAGACTTATATGGGGGTCAATGAAAAATGCAACTTCCCTCTTTTGCACTTCCAAATTACTCGTTCGAAATCAATATGCTACCGAAAACGATGAAGAAAATCGATTTTTGGAGAAAATTTCGAATTGCAAAAAAATCGATTAAAATTCGTGTTCGATGCTCATACATTGCCTTATAATTCGTTTCGTGGATGCGGGAAGGCTAAACTCAAGAAAATATCAAATATCTCTGGCTGTACGTAGACTAGAAGCCCAAGGTAAAAAGTTTTAACGACTTTGAACCTCTGGTAAGTTATCCACATGTATAGCTTTGTGATATGATGTACGACAAAGAAGGATTGAGCCCTGTATTTGTGCCTGTTGACAGCCTGTCTTCCATGTTTCTTGTAGAGCTGCACACATGAAGACTTATATGGGGGTCAATGAAAAATGCAACTTCCCTCTTTTGCAGCTCCAAATTACTCGTTTGAAATCAATATGCTACCGAAAACGATGAAGAAAATCGATTTTTGGAGAAAATTTCGACTTGCAAAAAAATCGATTAAAATTCGTGTTCGATGCTCATACATTGCCTTATAATTCGTTTCGTGGATGTAGGAAGGCTAAACTCAAAAAAATATCAAATATCTCTGGCTGTACGTAAACTAGAAGGCTAACGTAAAAAGTTTTATCGACTTTGAACCTCTGGTAAGCTATCCACATGTATAGCTTGGTGATATGATGTACGACAAAGAAGGATTGAGCTCTGTATTTATGCCTCTTGACAGGCTGTCTTCCATGTTTCTTGTAGAGCTGGACACATGAAGACTTATATGGGGGTCAGTGAAAAATGCAACTTCCTTCTTTTGCACCTCCAAATTACTCGTTCGAAATCAAAATGCTACCGAAAACGATGATGAAAATCGATTTTTGGAGAAAATTTCGAATTGCAAAAAAATCGATTAAAATTCGTGTTCGATGCTCATACATTGCCTTATAATTCGTTTCGTGGATGCGGGAAGGCTAAACTCAAGAAAATATCAAATATCTCTGGCTGTACGTAAACTAGAAGCCCAAGGTAAAAAGTTTTAACGACTTTGAACCTCTGGTAAGTTATCCACATGTATAGGTTTGTGATATGATGTACGACAAAGAAGGATTGAGCCCTGTATTTATGCCTGTTGACAGCCTGTCTTCCATGTTTCTTGTAGAGCTGGACACATGAAGACTTATATGGGGGTCAATGAAAAATGCAACTTCCCTCTTTTGCAGCTCCAAATTACTCGTTTGAAATCAATATGCTACCGAAAACGATGAAGAAAATCTATTTTTGGAGAAAATTTCGACTTGCAAAAAAATTGATTAAAATTCGTGTTCGATGCTCATACATTGCCTTATAATTCGTTTCGTGGATGCGGGAAGGCTAAACTCAAGAAAATATCAAATATCTCTGGCTGTACGTAAACTAGAAGGCTAAGGTAAAAAGTTTTATCGACTTTGAACCTCTGGTAAGCTATCCACATGTATAGCTTTGTGATATGATGTACGACAAAGAAGGATTGAGCTCTGTATTTATGCCTCTTGACAGGCTGTCTTCCATGTTTCTTGTAGAGCTGGACACATGAAGACTTATATGGGGGTCAGTGAAAAATGCAACTTCCTTCTTTTGCACCTCCAAATTACTCGTTCGAAATCAAAATGCTACCGAAAACGATGATGGAAATCGATTTTTGGAGAAAATTTCGAATTGCAAAAAAATCGATTAAAATTCGTGTTCGATGCTCATACATTGCCTTATAATTCGTTTCGTGGATGCGGGAAGGCTAAACTCAAGAAAATATCAAATATCTCTGGCTGTACGTAAACTAGAAGCCCAAGGTAAAAAGTTTTAACGACTTTGAACCTCTGGTAAGTTATACACATGTATAGGTTTGTGATATGATGTACGACAAAGAAGGATTGAGCCCTGTATTTATGCCTGTTGACAGCCTGTCTTCCATGTTTCTTGTAGAGCTGGACACATGAAGACTTATATGGGGGTCAATGAAAAATGAAACTTCCCTCTTTTGCAGCTCCAAATTACTCGTTTGAAATCAATATGCTACCGAAAACGATGAAGAAAATCTATTTTTGGAGAAAATTTCGACTTGCAAAAAAATTGATTAAAATTCGTGTTCGATGCTCATACATTGCCTTATAATTCGTTTCGTGGATGCGGGAAGGCTAAACTCAAGAAAATATCAAATATCTCTGGCTGTACGGAAACTAGAAGTCTAAGGTAAAAAGTTTTAACGACTTTGAACCTCTGGTAAGCTATGCACATGTATAGCTTGGTGATATGATGTACGACAAAGAAGGATTGAGCCCTGTATTTATGCCTGTTGACAGCCTGTCTTCCATGTTTCTTGTAGAGCTGCACACATGAAGACTTATATGGGGGTCAATGAAAAATGCAACTTCCCTCTTTTGCACCTCCAAATTACTCGTTCGAAATCAATATGCTACCGAAAACGATCAAGAAAATCGATTTTTGGAGAAAATTTCGACTTGCAAAAAAATCGATTAAAATTCGTGTTCGATGCTCATACATTGCCTTATAATTCGTTTCGTGGATGCGGGAAGGCTAAACTCAAGAAAATATCAAATATCTCTGGCTGTACGTAGACTAGAAGCCCAAGGTAAAAAGTTTTAACGACTTTGAACCTCTGGTAAGTTATCCACATGTATAGGTTTGTGATATGATGTACGACAAAGAAGGATTGAGCCCTGTATTTATGCCTGTTGACAGCCTGTCTTCCATGTTTCTTGTAGAGCTGGACACATGAAGACTTATATGGGGGTCAATGAAAAATGCAACTTCCCTCTTTTGCAGCTCCAAATTACTCGTTTGAAATCAATATGCTACCGAAAACGATGAAGAAAATCTATTTTTGGAGAAAATTTCGACTTGCAAAAAAATTGATTAAAATTCGTGTTCGATGCTCATACATTGCCTTATAATTCGTTTCGTGGATGCGGGAAGGCTAAACTCAAGAAAATATCAAATATCTCTGGCTGTACGTAAACTACAAGTCTAAGGTAAAAAGTTTTAACGACTTTGAACCTCTGGTAAGCTATCCACAAGTATAGCTTGGTGATATGATGTACGACAAAGAAGGATTGAGCCCTGTATTTATGCCTCTTGACAGGCTGTCTTCCATGTTTCTTGTAGAGCTGGACACATGAAGACTTATATGGGGGTCAGTGAAAAATGCAACTTCCTTCTTTTGCACCTCCAAATTACTCGTTCGAAATCAAAATGCTACCGAAAACGATGATGAAAATCGATTTTTGGAGAAAATTTCGAATTGCAAAAAAATCGATTAAAATTCGTGTTCGATGCTCATACATTGCCTTATAATTCGTTTCGTGGATGCGGGAAGGCTAAACTCAAGAAAATATCAAATATCTCTGGCTGTACGTAAACTAGAAGCCCAAGGTAAAAAGTTTTAACGACTTTGAACCTCTGGTAAGTTATCCACATGTATAGGTTTGTGATATGATGTACGACAAAGAAGGATTGAGCCCTGTATTTATGCCTGTTGACAGCCTGTCTTCCATGTTTCTTGTAGAGCTGGACACATGAAGACTTATATGGGGGTCAATGAAAAATGCAACTTCCCTCTTTTGCAGCTCCAAATTACTCGTTTGAAATCAATATGCTACCGAAAACGATGAAGAAAATCTATTTTTGGAGAAAATTTCGACTTGCAAAAAAATTGATTAAAATTCGTGTTCGATGCTCATACATTGCCTTATAATTCGTTTCGTGGATGCGGGAAGGCTAAACTCAAGAAAATATCAAATATCTCTGGCTGTACGTAAACTAGAAGGCTAAGGTAAAAAGTTTTATCGACTTTGAACCTCTGGTAAGCTATCCACATGTATAGCTTTGTGATATGATGTACGACAAAGAAGGATTGAGCTCTGTATTTATGCCTCTTGACAGGCTGTCTTCCATGTTTCTTGTAGAGCTGGACACATGAAGACTTATATGGGGGTCAGTGAAAAATGCAACTTCCTTCTTTTGCACCTCCAAATTACTCGTTCGAAATCAAAATGCTACCGAAAACGATGATGGAAATCGATTTTTGGAGAAAATTTCGAATTGCAAAAAAATCGATTAAAATTCGTGTTCGATGCTCATACATTGCCTTATAATTCGTTTCGTGGATGCGGGAAGGCTAAACTCAAGAAAATATCAAATATCTCTGGCTGTACGTAAACTAGAAGCCCAAGGTAAAAAGTTTTAACGACTTTGAACCTCTGGTAAGTTATACACATGTATAGGTTTGTGATATGATGTACGACAAAGAAGGATTGAGCCCTGTATTTATGCCTGTTGACAGCCTGTCTTCCATGTTTCTTGTAGAGCTGGACACATGAAGACTTATATGGGGGTCAATGAAAAATGAAACTTCCCTCTTTTGCAGCTCCAAATTACTCGTTTGAAATCAATATGCTACCGAAAACGATGAAGAAAATCTATTTTTGGAGAAAATTTCGACTTGCAAAAAAATTGATTAAAATTCGTGTTCGATGCTCATACATTGCCTTATAATTCGTTTCGTGGATGCGGGAAGGCTAAACTCAAGAAAATATCAAATATCTCTGGCTGTACGGAAACTAGAAGTCTAAGGTAAAAAGTTTTAACGACTTTGAACCTCTGGTAAGCTATGCACATGTATAGCTTGGTGATATGATGTACGACAAAGAAGGATTGAGCCCTGTATTTATGCCTGTTGACAGCCTGTCTTCCATGTTTCTTGTAGAGCTGCACACATGAAGACTTATATGGGGGTCAATGAAAAATGCAACTTCCCTCTTTTGCACCTCCAAATTACTCGTTCGAAATCAATATGCTACCGAAAACGATCAAGAAAATCGATTTTTGGAGAAAATTTCGACTTGCAAAAAAATCGATTAAAATTCGTGTTCGATGCTCATACATTGCCTTATAATTCGTTTCGTGGATGCGGGAAGGCTAAACTCAAGAAAATATCAAATATCTCTGGCTGTACGTAGACTAGAAGCCCAAGGTAAAAAGTTTTAACGACTTTGAACCTCTGGTAAGTTATCCACATGTATAGGTTTGTGATATGATGTACGACAAAGAAGGATTGAGCCCTGTATTTATGCCTGTTGACAGCCTGTCTTCCATGTTTCTTGTAGAGCTGGACACATGAAGACTTATATGGGGGTCAATGAAAAATGCAACTTCCCTCTTTTGCAGCTCCAAATTACTCGTTTGAAATCAATATGCTACCGAAAACGATGAAGAAAATCTATTTTTGGAGAAAATTTCGACTTGCAAAAAAATTGATTAAAATTCGTGTTCGATGCTCATACATTGCCTTATAATTCGTTTCGTGGATGCGGGAAGGCTAAACTCAAGAAAATATCAAATATCTCTGGCTGTACGTAAACTAGAAGTCTAAGGTAAAAAGTTTTAACGACTTTGAACCTCTGGTAAGCTATCCACATGTATAGCTTGGTGATATGATGTACGACAAAGAAGGATTGAGCCCTGTATTTATGCCTGTTGACAGCCTGTCTTCCATGTTTCTTGTAGAGCTGCACACATGAAGACTTATATGGGGGTCAATGAAAAATGCAACTTCCCTCTTTTGCACCTCCAAATTACTCGTTCGAAATCAATATGCTACCGAAAACGATGAAGAAAATCGATTTTTGGAGAAAATTTCGAATTGCAAAAAAATCGATTAAAATTCGTGTTCGATGCTCATACATTGCCTTATAATTCGTTTCGTGGATGCGGGAAGGCTAAACTCAAGAAAATATCAAATATCTCTGGCTGTACGTAGACTAGAAGCCCAAGGTAAAAAGTTTTAACGACTTTGAACCTCTGGTAAGTTATCCACATGTATAGCTTTGTGATATGATGTACGACAAAGAAGGATTGAGCCCTGTATTTATGCCTGTTGACAGCCTGTCTTCCATGTTTCTTGTAGAGCTGGACACATGAAGACTTATATGGGGGTCAATGAAAAATGCAACTTCCCTCTTTTGCAGCTCCAAATTACTCGTTTGAAATCAATATGCTACCGAAAACGATGAAGAAAATCGATTTTTGGAGAAAATTTCGACTTGCAAAAAAATCGATTAAAATTCGTGTTCGATGCTCATACATTGCCTTATAGTTCGGTTCGTGGATGCGGGAAGGCTAAACTCAAGAAAATATCAAATATCTCTGGCTGTACGTAGACTAGAAGCCCAAGGTAAAACGTTTTAACGACTTTGAACCTCTGGTAAGTTATACACATGTATAGCTTTGTGATATGATGTACGACAAAGAAGGATTGAGCCCTGTATTTATGCCTGTTGACAGCCTGTCTTCCATGTTTCTTGTAGAGCTGGACACATGAAGACTTATATGGGGGTCAATGAAAAATGCAACTTCCCTCTTTTGCAACTCCAAATTACTCGTTCGAAATCAATATGCTACCGAAAACGATGAAGAAAATCGATTTTTGGAGAAAATTTCGACTTGCAAAAAAATCGATTATAATTCGTGTTCGATGCTCATACATTGCCTTATAATTTGTTTCGTGGATGCAGGAAGGCTAAACTCAAGAAAATATCAAATATCTCTGGCTGTACGTAAACTAGAAGCCCAAGGTAAAAAGTTTTAACGACTTTGTACCTCTGGTAAGTTATCCACATGTATAGCTTGGTGATATGATGTACGACAAAGAAGGATTGAGCTCTGTATTTATGCCTCTTGACAGCCTGTCTTCCATGTTTCTTGTAGAGCTGAACATATGAAGACTTATATGGGGGTCAGTGAAAAATGCAACTTCCCTCTTTTGCAGCTCCAAATTACTCGTTCGAAATCAATATGCTACCGAAAACGATGAAGAAAATCGATTTTTGGAGAAAATTTCGACTTGCAAAAAAATCGATTAAAATTCGTTTTCGATGCTCAAACATTGCCTTATAATTTATTTCGTGGACGCGGGAAGGCTAAACTCAAGAAAATATCAAATATCTCTGGCTGTACGTAAACTAGAAGCCCAAGGTAAAAAGTTTTAACGACTTTGAACCTCTGGTAAGCTATCCACAAGTATAGCTTGGTGATATGATGTACGACAAAGAAGGATTGAGCTCTGTATTTATGCCTCTTGACAGGCTGTCTTCCATGTTTCTTGTAGAGCTGGACACATGAAGACTTATATGGGGGTCAGTGAAAAATGCAACTTCCCTCTTTTGCACCTCCAAATTACTCGTTCGAAATCAATATGCTACCGAAAACGATGAAGAAAATCGATTTTTGGAGAAAATTTCGACTTGCAAAAAAATTGATTAAAATTCGTGTTCGATGCTCATACATTGCCTTATAATTCGTTTCGTGGATGCGGGAAGGCTAAACTCAAGAAAATATCAAATATCTCTGGCTGTACGTAAACTAGAAGTCTAAGGTAAAAAGTTTTAACGACTTTGAACCTCTGGTAAGCTATGCACATGTATAGCTAGGTGATATGATGTACGACAAAGAAGGATTGAGCCCTGTATTTATGCCTGTTGACAGCCTGTCTTCCATGTTTCTTGTAGAGCTGCACACATGAAGACTTATATGGGGGTCAATGAAAAATGCAACTTCCCTCTTTTGCACCTCCAAATTACTCGTTCGAAATCAATATGCTACCGAAAACGATGAAGAAAATCGATTTTTGGAGAAAATTTCGAATTGCAAAAAAATCGATTAAAATTCGTGTTCGATGCTCATACATTGCCTTATAATTCGTTTCGTGGATGCGGGAAGGCTAAACTCAAGAAAATATCAAATATCTCTGGCTGTACGTAGACTAGAAGCCCAAGGTAAAAAGTTTTAACGACTTTGAACCTCTGGTAAGTTATCCACATGTATAGCTTTGTGATATGATGTACGACAAAGAAGGATTGAGCCCTGTATTTATGCCTGTTGACAGCCTGTCTTCCATGTTTCTTGTAGAGCTGGACACATGAAGACTTATATGGGGGTCAATGAAAAATGCAACTTCCCTCTTTTGCAGCTCCAAATTACTCGTTCGAAATCAATATGCTACCGAAAACGATGAAGAAAATCGATTTTTGGAGAAAATTTCGACTTGCAAAAAAATCGATTAAAATTCGTGTTCGATGCTCAAACATTGCCTTATAATTTATTTCGTGGACGCGGGAAGGCTAAACTCAAGAAAATATCAAATATCTCTGGCTGTACGTAAACTAGAAGCCCAAGGTAAAAAGTTTTAACGACTTTGAACCTCTGGTAAGCTATCCACAAGTATAGCTTGGTGATATGATGTACGACAAAGAAGGATTGAGCCCTGTATTTATGCCTCTTGACAGGCTGTCTTCCATGTTTCTTGTAGAGCTGGACACATGAAGACTTATATGGGGGTCAGTAAAAAATGCAACTTCCTTCTTTTGCACCTCCAAATTACTCGTTCGAAATCAATATGCTACCGAAAACGATGAAGAAAATCGATTTTTGGAGAAAATTTCGACTTGCAAAAAAATTGATTAAAATTCGTGTTCGATACTCATACATTGCCTTATAATTCGTTTCGTGGATGCGGGAAGGCTAAACTCAAGAAAATATCAAATATCTCTGGCTGTACGTAAACTAGAAGTCTAAGGTAAAAAGTTTTAACGACTTTGAACCTCTGGTAAGCTATGCACATGTATAGCTTGGTGATATGATGTACGACAAAGAAGGATTGAGACCTGTATTTATGCCTGTTGACAGCCTGTCTTCCATGTTTCTTGTAGAGCTGGACACATGAAGACTTATATGGGGGTCAATGAAAAATGCAACTTCCCTCTTTTGCACCTCCAAATTACTCGTTCGAAATCAATATGCTACCGAAAACGATGAAGAAATTCGATTTTTGGAGAAAATTTCGAATTGCAAAAAAATCGATTAAAATTCGTGTTCGATGCTCATACATTGCCTTATAATTCGTTTCGTGGATGCGGGAAGGCTAAACTCAAGAAAATATCAAATATCTCTGGCTGTACGTAGACTAGAAGCCCAAGGTAAAAAGTTTTAACGACTTTGAACCTCTGGTAAGTTATCCACATGTATAGCTTTGTGATATGATGTACGACAAAGAAGGATTGAGCCCTGTATTTATGCCTGTTGACAGCCTGTCTTCCATGTTTCTTGTAGAGCTGGACACATGAAGACTTATATGGGGGTCAAGGAAAAATGCAACTTCCCTCTTTTGCACCTCCAAATTACTCGTTCGAAATCAATATGCTACCGAAAACGATGAAGAAAATCGATTTTTGGAGAAAATTTCGACTTGCAAAAAAATCGATTAAAATTCGTGTTCGATGCTCAAACATTGCCTTATAATTTATTTCGTGGACGCGGGAAGGCTAAACTCAAGAAAATATCAAATATCTCTGGCTGTACGTAAACTAGAAGCCCAAGGTAAAAAGTTTTAACGACTTTGAACCTCTGGTAAGCTATCCACAAGTATAGCTTGGTGATATGATGTACGACAAAGAAGGATTGAGCTCTGTATTTATGCCTCTTGACAGGCTGTCTTCCATGTTTCTTGTAGAGCTGGACACATGAAGACTTATATGGGGGTCAGTGAAAAATGCAACTTCCCTCTTTTGCACCTCCAAATTACTCGTTCGAAATCAATATGCTACCGAAAACGATGAAGAAAATCGATTTTTGGAGAAAATTTCGACTTGCAAAAAAATTGATTAAAATTCGTGTTCGATGCTCATACATTGCCTTATAATTCGTTTCGTGGATACGGGAAGGATAAACTCAAGAAAATATCAAATATCTCTGGCTGTACGTAAACTAGAAGTCTAAGGTAAAAAGTTTTAACGACTTTGAACCTCTGGTACGCTATGCACATGTATAGCTTGGTGATATGATGTACGACAAAGAAGGATTGAGCCCTGTATTTATGCCTGTTGACAGCCTGTCTTCCATGTTTCTTGTAGAGCTGCACACATGAAGACTTATATGGGGGTCAATGAAAAATGCAACTTCCCTCTTTTGCACCTCCAAATTACTCGTTCGAAATCAATATGCTACCGAAAACGATGAAGAAAATCGATTTTTGGAGAAAATTTCGACTTGCAAAAAAATCGATTAAAATTCGTGTTCGATGCTCATACATTGCCTTATAATTCGTTTCGTGGATGCGGGAAGGCTAAACTCAAGAAAATATCAAATATCTCTGGCTGTACGTAGACTAGAAGCCCAAGGTAAAAAGTTTTAACGACTTTGAACCTCTGGTAAGTTATCCACATGTATAGCTTTGTGATATGATGTACGACAAAGAAGGATTGAGCCCTGTATTTATGCCTGTTGACAGCCTGTCTTCCATGTTTCTTGTAGAGCTGAACACATGAAGACTTATATGGGGGTCAATGAAAAATGCAACTTCCCTCTTTTGCAGCTCCAAATTACTCGTTTGAAATCAATATGCTACCGAAAACGATGAAGAAAATCGATTTTTGGAGAAAATTTCGACTTGCAAAAAAATCGATTAAAATTCGTGTTCGATGCTCATACATTGCCTTATAGTTCGTTTCGTGGATGCGGGAAGGCTAAACTCAAGAAAATATCAAATATCTCTGGCTGTACGTAGACTAGAAGCCCAAGGTAAAAAGTTTTAACGACTTTGAACCTCTGGTAAGTTATACACATGTATAGCTTTGCGATATGATGTACGACAAAGAAGGATTGAGCCCTGTATTTATGCCTGTTGACAGCCTGTCTTCCATGTTTCTTGTAGAGCTGGACACATGAAGACTTATATGGGGGTCAATGAAAAATGCAACTTCCCTCTTTTGCAGCTCCAAATTACTCGTTTGAAATCAATATCCTACCGAAAACGATGAAGAAAATCGATTTTTGGAGAAAATTTCGACTTGCAAAAAAATCGATTATAATTCGTGTTCGATGCTCATACATTGCCTTATAATTTGTTTCGTGGATGCAGGAAGGCTAAACTCAAGAAAATATCAAATATCTCTGGCTGTACGTAAACTAGAAGCCCAAGGTAAAAAGTTTTAACGACTTTGAACCTCTGGTAAGTTATCCACATGTATAGCTTGGTGATATGATGTACGACAAAGAAGGATTGAGCTCTGTATTTATGCCTCTTGACAGCCTGTCTTCCATGTTTCTTGTAGAGCTGAACATATGAAGACTTATATGGGGGTCAGTGAAAAATGCAACTTCCCTCTTTTGCAGCTCCAAATTACTCGTTCGAAATCAATATGCTACCGAAAACGATGAAGAAAATCGATTTTTAGAGAAAATTTCGACTTGCAAAAAAATCGATTAAAATTCGTGTTCGATGCTCAAACATTGCCTTATAATTTGTTTCGTGGACGCGGGAAGGCTAAACTCAAGAAAATATCAAATATCTCTGGCTGTACGTAAACTAGAAGCCCAAGGTAAAAAGTTTTAACGACTTTGAACCTCTGGTAAGCTATCCACAAGTATAGCTTGGTGATATGATGTACGACAAAGAAGGATTGAGCCCTGTATTTATGCCTCTTGACAGGCTGTCTTCCATGTTTCTTGTAGAGCTGGACACATGAAGACTTATATGGGGGTCAGTGAAAAATGCAACTTCGCTCTTTTGCACCTCCAAATTACTCGTTCGAAATCAATATGCTACCGAAAACGATGAAGAAAATCGATTTTTGGAGAAAATTTCGACTTGCAAAAAAATCGATTAAAATTCGTGTTCGATGCTCAAACATTGCCTTATAATTTGTTTCGTGGACGCGGGAAGGCTAAACTCAAGAAAATATCAAATATCTCTGGCTGTACGTAAACTAGAAGCCCAAGGTAAAAAGTTTTAACGACTTTGAACCTCTGGTAAGCTATCCACAAGTATAGCTTGGTGATATGATGTACGACAAAGAAGGATTGAGCCCTGTATTTATGCCTCTTGACAGGCTGTCTTCCATGTTTCTTGTAGAGCTGGACACATGAAGACTTATATGGGGGTCAGTGAAAAATGCAACTTCCCTCTTTTGCACCTCCAAATTACTCGTTCGAAATCAATATGCTACCGAAAACGATGAAGAAAATCGATTTTTGGAGAAAATTTCGACTTGCAAAAAAATCGATTAAAATTCGTGTTCGATGCTCAAACATTGCCTTATAATTTATTTCGTGGACGCGGGAAGGCTAAACTCAAGAAAATATCAAATATCTCTGGCTGTACGTAAACTAGAAGCCCAAGGTAAAAAGTTTTAACGACTTTGAACCTCTGGTAAGCTATCCACAAGTATAGCTTGGTGATATGATGTACGACAAAGAAGGATTGAGCCCTGTATTTATGCCTCTTGACAGGCTGTCTTCCATGTTTCTTGTAGAGCTGGACACATGAAGACTTATGTGGGGGTCAGTGAAAAATGCAACTTCCCTCTTTTGCACCTCCAAATTACTCGTTCGAAATCAATATGCTACCGAAAACGATGAAGAAAATCGATTTTTGGAGAAAATTTCGACTTGCAAAAAAATTGATTAAAATTCGTGTTCGATACTCATACATTGCCTTATAATTCGTTTCGTGGATGCGGGAAGGCTAAACTCAAGAAAATATCAAATATCTCTGGCTGTACGTAAACTAGAAGTCTAAGGTAAAAAGTTTTAACGACTTTGAACCTCTGGTAAGCTATGCACATGTATAGCTTGGTGATATGATGTACGACAAAGAAGGATTGAGACCTGTATTTATGCCTGTTGACAGCCTGTCTTCCATGTTTCTTGTAGAGCTGCACACATGAAGACTTATATGGGGGTCAATGAAAAATGCAACTTCCCTCTTTTGCACCTCCAAATTACTCGTTCGAAATCAATATGCTACCGAAAACGATGAAGAAATTCGATTTTTGGAGAAAATTTCGAATTGCAAAAAAATCGATTAAAATTCGTGTTCGATGCTCATACATTGCCTTATAATTCGTTTCGTGGATGCGGGAAGGCTAAACTCAAGAAAATATCAAATATCTCTGGCTGTACGTAGACTAGAAGCCCAAGGTAAAAAGTTTTAACGACTTTGAACCTCTGGTAAGTTATCCACATGTATAGCTTTGTGATATGATGTACGACAAAGAAGGATTGAGCCCTGTATTTATGCCTGTTGACAGCCTGTCTTCCATGTTTCTTGTAGAGCTGGACACATGAAGACTTATATGGGGGTCAATGAAAAATGCAACTTCCCTCTTTTGCAGCTCCAAATTACTCGTTCGAAATCAATATGCTACCGAAAACGATGAAGAAAATCGATTTTTGGAGAAAATTTCGACTTGCAAAAAAATCGATTAAAATTCGTGTTCGATGCTCAAACATTGCCTTATAATTTATTTCGTGGACGCGGGAAGGCTAAACTCAAGAAAATATCAAATATCTCTGGCTGTACGTAAACTAGAAGCCCAAGGTAAAAAGTTTTAACGACTTTGAACCTCTGGTAAGCTATCCACAAGTATAGCTTGGTGATATGATGTACGACAAAGAAGGATTGAGCTCTGTATTTATGCCTCTTGACAGGCTGTCTTCCATGTTTCTTGTAGAGCTGGACACATGAAGACTTATATGGGGGTCAGTGAAAAATGCAACTTCCCTCTTTTGCACCTCCAAATTACTCGTTCGAAATCAATATGCTACCGAAAACGATGAAGAAAATCGATTTTTGGAGAAAATTTCGACTTGCAAAAAAATTGATTAAAATTCGTGTTCGATGCTCATACATTGCCTTATAATTCGTTTCGTGGATACGGGAAGGATAAACTCAAGAAAATATCAAATATCTCTGGCTGTACGTAAACTAGAAGTCTAAGGTAAAAAGTTTTAACGACTTTGAACCTCTGGTAAGCTATGCACATGTATAGCTTGGTGATATGATGTACGACAAAGAAGGATTGAGCCCTGTATTTATGCCTGTTGACAGCCTGTCTTCCATGTTTCTTGTAGAGCTGCACACATGAAGACTTATATGGGGGTCAATGAAAAATGCAACTTCCCTCTTTTGCACCTCCAAATTACTCGTTCGAAATCAATATGCTACCGAAAACGATGAAGAAAATCGATTTTTGGAGAAAATTTCGACTTGCAAAAAAATCGATTAAAATTCGTGTTCGATGCTCATACATTGCCTTATAATTCGTTTCGTGGATGCGGGAAGGCTAAACTCAAGAAAATATCAAATATCTCTGGCTGTACGTAGACTAGAAGCCCAAGGTAAAAAGTTTTAACGACTTTGAACCTCTGGTAAGTTATCCACATGTATAGCTTTGTGATATGATGTACGACAAAGAAGGATTGAGCCCTGTATTTATGCCTGTTGACAGCCTGTCTTCCATGTTTCTTGTAGAGCTGAACACATGAAGACTTATATGGGGGTCAATGAAAAATGCAACTTCCCTCTTTTGCAGCTCCAAATTACTCGTTTGAAATCAATATGCTACCGAAAACGATGAAGAAAATCGATTTTTGGAGAAAATTTCGACTTGCAAAAAAATCGATTAAAATTCGTGTTCGATGCTCATACATTGCCTTATAGTTCGTTTCGTGGATGCGGGAAGGCTAAACTCAAGAAAATATCAAATATCTCTGGCTGTACGTAGACTAGAAGCCCAAGGTAAAAAGTTTTAACGACTTTGAACCTCTGGTAAGTTATACACATGTATAGCTTTGTGATATGATGTACGACAAAGAAGGATTGAGCCCTGTATTTATGCCTGTTGACAGCCTGTCTTCCATGTTTCTTGTAGAGCTGGACACATGAAGACTTATATGGGGGTCAGTGAAAAATGCAACTTCCCTCTTTTGCACCTCCAAATTACTCGTTCGAAATCAATATGCTACCGAAAACGATGAAGAAAATCGATTTTTGGAGAAAATTTCGACTTGCAAAAAAATCGATTAAAATTCGTGTTCGATGCTCAAACATTGCCTTATAATTTATTTCGTGGACGCGGGAAGGCTAAACTCAAGAAAATATCAAATATCTCTGGCTGTACGTAAACTAGAAGCCCAAGGTAAAAAGTTTTAACGACTTTGAACCTCTGGTAAGCTATCCACAAGTATAGCTTGGTGATATGATGTACGACAAAGAAGGATTGAGCTCTGTATTTATGCCTCTTGACAGGCTGTCTTCCATGTTTCTTGTAGAGCTGGACACATGAAGACTTATATGGGGGTCAGTGAAAAATGCAACTTCCCTCTTTTGCACCTCCAAATTACTCGTTCGAAATCAATATGCTACCGAAAACGATGAAGAAAATCGATTTTTGGAGAAAATTTCGACTTGCAAAAAAATTGATTAAAATTCGTGTTCGATGCTCATACATTGCCTTATAATTCGTTTCGTGGATACGGGAAGGATAAACTCAAGAAAATATCAAATATCTCTGGCTGTACGTAAACTAGAAGTCTAAGGTAAAAAGTTTTAACGACTTTGAACCTCTGGTAAGCTATGCACATGTATAGCTTGGTGATATGATGTACGACAAAGAAGGATTGAGCCCTGTATTTATGCCTGTTGACAGCCTGTCTTCCATGTTTCTTGTAGAGCTGCACACATGAAGACTTATATGGGGGTCAATGAAAAATGCAACTTCCCTCTTTTGCACCTCCAAATTACTCGTTCGAAATCAATATGCTACCGAAAACGATGAAGAAAATCGATTTTTGGAGAAAATTTCGACTTGCAAAAAAATCGATTAAAATTCGTGTTCGATGCTCATACATTGCCTTATAATTCGTTTCGTGGATGCGGGAAGGCTAAACTCAAGAAAATATCAAATATCTCTGGCTGTACGTAGACTAGAAGCCCAAGGTAAAAAGTTTTAACGACTTTGAACCTCTGGTAAGTTATCCACATGTATAGCTTTGTGATATGATGTACGACAAAGAAGGATTGAGCCCTGTATTTATGCCTGTTGACAGCCTGTCTTCCATGTTTCTTGTAGAGCTGAACACATGAAGACTTATATGGGGGTCAATGAAAAATGCAACTTCCCTCTTTTGCAGCTCCAAATTACTCGTTTGAAATCAATATGCTACCGAAAACGATGAAGAAAATCGATTTTTGGAGAAAATTTCGACTTGCAAAAAAATCGATTAAAATTCGTGTTCGATGCTCATACATTGCCTTATAGTTCGTTTCGTGGATGCGGGAAGGCTAAACTCAAGAAAATATCAAATATCTCTGGCTGTACGTAGACTAGAAGCCCAAGGTAAAAAGTTTTAACGACTTTGAACCTCTGGTAAGTTATACACATGTATAGCTTTGTGATATGATGTACGACAAAGAAGGATTGAGCCCTGTATTTATGCCTGTTGACAGCCTGTCTTCCATGTTTCTTGTAGAGCTGGACACATGAAGACTTATATGGGGGTCAATGAAAAATGCAACTTCCCTCTTTTGCAGCTCCAAATTACTCGTTTGAAATCAATATGCTACCGAAAACGATGAAGAAAATCGATTTTTGGAGAAAATTTCGAATTGCAAAAAAATCGATTAAAATTCGTGTTCGATGCTCATACATTGCCTTATAATTCGTTTCGTGGATGCGGGAAGGCTAAACTCAAGAAAATATCAAATATCTCTGGCTGTACGTAGACTAGAAGCCCAAGGTAAAAAGTTTTAACGACTTTGAACCTCTGGTAAGTTATCCACATGTATAGCTTTGTGATATGATGTACGACAAAGAAGGATTGAGCCCTGTATTTATGCCTGTTGACAGCCTGTCTTCCATGTTTCTTGTAGAGCTGGACACATGAAGACTTATATGGGGGTCAATGAAAAATGCAACTTCCCTCTTTTGCAGCTCCAAATTACTCGTTCGAAATCAATATGCTACCGAAAACGATGAAGAAAATCGATTTTTGGAGAAAATTTCGACTTGCAAAAAAATCGATTAAAATTCGTGTTCGATGCTCAAACATTGCCTTATAATTTATTTCGTGGACGCGGGAAGGCTAAACTCAAGAAAATATCAAATATCTCTGGCTGTACGTAAACTAGAAGCCCAAGGTAAAAAGTTTTAACGACTTTGAACCTCTGGTAAGCTATCCACAAGTATAGCTTGGTGATATGATGTACGACAAAGAAGGATTGAGCTCTGTATTTATGCCTCTTGACAGGCTGTCTTCCATGTTTCTTGTAGAGCTGGACACATGAAGACTTATATGGGGGTCAGTGAAAAATGCAACTTCCCTCTTTTGCACCTCCAAATTACTCGTTCGAAATCAATATGCTACCGAAAACGATGAAGAAAATCGATTTTTGGAGAAAATTTCGACTTGCAAAAAAATTGATTAAAATTCGTGTTCGATGCTCATACATTGCCTTATAATTCGTTTCGTGGATACGGGAAGGATAAACTCAAGAAAATATCAAATATCTCTGGCTGTACGTAAACTAGAAGTCTAAGGTAAAAAGTTTTAACGACTTTGAACCTCTGGTAAGCTATGCACATGTATAGCTTGGTGATATGATGTACGACAAAGAAGGATTGAGCCCTGTATTTATGCCTGTTGACAGCCTGTCTTCCATGTTTCTTGTAGAGCTGCACACATGAAGACTTATATGGGGGTCAATGAAAAATGCAACTTCCCTCTTTTGCACCTCCAAATTACTCGTTCGAAATCAATATGCTACCGAAAACGATGAAGAAAATCGATTTTTGGAGAAAATTTCGACTTGCAAAAAAATCGATTAAAATTCGTGTTCGATGCTCATACATTGCCTTATAATTCGTTTCGTGGATGCGGGAAGGCTAAACTCAAGAAAATATCAAATATCTCTGGCTGTACGTAGACTAGAAGCCCAAGGTAAAAAGTTTTAACGACTTTGAACCTCTGGTAAGTTATCCACATGTATAGCTTTGTGATATGATGTACGACAAAGAAGGATTGAGCCCTGTATTTATGCCTGTTGACAGCCTGTCTTCCATGTTTCTTGTAGAGCTGAACACATGAAGACTTATATGGGGGTCAATGAAAAATGCAACTTCCCTCTTTTGCAGCTCCAAATTACTCGTTTGAAATCAATATGCTACCGAAAACGATGAAGAAAATCGATTTTTGGAGAAAATTTCGACTTGCAAAAAAATCGATTAAAATTCGTGTTCGATGCTCATACATTGCCTTATAGTTCGTTTCGTGGATGCGGGAAGGCTAAACTCAAGAAAATATCAAATATCTCTGGCTGTACGTAGACTAGAAGCCCAAGGTAAAAAGTTTTAACGACTTTGAACCTCTGGTAAGTTATACACATGTATAGCTTTGTGATATGATGTACGACAAAGAAGGATTGAGCCCTGTATTTATGCCTGTTGACAGCCTGTCTTCCATGTTTCTTGTAGAGCTGGACACATGAAGACTTATATGGGGGTCAGTGAAAAATGCAACTTCCCTCTTTTGCACCTCCAAATTACTCGTTCGAAATCAATATGCTACCGAAAACGATGAAGAAAATCGATTTTTGGAGAAAATTTCGACTTGCAAAAAAATCGATTAAAATTCGTGTTCGATGCTCAAACATTGCCTTATAATTTATTTCGTGGACGCGGGAAGGCTAAACTCAAGAAAATATCAAATATCTCTGGCTGTACGTAAACTAGAAGCCCAAGGTAAAAAGTTTTAACGACTTTGAACCTCTGGTAAGCTATCCACAAGTATAGCTTGGTGATATGATGTACGACAAAGAAGGATTGAGCTCTGTATTTATGCCTCTTGACAGGCTGTCTTCCATGTTTCTTGTAGAGCTGGACACATGAAGACTTATATGGGGGTCAGTGAAAAATGCAACTTCCCTCTTTTGCACCTCCAAATTACTCGTTCGAAATCAATATGCTACCGAAAACGATGAAGAAAATCGATTTTTGGAGAAAATTTCGACTTGCAAAAAAATTGATTAAAATTCGTGTTCGATGCTCATACATTGCCTTATAATTCGTTTCGTGGATACGGGAAGGATAAACTCAAGAAAATATCAAATATCTCTGGCTGTACGTAAACTAGAAGTCTAAGGTAAAAAGTTTTAACGACTTTGAACCTCTGGTAAGCTATGCACATGTATAGCTTGGTGATATGATGTACGACAAAGAAGGATTGAGCCCTGTATTTATGCCTGTTGACAGCCTGTCTTCCATGTTTCTTGTAGAGCTGCACACATGAAGACTTATATGGGGGTCAATGAAAAATGCAACTTCCCTCTTTTGCACCTCCAAATTACTCGTTCGAAATCAATATGCTACCGAAAACGATGAAGAAAATCGATTTTTGGAGAAAATTTCGACTTGCAAAAAAATCGATTAAAATTCGTGTTCGATGCTCATACATTGCCTTATCATTCGTTTCGTGGATGCGGGAAGGCTAAACTCAAGAAAATATCAAATATCTCTGGCTGTACGTAGACTAGAAGCCCAAGGTAAAAAGTTTTAACGACTTTGAACCTCTGGTAAGTTATCCACATGTATAGCTTTGTGATATGATGTACGACAAAGAAGGATTGAGCCCTGTATTTATGCCTGTTGACAGCCTGTCTTCCATGTTTCTTGTAGAGCTGCACACATGAAGACTTATATGGGGGTCAATGAAAAATGCAACTTCCCTCTTTTGCACCTCCAAATTACTCGTTCGAAATCAATATGCTACCGAAAACGATGAAGAAAATCGATTTTTGGAGAAAATTTCGACTTGCAAAAAAATCGATTAAAATTCGTGTTCGATGCTCATACATTGCCTTATCATTCGTTTCGTGGATGCGGGAAGGCTAAACTCAAGAAAATATCAAATATCTCTGGCTGTACGTAGACTAGAAGCCCAAGGTAAAAAGTTTTAACGACTTTGAACCTCTGGTAAGTTATCCACATGTATAGCTTTGTGATATGATGTACGACAAAGAAGGATTGAG
The DNA here is from genome assembly GCA_023349425.1 of Anthopleura sola. Classification (NCBI taxonomy): domain Eukaryota; kingdom Metazoa; phylum Cnidaria; class Anthozoa; order Actiniaria; family Actiniidae; genus Anthopleura; species Anthopleura sola. Next base: position 679,618 of record JALHLI010000035.1, on the reverse strand, counting down.
CCCTGTATTTATGCCTGTTGACAGCCTGTCTTCCATGTTTCTTGTAGAGCTGAACACATGAAGACTTATATGGGGGTCAATGAAAAATGCAACTTCCCTCTTTTGCAGCTCCAAATTACTCGTTTGAAATCAATATGCTACCGAAAACGATGAAGAAAATCGATTTTTGGAGAAAATTTCGACTTGCAAAAAAATCGATTAAAATTCGTGTTCGATGCTCATACATTGCCTTATAGTTCGTTTCGTGGATGCGGGAAGGCTAAACTCAAGAAAATATCAAATATCTCTGGCTGTACGTAGACTAGAAGCCCAAGGTAAAAAGTTTTAACGACTTTGAACCTCTGGTAAGTTATACACATGTATAGCTTTGTGATATGATGTACGACAAAGAAGGATTGAGCCCTGTATTTATGCCTGTTGACAGCCTGTCTTCCATGTTTCTTGTAGAGCTGGACACATGAAGACTTATATGGGGGTCAATGAAAAATGCAACTTCCCTCTTTTGCAGCTCCAAATTACTCGTTTGAAATCAATATGCTACCGAAAACGATGAAGAAAATCGATTTTTGGAGAAAATTTCGACTTGCAAAAAAATCGATTATAATTCGTGTTCGATGCTCATACATTGCCTTATAATTTGTTTCGTGGATGCAGGAAGGCTAAACTCAAGAAAATATCAAATATCTCTGGCTGTACGTAAACTAGAAGCCCAAGGTAAAAAGTTTTAACGACTTTGAACCTCTGGTAAGTTATCCACATGTATAGCTTGGTGATATGATGTACGACAAAGAAGGATTGAGCTCTGTATTTATGCCTCTTGACAGCCTGTCTTCCATGTTTCTTGTAGAGCTGAACATATGAAGACTTATATGGGGGTCAGTGAAAAATGCAACTTCCCTCTTTTGCAGCTCCAAATTACTCGTTCGAAATCAATATGCTACCGAAAACGATGAAGAAAATCGATTTTTGGAGAAAATTTCGACTTGCAAAAAAATCGATTAAAATTCGTGTTCGATGCTCAAACATTGCCTTATAATTTGTTTCGTGGACGCGGGAAGGCTAAACTCAAGAAAATATCAAATATCTCTGGCTGTACGTAAACTAGAAGCCCAAGGTAAAAAGTTTTAACGACTTTGAACCTCTGGTAAGCTATCCACAAGTATAGCTTGGTGATATGATGTACGACAAAGAAGGATTGAACCCTGTATTTATGCCTCTTGACAGGCTGTCTTCCATGTTTCTTGTAGAGCTGGACACATGAAGACTTATATGGGGGTCAGTGAAAAATGCAACTTCCCTCTTTTGCACCTCCAAATTACTCGTTCGAAATCAATATGCTACCGAAAACGATGAAGAAAATCGATTTTTGGAGAAAATTTCGACTTGCAAAAAAATCGATTATAATTCGTGTTCGATGCTCATACATTGCCTTATAATTTGTTTCGTGGATGCAGGAAGGCTAAACTCAAGAAAATATCAAATATCTCTGGCTGTACGTAAACTAGAAGCCCAAGGTAAAAAGTTTTAATGACTTTGAACCTCTGGTAAGTTATCCACATTTATAGCTTTGTGATATGATGTACGACAAAGAAGGATTGAGCTCTGTATTTATGCCTCTTGACAGCCTGTCTTCCATGTTTCTTGTAGAGCTGAACATATGAAGACTTATATGGGGGTCAGTGAAAAATGCAACTTCCCTCTTTTGCAGCTCCAAATTACTCGTTCGAAATCAATATGCTACCGAAAACGATGAAGAAAATCGATTTTTGGAGAAAATTTCGACTTGCAAAAAAATCGATTAAAATTCGTGTTCGATGCTCAAACATTGCCTTATAATTTGTTTCGTGGACGCGGGAAGGCTAAACTCAAGAAAATATCAAATATCTCTGGCTGTACGTAAACTAGAAGCCCAAGGTAAAAAGTTTTAACGACTTTGAACCTCTGGTAAGCTATCCACAAGTATAGCTTGGTGATATGATGTACGACAAAGAAGGATTGAGCCCTGTATTTATGCCTCTTGACAGGCTGTCTTCCATGTTTCTTGTAGAGCTGGACACATGAAGACTTATATGGGGGTCAGTGAAAAATGCAACTTCCCTCTTTTGCACCTCCAAATTACTCGTTCGAAATCAATATGCTACCGAAAACGATGAAGAAAATCGATTTTTGGAGAAAATTTCGACTTGCAAAAAAATCGATTATAATTCGTGTTCGATGCTCATACATTGCCTTATAATTTGTTTCGTGGATGCAGGAAGGCTAAACTCAAGAAAATATCAAATATCTCTGGCTGTACGTAAACTAGAAGCCCAAGGTAAAAAGTTTTAATGACTTTGAACCTCTGGTAAGTTATCCACATGTATAGCTTTGTGATATGATGTACGACAAAGAAGGATTGAGCTCTGTATTTATGCCTCTTGACAGCCTGTCTTCCATGTTTCTTGTAGAGCTGAACATATGAAGACTTATATGGGGGTCAGTGAAAAATGCAACTTCCCTCTTTTGCAGCTCCAAATTACTCGTTCGAAATCAATATGCTACCGAAAACGATGAAGAAAATCGATTTTTGGAGAAAATTTCGACTTGCAAAAAAATCGATTAAAATTCGTGTTCGATGCTCAAACATTGCCTTATAATTTGTTTCGTGGACGCGGGAAGGCTAAACTCAAGAAAATATCAAATATCTCTGACTGTACGTAAACTAGAAGCCCAAGGTAAAAAGTTTTAACGACTTTGAACCTCTGGTAAGCTATCCACAAGTATAGCTTGGTGATATGATGTACGACAAAGAAGGATCATCGCCAGAAAACCGCGACATGCAAGTGCGGTCAGCGGTATTCAATGGGCGCATTGCGCATGCGTTTAATAAGTGGAACCCTACTCTATCGAAGATATTTAAACAAGGGAATCAAGATTAAGGCCCAGCTCGACTTTATCTTAGATTTTTTTAGTAGAAACTCGCACGTTTTTCAAAAGTTCCCGCAAGTTTAGTAAAGACCGCTGACATTTATGATTCATTCGCGGGCTTACGGACCTTCCTGCGATGGTACATACCTTTGGGCGCTATTTTCTGGAGGTCACACTGGATATTCGGACCAAATATGCTATTGTGTGCCCCGATCGAGAGTTGCTCTTCAAAATGGCGTTTCAACTATGAGATTTGGCTTATTTTTTGCGAAGATATCAAGCCCCGAAGTCAGGGCATTTTGCGAACTTTAACGTGGAAACATGGAGGTATTTTTAAACTGTTTAACTGCTGTTATTGTTCAGCAATCGAAAGGAAACCTCGGATTTTATCCTAGAGCCGAGACTTAGTTTCGAGCTGGTGCTCAAATAATTAAACAATATTTCTGAATGCAGACATTTGTTTCTTTTGTCGTCTATTCTCTGTTTCGGCGAATTACAAACTAATTTAACTTTCGTTTATTTTTCCGTTCTCATACAAACCTCTGCTTTCAGTGCGATTTCTCTAGGAGTCATTTTGAAATTTAAAAAGGAAACCTCAAATTTAGATTAAAGTAATATTTTTCTTGCAGGTTATAATGTCCTGTAAATGAGTTACAAATTGTGATGCAGACATTTTTGATCCGCCAACACACAGGCTATATTTTAGACACTTTTTGTTTTAAACCCATACATTTCTCATAACTTTTCGCCGGCCGTATTTTCTTCTGAGTCGGGTTAACCATGCGTGACATGGGTAGCGGCGCGGTTTTCTGGCGATGTTGAGCCCTGTATTTATGCCTCTTGACAGGCTGTCTTCCATGTTTCTTGTAGAGCTGGACACATGAAGACTTATATGGGGGTCAGTGAAAAATGCAACTTCCCTCTTTTGCACCTCCAAATTACTCGTTGGAAATCAATATGCTACCGAAAACGATCAAGAAAATCGATTTTTGGAGAAAATTTCGACTTGCAAAAAAATCGATTAAAATTCGTGTTTGATGCTTATACATTGCCTTATAATTCGTTTCGTGGATGCGGGAAGGCTAAACTCAAGAAAATATCAAATATCTCTGGCTCCACGTAAACTAGAAGCCTAAGTTAAAAAGTTTTAACGACTTTGAACCTCTGGTAAGTTATCCACATGTATAGCTTGGTGATATGATGTACGACAAAGAAGGATTGAGCTCTGTATTTATGCCTCTTGACAGCCTGTCTTCCATGTTTCTTGTAGAGCTGAACATATGAAGACTTATATGGGGGTCAGTGAAAAATGCAACTTCCCTCTTTTGCAGCTCCAAATTACTCGTTCGAAATCAATATGCTACCGAAAACGATGAAGAAAATCGATTTTTGGAGAAAATTTCGACTTGCAAAAAAATCGATTAAAATTCGTGTTCGATGCTCATACATTGCCTTATAATTCGTTTCGTGGATGCAGGAAGGCTAAACTCAAGAAAATATCAAATATTTCTGGCTGTACGTAAACTAGAAGGCTAAAGTAAAAAGTTTTAACGACTTTGAACCTCTGGTAAGCTATCCACATGTATAGCTTGGTGATATGATGTACGACAAAGAAGGATTGAGCCCTGTATTTATGCCTGTTGACAGCCTGTCTTCCATGTTTCTTGTAGAGCTGGACACATGAAGACTTATATGGGGGTCAATAAAAATTACAACTTCCCTCTTTTGCACCTCCAAATTACTCGTTTGAAATCAATATGCTACCGAAAACGATCAAGAAAATCGATTTTTAAAGAAAATTTCGACTTCGAAAAAAATTGATTAAAATTCCTGTTTGATGCTCATACATTGCCTTATAATTCGTTTCGTGGATGCGGGAAGGCTAAACTCAAGAAAATATCAAATATCTCTGGCTGTACGTAAACTAGAAGGCTAAGGTAAAAAGTTTTATCGACTTTGAACCTCTGGTAAGCTATCCACATGTATAGCTTGGTGATATGATGTACGACAAAGAAGGATTGAGCTCTGTATTTATGCCTCTTGACAGCCTGTCTTCCATGTTTCTTGTAGAGCTGAACATATGAAGACTTATATGGGGGTCAGTGAAAAATGCAACTTCCCTCTTTTGCAGCTCCAAATTACTCGTTCGAAATCAATATGTTACCGAAAACGATGAAGAAAATCGATTTTTGGAGAAAATTTCGACTTGGAAAAAAAATGGACTAAAATTCGTGTTCGATGCTCATACATTGCCTTTTAATTCGTTTCGTGGATGCGGGAAGGCTAAACTCAAGAAAATATCAAATATTTCTGGCTGTACGTAAACTAGAAGGCTAAGGTAAAAAGTTTTAACGACTTTGAACCTCTGGTAAGCTATCCACATGTATAGCTTGGTGATATGATGTACGACAAAGAAGGATTGAGCCCTGTATTTATGCCTCTTGACAGGCTGTCTTCCATGTTTCTTGTAGAGCTGGACACATGAAGACTTATATGGGGGTCAGTGAAAAATGCAACTTCCCTCTTTTGCACCTCCAAATTACTCGTTGGAAATCAATATGCTACCGAAAACGATCAAGAAAATCGATTTTTGGAGAAAATTTCGACTTGCAAAAAAATCGATTAAAATTCGTGTTCGATGCTCACACATTGCCTTATAATTCGTTTCGTGGATGCGGGAAGGCTAAACTCAAGAAAATATCAAATATCTCTGGCTGTACGTAAACTAGAAGTGTAAGGTAAAAAGTTTTAACGACTTTGAACCTCTGGTAAGCTATGCACATGTATAGCTTGGTGATATGATGTACGACAAAGAAGGATTGAGCCCTGTATTTATGCCTGTTGACAGCCTGTCTTCCATGTTTCTGGTAGAGCTGCACACATGAAGACTTATATGGGGGTCAATGAAAAATGCAACTTCCCTCTTTTGCACCTCAAAATTACTCGATCGAAATCAATATGCTACCGAAAACGATGAAGAAAATCGATTTTTGGAGAAAATTTCGACTTGCAAAAAAATCGATTATAATTCGTGTTCGATGCTCATACTTTGTATTATCGATGTTCATACTTTGTATTGTTCGATGCTCATACTTATAATTTGTTTCGTGGATGCAGGAAGGCTAAACTCAAGAAAATATCAAATATCTCTGGCTGTACGTAAACTAGAAGCCCAAGGTAAAAAGTTTTAACGACTTTGAACCTCTGGTAAGTTATCCACATGTATAGCTTGGTGATATGATGTACGACAAAGAAGGATTGAGCTCTGTATTTATGCCTCTTGACAGCCTGTCTTCCATGTTTCTTGTAGAGCTGAACATATGAAGACTTATATGGGGGTCAGTGAAAAATGCAACTTCCCTCTTTTGCAGCTCCAAATTACTCGTTCGAAATCAATATGCTACCGAAAACGATGAAGAAAATCGATTTTTGGAGAAAATTTCGACTTGCAAAAAAATCGATTAAAATTCGTGTTCGATGCTCAAACATTGCCTTATAATTTGTTTCGTGGATGCGGGAAGGCTAAACTCAAGAAAATATCAAATATCTCTGGCTGTACGTAAACTAGAAGTCTAAGGTAAAAAGTTTTAACGACTTTAAACCTCTGGTAAGCTATGCACATGTATAGCTTGGTGATATGATGTACGACAAAGAAGGATTGTGCCCTGTATTTATGCTTGTTGACAGCCTGTCTTCCATGTTTCTGGTAGAGCTGCACACATGAAGACTTATATGGGGGTCAATGAAAAATGCAACTTCCCTCTTTTGCAACTCCAAATTACTCGTTCGAAATCAATATGCTACCGAAAACGATCAAGAAAATCGATTTTTGGAGAAAATTTCGACTTGCAAAAAAATCGATTAAAATTCGTGTTCGATGCTCATACATTGCCTTATAATTTGTTTCGTGGATGCGGGAAGGCTAAACTCAAGAAAATATCAAATATCTCTGGCTGTACGTAAACTAGAAGCCCAAGGTAAAAAGTTTTAACGACTTTGAACCTCTGGTAAGCTATCCACATGTATAGCTTGGTGATATGATGTACGACAAAGAAGGATTGAGCCCTGTATTTATGCCTCTTGACAGCCTGTCTTCCATGTTTCTTGTAGAGCTGAACATATGAAGACTTATATGGGGGTCAGTGAAAAATGCAACTTCCCTCTTTTGCACCTCCAAATTACTCGTTCGAAATCAATATGCTACCGAAAACGATCAAGAAAATCGATTTTTGGAGAAAATTTCGACTTGCAAAAAAATCGATTAAAATTCGTGTTCGATGCTCATACATTGCCTTATAATTTGTTTCGTGGATGCGGGTAGGCTAAACTCAAGAAAATATCAAATATCTCTGGCTGTACGTAAACTAGAAGCCCAAGGTAAAAAGTTTTAACGACTTTGAACCTCTGGTAAGCTATCCACATGTATAGCTTGGTGATATGATGTACGACAAAGAAGGATTGAGCCCTGTATTTACAGTTTTCCTAAATACAGGAATCGCTCATTCATTTTAAGACGGTATGTGTATAAATCGTATGGTATATATACTGCACTACACTACACTACACTGCACTACACTGCACTATACTGCACTACACTGCACTACACTACGATACACTGCACTACACTATATTACACTGTACTACACTGCACTACGCTACAATACACTGCACTATACTGCACTACACTGCTCTAGACTGCACTACACTGCATTACACTGCACTACACTGCGCTACCATACATCAGAGTACATCAATCTACATCAGACTACATCAGACTACATCAGACTGCATCACACTACATCACACTGCATCACACTACATCAGACTACGTCAGAATGCATCAGACTACATCACACTGCATCAGACTACATCACAATATATCAGAGTGCATCAGAGTGCATCAGAGTGCATCAGAGTGCATCAGAGTGCATCAGAGTGCATCAGACTACATCAGACTACATCACACTGCATCAGACTACATCACAATACATCAGAGTGCATCAGACTACATTACACTGCATCAGAGCGCTTCACACTGATGTAGTCTGATGTATTGTGATGTAGTGTGATGCAGTGTGATGTAGTCTGATGCACTCTGATGTAGTCTGATGTAGTGTGATGTAGATTGATGTACTCTGATGTATGGTAGCGCAGTGTAGTGCAGTGTAATGCAGTGTAGTGCAGTCTAGAGCAGTGTAGTGCAGTATAGTGCAGTGTATTGTAGCGTAATGCAGTGTAGTACAGTGTAATATAGTGTAGTGCAGTGTATCGTAGTGTAGTGCAGTGTAGTGCAGTATAGTGCAGTGTAGTGCAGTGTAGTGTAGTGTAGTGCAGTATATATACCATACGATTTATACACATACCAGTCATTGTGGTCTCTGGGTGCCAAAAGACAACTGTTAAATTTGGACCCGGCACTTCCTCTACTATTCCAAAGTCTAATAAAGGAATACATGCATCCTAGGACAGAGAAAAAACAATTCTTGCCTGTGATGGTTAGTGTATTATATAATTATAATTCGAAGTACACGTAATGTTTTCCCATGTTGTTCTCTTGAGAATAGGGTTCTTTGTTTGAGTTGTATCCCGTATTCATGTGCCTTTTCATTCGCAACCATTAAACAATGAAATGATACTATAAGGAATGATACATTACATGCAAGTCGAAAAGGTCTATTCCACACAACTTAAACATGTTAAGCTTAAGTAAAGCTTCTGCTTACTTGATTTAAGCTCATAACCCTATAAGCTTACTAAATACTATAGTAAAACTTTCTTGTTTCAACTTCACAGAAAAGAGGTAAATCATGGATCAAATAATGGAACTTATAAGTTCAAAGGTCTGCAATTCCCCAAAATATTATATGTTTGGCCTCATAATAATAAGATATTTTTCACTGTTCCAGGTTATTGGAAGACAACCAAAATCCAATGTGTGGGTATTGAATGAAACCATTCAGTTGTCATCGGATGGAAAAGTAATTCCTGATGACAGCAGGGTTTATGTTTTTGAGAGATCCCTGATCGAGAGAATCTCACCTCCCATTCAACTGACATCCATAGATAATGGACAGGCACTACGAAATCTCATTGTTCGTATGCAAGCACTTCTTGGAGAGAATTTTTACAGTGGACTTTTCGTGCTAGCAGGCATGGTAATGCCTGTGCATGCAAACTTAATACACAAAAAAAGGCATGCCATGCCAATGGTTATGGCTGTAGGAGAGCTGAAAAGTGGAAAGAGTACAGCTCTGGAGTGTGCTGCAAGTCTGACTGGAGTGGGGATATTTGCAACAGGCTCAGGTATGTAACAGTATGGAATAAAAATGATGATAAGAGGTGAAGGGCTTGAGCAGCTGATGGAGATCCAAAATAAAATATTTTTTAGCTTCCATTGCATTGCATTAATTTCATTTGTCACACCATTGATTTTTTTTTCAAATAAAATGAACCAGCCATCTATATATTAACTAGAACTGCATGTTGTTTTTGGCATATGTTCTTCTGTGCTGACATTTATCAAAAATGAGTATAATGAATTCCAAGCTTGTTTAACAAGAAAAACAAGTGACATGCAACAAACCTTTACCAACCTTTTTTGAAATAGCTGCATACACTAAATTCCAAAGCAGTTGTGGGTTTTGAAACCATAGAACATAGAAGATGAGATTGAAGTGATGCATGGGAAGTCCAATGATGTAACTTGTGAGTTGTTATAAATGGTTGCTTTACCCGTGCCCACACTAGCTGTAAATACAATGATGTCAATTAATTATGATGAACTATCCAGCTCTAAATCTTTGATGCTTAATTTTAACTGGTCATGAGTTATAATTAAATCAATTTTACCTGGCTGGTTTAAAATATTCACTCTTTCATAAGAATGAAGCAATTACCTTCTAAATACCATTTGTATGCTACCAATTTATAGCAAGGCATAGACTCATTATTATCAGACAATTTTTAAGAGGTTTATGTGATAAAATATAATTTTATGATTTTATGTTATAGTATAAAATAATGTACATCTTTCACTTGCAGGTTTCTCATTTGCCTCTGCTATGGAGCAAGCTAATGCTTCTGGTATGGGGTATTGCATTGATGATATCCGAGATGACAAATTGCTCCAAGACATTGTCATTGCAACATACAACAAGGTAATAATGACATTGTTACAATCTTAAATTATTTTTGTTAAAATTCTAATTACCGTTAGAGGAGAATGAGTATTCCAAACTTTTAGGTGTGTGTGACTTTGATCCTATGGCTCATAAACATATAGCTATTTCTATAGAACAACTTATTGCTTTAGATGCTACTCACCAATAATGCAATGCAAAGAACGACACTCAAAATCCTGTTATTGTTTCCCGATAGGCCCCTTGCAGCACATCAGAATGCAGCTGAATTTGGAGGGCAAACCAAAAGAATCTCAACCTCCAGAGAATGAGAAACCTATTGTTTTGCCTTCCAAATTCAGCTGCATTCTGATGTGCTGCAAGGGGTCTATTTGGTGCATGCTAGCAACTATATGTTTCAGTACTTATAGTCAGACCCATGCTTAATGTCTCCTCTGGAATCCAAGCATATTGATCTTTAATTTGCTTTAATGTCTAGACTATCTGAGTTAATAAAAAACTCCCTCTGTAGATATCATACAGGTATACTACATTTATTGCCTACACCTACATTGCATCTAGATATATGTATGAATTTGTTTTAACTATGATATGTTTGAGAGTAAATGGTTTTAACCCAGGAGTAGTAGTCAAATATAAGTACACTCTTAATTTCAGCTAATGTTTTGATAAGTATTTTTTGAATTGAATCATAAAGGGGGGCTGTGTCAACATGTATGCTGGAAGAAAGGTGCCGAAATGTTCATGACCAGCAACTGGACAACTGATAAAGAAAGGTATGAGTTTCGCAAATAAATGATAATTATAATTTGTTTAGCAAAAGCTAAAATGATGGCCCATGTCATATGCGAATAATGTTATCTATATATGGTTTTTTTCCTTTCCCCTCACAAGTGAATAATTCAACTTCGAAACTCTAATTGGAAGTCATTGAATGAAATTCTTACTGCTAAAACATTCAAGTAGCAATACACTGGAGACAATAAAAAGCCTTTTCAGGAAATGCTTTTTCTGGTTGAGCAATAGTGACTTTTAGTTACTAACTAACAACTAGTTAACAACAAATAACTTTGATTCTATTTCACAAACATATTGCAAGCACTCTAAAGAAAGAGAAGCAATATTCATTTGCATGGACACCATTTAAATTGAACAGATCAATAGTGTAATTAGAAATTTAATTAAATTTGACCTGTGCACTCTTTGTTGTAGAATATCCTCAAGACTGGCATTGGTCCCGTTCAGTGTCCCAAAAGTGCCCTTAAGAGGAATAGACCGAATGAGAAAGGAGGGGGAGTTGACCAGTGCTCAAGCTGAGGCCAAAAAGAGCATTGGTCTACTTATCTCCTTAGGAGAAAAGTACATGGAGGACATTAGCCAAAATCGTATATATGGTGACCTGGCGGAATGGGTCCTCGATGTTATCGGGGAAGACATGACTAGAGAGGCAATTAATTATGCGGAAATGATATTTTTCTTGAAAATGGTAATAATTGTTATGCATATTTATTGATGAATGCAAAATTTTAGTCATTTATTTAGGCAACTATTCATTAACAGGCTATTTTACCTATAGAATTATTTATTATTATTTATAATTATTATTTTCATGCTAATTTTCAACAAAAAGAAGTGTATATTTATGACACACAGTACTAATAGTCTGGACTCTGAAGATGACTTCCGCACAGGTTGTCGAAACGTCAGTCACATCAAACAGTCCTTCTCAGGACTACATCCACCCGGATGATCATTATACAAATATTGTCTCTTCGAGAAATATTGTTACTTCGAAAAATATCCATTCACCTGGGTTCAGACCATTCTTTGTAATACTAATAGTCACATCTAAAACCACATGCAGACATTAAAACATGTTCTAACTGGATCTAGCTGCCCTTGTATGTTTATGTATGAAGCAGGATACACATAGTTTCAGGCATTCATACCAAAATGCAAACAATAGTAGACTACTAAACATCTAAACAAACATTCAATGACAATTGAACAACTTTAAAATACTGAGTTTTAAGTGTAGAAATAAAAACAACTTTTCAAAACAATACAAGACAGCAAATAGTCTTTTTTGACTAGATTTCTCTTAACATTTGTCAAACCTTCAAACCTGTCTAAAACATGCCTTTATGTTTTAATTATAATAATGTACAATAATAATAGAATATAAATTATATTTCGATATTTTATACTGTCGCAATGTTTAATTATGAATAATATTTAGGATATATTTATTTATTCTAAATATTATTATTATGAATATTATGGACACCAAATGACTGTCCAGAGGATGTCTTGAATGATGAGAGTTGACTGTATATATAACTGTGAATACTAACAACTGTATGCATAGAATAATGAAAGTTATCTTTGCAAGATTATTATCTTCCTATTGTCTTCATATTCGGTCGTGGAATAAAAATTTTGATGTGAATAGTTTCCTTAAACAAGTGCCATTGTATTTCAGATCTGTGACACAGTTAAGGACCATTGCCTGCAGGTTAATGTTCAAGTACCAGAGGACTGGCCTTCAGAAGTATCAATTAAAAGTGAATTTAAATTTGTCATGGCTAAACTATTGCCCGGTACCACTGCCATTAATACCAACTACATTCTGGCCATTGATAAACTGAAAGAAGCAGTACTTGATGTTGCTGCTACAGGATGCCCTCTTGAGGTTAGTGTTGTTATAAATATTTATTACGATATTATTATAACAAAATGTAACATTCCATTGTTTTCAAATAGGTTCTCACATACATGCTTCCAAAAGTAGTAAGCAGATCAAAAACAGAAGGGGAGACTACCTGTTTGGCAATTAATTTGCCACAATTCATATCGCACAATAAAGAAATGGATGGCTGTCACCCTGACCAGATAAAAGATGCACTAAAAGCCAATAGTGTGTTCGTGGGGTCATTCCAGAACCACTTCCTCCAACCAGGATGGTGTCTTCCTGAGTCAGAAACCCTGTCCCCAGTTAGAATCAAGAGAAGTGGTGAAATGAAAAATGCAAAGTCTTGGCTTGCATATACATGAAGAGATCAGCATTCTCCACTGATGAGCTGCCAGTGCTTGATTCCTGTAAGTTATTATGTTTTTACCCTTAACTGATGATTATTATTATTATGATTATCAATGAAATACCTAATATAATTTCTTTATTATTTTCCAAAAATGGATATTTTCACATGAGAAAATATTGTCACTACAGTTACATACTTCTCATAACAGAAAAAAGCTCTAATTAGCTTTCTTTTCTTTTTCATTGATAATTAGATAATAAACAGCATAGTGTGCTTGGAGATACGAATTTTATCTTCTTGTGTTGAATATCTTAGCTGAGCTCAACCTTGAGAGATCTTTTCAAAACTCAAAAATAAAAGTCGTATCTCCTCACGCCCATTTAATATGCACTATTTATTTTATTTGTGTACCAAATCGACAGTATGTAGTGTTTAAAAAAATTGTGAGGTCTAAAACTACTCAGCCATGCCTCGTGATTTGATACCTGATAAACACCACATACAATATGAATCAGCATCAATATTATTTGTTCAAAATGAAATTACATATTATAAAGGGTCTTCCTAATACCCGAAATCAGACTCAGGAATCTGGAACTGGATGCAGAATCTGGAAAACAATATACAGAATACTAAAATCCGAATCACCGAAAAGAAAAAATTTTACATGCATTTTTGATTTTATCCATTCAAAAATCTTCCCTTCTTTGCCCTACCCCATTATAACAGCTTTAGTTATCTCCTTGTGTTTATTACATTCTTTTTTTTTCTTTTATTATTTCTTTTACTTATGAAGATATTTAGCATGTTAAAAAATGTCATACCTATTGAGACTAATTCTTAGCTGTAATATTATTGTGCATTTCAAACATCCACATGCACTGTACTTCAATGTTTAAATATATCTTCCTTTACTTGTAATTATACTGATTTACAAACTTCGTTTCTGATAAAAATGTAAAATTGAAATTTATACTTCTTATGGCAGTACCTCTGCGTCATCCCAAAAAAAGGAAAGCACCGGTACAATTAGAGGATGATGGTGTACAAGAGTAGCTCCACTTGCATATCGAATCGAGGTCAACATGACAAAATATTTTTATGCATTTCTGACATAAAAAAATGGTGTCAAAAAAATTACATCTCTTTGCATTTTTAAACATTTCAACTATTTTAAATATAATTACATAATTATCCAATGAAAGCAAAAAATTAGATAATAAGACTTGAATAACGATTAACAGATTGTCAAATCATTAATATGAAAAAGTTATTTTTTTTTACAGTGTAAACTTTGAATAGTTTGGATTATGTCTCCATACCATTTGGGAGTTTCAAAATATTTTAGTATATATATAATTGTAAATTCCAATTATTCCAAATAGTGTTGTAATTGAAAAAAAGTGAGAAATGAATATTCTTTAATAGCTAGAATCTTTGGTCACTTATCCATGCTTCTATTACAATTTTTTTCATAATTTGTTTTTAAATCGTTTCTACATTTGCCATGAACATTAAAGCTTATAGTGCAGTGGTTTGTCAATCAAATCATTCAAAAACAAAACAATGTCTGCAAATGATGTATTATGTTTCTTGTTTTCTGTTTAAGTAATGTTTTTGTTATTGTAGTGTGGTGTAGTATAATATTTCAAGTTTACACATAAAAGTGTCCTCTACAACATGTTAATGTGCTCACAGTGTACACCTGATTCAAAAAAACATTGTTAGATCTGAAATCTGTGGGCAAAGTTGGCAATGAGTTTCAAATATGAAAACAAGTGGATTTAAAAAAAAATATTTTTAATTAGTAGTTCACAACAAGTTGATATCTTAATATGCTACCATCTACTTAAGAGATATATTTTAATTTTTTTGATGAAATTTGATTTGGTTTATTCCCCCTTAATTCCTTTGGTATAAGATTTCAGATATCCAAAACACAATGTTGTGTCAGGTTGAGGCAGGTGTCCAGTTTTGGACACAGTGTTCGCCTGTTCGAACAGTTCGTAGTGTATATAGTGTATGGGTTGAGGGTTTTGTAGGTCCCCTAGGTGTTCATGTACATGTGTCCACTGTCCATGGACACAGTGTTCGCCTGTTCGTAGTGTACATGGTGTATGGGCTGAGGGTTTTGTAGGTCCCCTAGGTGTTCATGTACATGTGTCTACTGTCCATGGACACAGTGTTTGTCTGTTCGTACAGTTCGTAGTGTACATGGTGTATGGGTTGAGGGTTGTGTAGGTCCCCTAGATGTTCATGTACATGTATCCACTGTCCATGGACACAGTGTTCGTCTGTTCGTAGTGTACATGGTGTATGGGCTGAGGGTTGTGTAGGTCCCCTATGTGTACATGTACATGGACATATTATGTGTATATGATATACATATACTGTATGTGTATGCTGTATACATATTGAATATTCAGTATATTATATACATGGACATATTATGTGTATACTGTATACATATTGAATATTCAGTATATTATATACATGTACTGTATGTGTATATCATATACATGTACTGTATGTGTATATCATATACTTGTACTGTATGTGTATGCTGTATACATATTGAATATTCAGTATGTTATATACATATACTGTATGTGTATATCATATACATATATTGTATGTGTATGCTGTATACATATTGAATATTCAGTATGTTATATACATGTACTGTATGTGTATGCTGTATACATATTGAATATTCAGTACACATACATAGATATACTGTATGTAAAGTGAACTCAAGTAGTTTATTCCAAAGCTACCTACGTAGCTAGTACATAAAAAGCACATGGTCCGGAAAACTACTCTCACGCGACGAATCACGTGTTCACAATTAAACGCGTGACGTATAAAAGTCGTTGTGTTACGTATCGTAAAATACCAGATACTGTCACATCCTCCTTCTTTTAAACAAACAAGTATAATGATTATATAAATGATAGTCATAACTGACAAATGTGTTCATATATCTAACGGCAGTTTTCATGTCTATAATGGTAGTAAGAGTGTTCAATCATTTAAGCGTCTAATCTGTTAGGAGGTCTTGAGGTACGTCCAGATCTTGTCAGGTAGGCTTGGCCGTCCTGAGATGGGGCAGTTGTGCTGTCTTGTGATGCTGCTGTCTCAGGAGCAGGCGGTGGTGGTTCTTTGATGCTGTTGTCCTTTATCTCGGGTCTGGGTTTCAGCTGTGATCTAGTGCGACGGTAGACACCTTCGGTTCGGTCGCTCTTAACAATGAAGGATCTTGGTTCTTTTGCAGGTCTGACGACTGTCCCTTGTTCCCATTTCTGGGTGTGGTGGTCATAGATGTTGATAGGCTGACCTGGTTGAAATGGTTGTAGTGTTGGTCCAGCCGTTTTGTTATAGTGGAATGCTTGTAACGTTTGTCGTTGATACAGTTCTTCCTTTGTCTTACTGGTGCTGTCGCTGACACTTACACGCTTGGGCATTGGTAGAGTTGTCCTTAACTTGCGGTTGTTTAGTAGTTCAGCTGGTGATTTTAGATTGCTGCTGATTGGTGTCGCGCGGTATGATAATAATCCAAGATAGGGATCCTCTCCTTCTTCGTTGCATTTCTTGAGGATATTCTTTACTGTCTGAACCATGCGTTCTGCAGAACCGTTAGACTGGGGGTACATCGGCGAGCTGGTAACATGTTCTACTCCATAGTTCTCCATGAAGTCGCTGAATTCCTGTGATGCGTACTGAGGGCCGTTGTCTGTGGTAAGGCGTTCTGGTATCCCATGTTCAGCGAAGATGCTTTTCAGGTGGTTGATGATGGCACGAGATGTAGTGCTGGTAAGCTTCCTAACGATTGGAAACTTGCTGAACTTGTCGGATATCAGGAGGTATTGGTTTCCTTCAAACTCAAACAAGTCTGAGCTGAGTATCTGCCATGGGTAGCACGGTGGTTCAGGCTGTAGAATTTGCTGCTTATGTTGCTTTCTTTGATGTGCTTGGCAGGTCGCACAGTTTTGGACTAAGTTGGTGACGTCTCTGGTGATGCCTGGCCAAAATACTGCTGATCTGACTCGTAGGAGGCACTTCTCTTGTCCGAGATGTCCCTGGTGGATGGTGTTGAGAGTGTCATGCCTGAGCGTGGTAGGCATAACTATCCGCTCTTGCTTCAGGATGAGGCCGTCCTCAATGGTGAGTTCCTCGCGGAAGTTCCAGTAATCGTGGAGTGCTTGAGGGCATTTCTCTCTGGTTGCGGGCCATCCTTCGTATATTACATTGCGGAGTTTGCTTAACGTTGGGTCGTTGGCTGTTTCGTTGCGGATCTGTTGAAGCTTTATCGGTGATGCTGGGAGATTCTTTGTGATCTGGTGGATGTCTAGCTGTGGGAATTCTTCGTTGGGTGGGGCTGGCTGTGGTGATACTCTTGAGAGGGCGTCGGCGATGGGTACTTCGGCTCCTTTGACATACTTCACGGTAACATCGTACTTCAGTGCTCGTAGTACAAACCTTTGTAATCTTGCAGGGCAGCTGCTGAGTTTCTTCTTGAAAATTGCCTCGAGCGGCTTGTGATCTGTATGGATAGTGCAGGATTTACCGTAGATGAAGTAATGGAACCTTTCAAGTCCCCAGACGACGCCGAGTGCTTCACGTTCAATGTTGCTGTATCGTTGTTCCGTCTCAGTGAGGGCTTTAGAAGCGTAGCATACAGGCTTTCCGTCTTGTAGTAGTACAGCGCCTAATCCTTTCAGCGAGGCGTCAGTTTCGATGACGGTTTCTGCATTCGGGTCAAAGTACCTAAGTACGCCGAGTGATGAGACTTCTTTCTTGACCTCAGTGAAGGCTCGGTCGTGCTCAGGTCCCCAGGAGTAAGCTGTGTCTTTCTTGGTCAGGTCTCTCAGTGGTGCTGACAGAGTTGCTAGGCGTCCGGAGTATCTCGTCAGATAGTTGACTAAGCCGAGGAAGCTCTGTAGGCTTTTGACGTCTTCAGGGGGTTTCATGTCTAAGATCGCAGACACTTTCTTGTTGTCAGGCTTGATACCTTGTGCCGTCCAGGTATGTCCAAAGAAGCTGACTTCTTTGCATTTGAACTGCACCTTTGCTTTATTGAACACCACGCCCTTCTGCTGGGCTCTCTCCATCAGTTTGGTCAGGTTTGTGTCATGCTCCTTCTCAGACGCACCATACACAAACGTGTCGTCGGCGATGCCGGTGATGCCATCGAGGCCTGCGAAAGCTGAGTCGAGTTGCTTCTGGAAGATGTCTTGTGACACAACGAGGCCAAATGGAAGACGTTTGAAGCGGAATCGGCCGAATGGTGTGCTAAAGATTGTGAGGTAGGAGCTCTCCTCGTCGAGTGGTACGTGCCAGTACCCCTTTGTTGCATCGACAATGGTGAAGAACTTAGCGTCGTTAAGCTCGGTCACCACCTCGTCAACTGTCCTTGAACGGTAATGTTCCCTTTTGACCCATTTGTTGAGGTCCCGGGGGTCTAGACAGACTCTGAGCTTGGTAACTTGTCCTTTGTCGTTTTTCTTTTCGCTCAACACGATACTGTTGACCCAGTCGGTGGGCTTGTCGACAGGTGCGATGACATTGAGGCTCAGCATGTCGTCTAGCTCCTTTCGGTAGAGGTCCTTAAGGTGTACTGGGACTGACCGTGGTGGGTGTATAGCGGGTTCTGCTGCTGGGTCAATCGTAATGTGGTAAGGTTTCATGTCCTTAAATGTGCCTAGTCCTTCGAAGCGGTCCGGGTAGCTGCTTAGGAGGGTTTCCTTGGTTAGCGGTGGGGTGTTCTCTATGCTGCAGTTAATGGTCACGAATCCAAGCTCCTCACACGTCTTACATCCAAGCATGGCAGGTCCTTTTACGTTGGTTACCGTGAAGGGTATTTCCTTTATCCCGTCTTTGTGGTGGATAAACAGCTGGCAGGTGCCCATGCACTCGATTTTCTGGCCGCCGTAGGCTGTGAGGATCTGGGGTGGTCCTAGTGCTTTGTCACTAGGAGAGGCAATAATCTTGTCAAACTCTGTCTTGGACATTACATTAGTCTCCGGGCCTGTATCTATTTTGCATACTATTGGGGTAGTTTTCTTGTGGTAGGGTTTGGCGGTGATGTCGACTGTAATTTCAACTTTGTTGCGGTTGTTGTTGTTTACGTTGTGTACATCAAGGGATCCTAGGAAAATATCATCATAGTCAGAGTTATTTTCTTGTTCATTAGCTGTTTGGTTCTGTACTTCGTGTATTTGGTTTCTTTTCTGGCAAACCTTGCTGAAATGACCGTATTTGTGGCAATAGTGACACTCAGCGCCACTGGCTGGGCACTTTTTGTCGCCTGTGTGTGGCTCATTGCCGCATCGGTAGCACAGTTTGTCGTTTCTTTGATTCCAGCTGGCTTTGCTGTCTCTTTGGCCTCTCTGTTTAGCCTTGGCATTGCTTCTGGGTCGGTGTAGTGAGTTGACTCTTGTGTCTGTTTCGTTTGTCATCGCTTGTAGCTGTAGCCTTGTAGCTTCGTCAGTACGAGCGATTTCTCTAGCTTTCTTGAGTGTGAGGTCGTTTCCCTCGGCAATACATCTCTTTCGCACGTTGTCGGAATCAACACCGAATACGAGAGCGTCTCTCAGTAATTCATCGTGGAGTTCGGACGAGTAGCCACTATTTTGAATCAACAACTTGGCCTCTGTCAAGAAATCATCGAGGGGTCGTCCGTTCTGTCTCAGGTTACGGAGATAGAAGCGGTTTAGTATGTGGTTTGACTGTGGTTTTACGTGTTCCTCAAATCGCTTCCAATATTCATCGAGCTTGTTTTCGTCTTCGTGGCTCAAGTTCCATGTGTTGAAAAGATCGAGGCCATAGTCGCCAGTCCAAAGTAATACATATCTACACCTCTGATCGGTTGAGCGTGCTTTAAGTGGGCCATCAAACAGCAATTCGCATTTCTGTCGAAAGCGCCGTAGTCTTTGTGGCAAGTCGGGTCCGGGAGTCCAGTCTATTTTCGGCGATTCAAACCCAATTAAATCGCTCATTTCTTGTCCTAGGATGTTAGTCTTGAGTTTTTTTTCGATTCTAGTGGGTTTTTTCGACTGTTTAGTCTCAAATCCCGCTTCTGACAGCCATGTAAAGTGAACTCAAGTAGTTTATTCCAAAGCTACCTACGTAGCTAGTACATAAAAAGCACATGGTCCGGAAAACTACTCTCACGCGACGAATCACGTGTTCACAATTAAACGCGTGACGTATAAAAGTCGTTGTGTTACGTATCGTAAAATACCAGATACTGTCACACTATGTGTATATAATATACATAATATACATATATATACTGTAGGTGTATATAGAATATACATAGGTAAACAGGTATACAGTACATATACATAGGTATACATAGACACACCCATAATTCAGGACATGATACATAGAGAAAGAGTAATTAATTCTCTTCAAATTTTCGAAACGAAAGTTTTTTTTTCTAAATAATTCTAATGGAAAACTAGAATAACAAGTGCGAAAATATTAAAGAGAGTTTCTCCTTTGTCATTCTGTGGAACCTTGGAAAGCTGAAATTCTTGTTTAGTGATATTTCCTTCAACAGACGTACATGTAGACTGTTATTAAGGGTGCTCGGCAGGGTGAATAAGCTTAAGCTTACTTACTTCAATAAAGTTAGTCACTTGAAAAGCTAGGGCACAACTAAAGAATACCCCACAGAGTTAAGTATATTGACAGTAGGATGCCTACATGCCTAAGGGTGAGTTTTTTACCATTTACATTTCAAATTATAAATATATTCAATAAGGTTTGTTTAGACATGCATCTATACTTTTTTAGGAATAACTTTCAGGCCCCTTGGGGTTTGGTGTAGGGTTGATATTTGGGAAGAGTTTCTAGGAATAACTGCGTAGGCTATGTAGGCTCATAGGCTGTGTAGAAGCATAGGCTGGCTCGTAGGCTTCATATGCTTTTTAGGCTTGTAAACTTAGATTGCTGTAGGCACAAGTGCTGTACCTACAGTAGGTTTACTCCCTCAACAACTCACGCTGTAGGCACCTAGACAGCCCACTTTAATACCTTACATGGTGCATGAGACAGCAAGGATTATGGGTAGAAACATTTTTCAACTGCATTATACCATACACTCATTCTTTAATGAAATACAATATGCTGCATACAATTGTTATTTACAGTATTAAACAATGAATAGAACCTATGGAATCCAAACTACCCAAACTTTGCTTCCATGGGCTAAGATTGACTAAAAAAAACTATTTTAATGAATAGAACCTATGATCCAATCCATTTAATTAGCCAAACTTTATTTCCACTGGCTAGTGTGAACTTGAAAACCTTTTTAGGTTTTTTACTTATTTAGTTTTTTCATTGATGCTGGACATAAGATAAAGAAGTCAATGCTCATGACACAACTTGAAGTTTTGTCTACAACGTAGGCTGATGATAACCTTCTTCAGAACATACAATAATTGTATTATGTATTATGGTATTCATAATGATCATTAACATATTAATAAGCAGCTTTGCAAATGCAGTTGAAACTAATGCAAATATCCAATATTTTTCAACTAATAACCATATAGAAATTTTGTGGATTATTACCCGTAGTTGGCCATTAGTCGTCAGAGAAATGTTTACAAGTACGTCTCACAAACAATGACTTTTTATTCTCTGTCAACATCAACAGGGCTTAAAATGATGGCCGGTCAACGGTGAATGTCCGGCCAAATTTGGTATTTGACTGGTCAAATATGGTTTTGGTAGGACACACTGACAGGTCATATTTGAACAAAAATAAAAAATAAATTATCATAGGGCAGGCATCTTGACCGGCATCATTTAATGAAAAGTAAAAAATATAATCTAAAGTAGTTTAATTTCAAAGGATTTGGAAGACATTGGCCGGCTGCTGGCCGAGATTAAAATGTTTTGCTATTCTTATGTTCAGTCTATAACTTCCATTATTTTTACTAAAATACGACTATTTCAAAAAAAATTGTCGGCGAGAGTTCTGAATTATGAGACCAAGTAAAACACTGTAAAATGAAATATATTTACAGCCAAACAATGGAGCCAGCATGACCAAATTGAGTTACTGCATAGGAATGAGCTATTTTTTTTATTTTTTATTTTATTTTAGCCAGAAAACATAAATTTGAACATCCGTAAACATCCCTCTGGAAACAACGGATCCCAAGGTAATCGTGATATCATAATCATTAATGAGTAATTATATATTTATAGTAAAATGATAGAACTTTGTCATCATCTTATTTTGTCATTGTAATCATCACAAACTACCATCACCATCAGCAGCATCCTGTTAATGCTTTATTCGTTTTTAAGTACAGCTGTATAACAAGTTTTATTTTGTGTCACAGGCAAAATGAATTTCCAAGAACTAATGAGTAAAGCAAGTGCAAACAATTCCATTTCTTCAAAACAGGTAAGATCTGGACCTTATTAATTAGTATGAAACATCTAAGGTTTCCTTTTTATCAACAATAAGTCACTTCCACAATTTCAAGAACGGCATATCATGACTCAATTTGTACAAAAATAGTTAACGTGGTGGAATTTTGTGGAACTTAAATTTTCCCATTCAGTAGTGTATTTGACTAGCTAATTCTTTTGTTTTCTATGGATCCATTAATCTCATATTTTGATTTTAATAATCTTAAAAGTGTCCCTAATACATTAGCATCTACACTGTATTTCAAATAAATCTTTATATATATATTTCCTCAAAAACATGTTTGTGTTGGATTATTAAGCTGTCAGTGCAATCCTGATTTGGTATGATACTTTCCACTGAAGAAAAAGCTAGCTTCCAGTCACTTATAAAGTTTCAGTACCACGCCAGAAACCTAGTATTTTGTTTATGTCATCAGGGAGAGACCTATCTTTCTTTACAAACAAAGTGTGTGGTTGTTTTGGAGTTTTGGAGAGAAAAGATACCTATTTATTGCGTCGTTACCCATTGACACTTACTTCTAATTATTGCTTAGATTCTTTGAGAAATATGTCTATCACCCTGATGATGCCATAGACCCAGTCTCCCAGTTGAGTGGCCGTAAGATTTATTGAGGCATTTTCAAAATGTGTTTAAAAATCAGTATTACAACAAAACGTGAAACCCTACAAATATTTGTTTATTTATTTATTTAGTATCAACTTTACAAGTACTAGATACAAATATATTGAGGGCATAATCAACAGGACATTAAAAGTCCCATTGTAAAGACTTCTTTTGGTACTGTTACATGTACATACTCTAATTTATGGCTGTGTATTGCATGATTTCCATGTCGCTTCTGTTGTCTCGATCAGCGAGTAGCTGTGAAAACAGTGGTAAAATAGGGACCTTATCATAACTAGAGCAGAAAAAATTAGAACAAAATGGACATACACTACCTTTCAAAACGTAGTCTACAAGATTAAGGGAAATTTTAATATTAGTGAGCAAAACCCTGCTTATTAAGGTACCAAACCAAAATACGACATGTTTTGATACACCAATTAACAAATGAGTGAAACTGTATCAGTGAAGTATGAAGATGATGAAAATTGTACTACAATCTTCATTGAACTGTGTTAATTTTGGGCTGAAAAAGAATTCAAATGCACATTTAAAAGTAATGTAAAAAGTTTTGGAATGTATCTCAAACAGATCGGAAGAACGTATCAGAAAAGGAGTGTACACCACATGCATCAGGATTGGATAAGCGTATCAGAATTAGATTGTACACGACATGGATTGGATGGGTGCATCAGAATAGGAATGTACACGAGATGGATTGGATAGACGTGTCAGAATAAGAATGTACACGAAATGGATTAGATGAACACATCAGAATAAGAATGTACACGAGATGGATTTGATGAATCTATCAGAATAGGAATGTACACGAGATGGATTGGATGAACGTATCAGAATAAGAATGTACACAAGATGGATTAGATTAACCCATCAGAAAAAGAATGTACACGAGATGCATTGGATGGACGTGTCAGAATAAGAATGTACACGAAATGGATTAGATGAACGCATCAGAAAAAGAATGTACACGAGATGGATTGGATGAACGCATCAGAATAAGAATGTACACGAGATGGATTGGATAGACGTGTCAGAATAAGAATGTACACGAAATGGATTAGATGAACGCATCAGAAAAAGAATGTACACGAGATGGATTGGATGAACGCATCAGAATAAGAATGTACACGAGATGGATTGGATAGACGTGTCAGAATAAGAATGTACACGAAATGGATTAGATGAACGCATCAGAATAAGAATGTACACGAGATGGATTGGATGAATGCATCAGAATAAGAATGTACACAAGATGGATTGGATGAGTGTATCAGAATAAGAATGTGCACGAGATGGATTGGATGAGCGTATCAGAATAAGAATGTACACGAGATGGATTGGATGAGTGTATCAGAATAAGAATGTACACGAGATGTATTGGATGAATGCACCAGAATAAAAATGTACACGAGATGGATTGGATGAGTGTATCAGAATAAGAATGTGCACGAGATGGATTGGATGAGTGTATCAGAATAAGAATGTACACGAGATGGATTGGATGGCTTACCATGCAGAATAAGAATGTACAGGAGATGGATTGGATGAATGCATCAGAATAAGAATGTCCACGAGATGGATTCGTTGAACGCATTAGAATAAGAATGTACACGAGATGGATTGGATGAACGCATCAGAATAAGAATGTACACGAGATGGATTGGATAGACGTGTCAGAATAAGAATGTACACGAAATGGATTAGATGAACGCATCAGAATAAGAATGTACACGAGATGGATTTGATGAATCTATCAGAATAGGAATGTACACGAGATCGATTGGATGAACGTATCAGAATAAGAATGTACACAAGATGGATTAGATTAACCCATCAGAAAAAGAATGTACACGAGATGCATTGGATGGACGTGTCAGAATAAGAATGTACACGAAATGGATTAGATGAACGCATCAGAAAAAGAATGTACACGAGATGGATTGGATGAACGCATCAGAATAAGAATGTACACGAGATGGATTGGATAGACGTGTCAGAATAAGAATGTACACGAAATGGATTAGATGAACGCATCAGAATAAGAATGTACACGAGATGGATTGGATGAATGCATCAGAATAAGAATGTACACGAGATGGATTGGATGAGTGTATCAGAATAAGAATGTGCACGAGATGGATTGGATGAGCGTATCAGAATAAGAATGTACACGAGATGGATTGGATGAGTGTATCAGAATAAGAATGTACACGAGATGTATTGGATGAATGCACCAGAATAAAAATGTACACGAGATGGATTGGATGAGTGTATCAGAATAAGAATGTGCACGAGATGGATTGGATGAGCGTATCAGAATAAGAATGTACACGAGATCGATTGGATGAGTGTATCAGAATAAGAATGTACACGAGATGGATTGGATGAATGCACCAGAATAAGAATGTACACGAGATGGATTGGATGAGTGTATCAGAATAAGAATGTACACGAGATTGATTGGATGGCTTACCATGCAGAATAAGAATGTACACGAGATGGATTGGATGAACGTATCAGAATAAGAATGTGCACGAGATAGATTGGATGAGCGTATGAGAATAAGAATGTACACGAGATGGATTGGATGAGTGTATCAGAATAAGAATGTACACGAGATGGATTGGATGAATGCACCAGAATAAGAATGTACACGAGATTGATTGGATGGCTTACCATGCAGAATAAGAATGTACACGAGATGGATTGGATGAACGCATCAGAATAAGAATGTACACGAGATGGATTGGATAGACGTGTCAGAATAAGAATGTACACGAAATGGATTAGATGAACGCATCAGAATAAGAATGTACACGAGATGGATTTGATGAATCTATCAGAATAGGAATGTACACGAGATGGATTGGATGAACGTATCAGAATAAGAATGTACACAAGATGGATTAGATTAACCCATCAGAAAAAGAATGTACACGAGATGCATTGGATGGACGTGTCAGAATAAGAATGTACACGAAATGGATTAGATGAACGCATCAGAAAAAGAATGTACACGAGATGGATTGGATGAACGCATCAGATAAAGAATGTACACGAGATGGATTGGATAGACGTGTCAGAATAAGAATGTACACGAAATGGATTAGATGAACGCATCAGAATAAGAATGTACACGAGATGGATTGGATGAACGTATCAGAATAAGAATGTACACAAGATGGATTAGATTAACCCATCAGAAAAAGAATGTACACGAGATGCATTGGATGGACGTGTCAGAATAAGAATGTACACGAAATGGATTAGATGAACGCATCAGAAAAAGAATGTACACGAGATGGATTGGATGAACGCATCAGAATAAGAATGTACACGAGATGGATTGGATAGACGTGTCAGAATAAGAATGTACACGAAATGGATTAGATGAACGCATTAGAATAAGAATGTACACGAGATGGATTGGATGAATGCATCAGAATAAGAATGTACACGAGATGGATTGGATGAGTGTATCAGAATAAGAATGTACACGAGATGGATTGGATGGCTTACCATGCAGAATAAGAATGTACACGAGATGGATTGGATGAACGCATCAGAATAAGAATGTCCACGAGATGGATTCGTTGAACGCATTAGAATAAGAATGTACACGAGATGGATTGGATGAACGCATCAGAATAAGAATGTACACGAGATGGATTGGATAGACGTGTCAGAATAAGAATGTACACGAAATGGATTAGATGAACGCATCAGAATAAGAATGTACACGAGATGGATTTGATGAATCTATCAGAATAGGAATGTACACGAGATGGATTGGATGAACGTATCAGAATAAGAATGTACACAAGATGGATTAGATTAACCCATCAGAAAAAGAATGTACACGAGATGCATTGGATGGACGTGTCAGAATAAGAATGTACACGAAATGGATTAGATGAACGCATCAGAAAAAGAATGTACACGAGATGGATTGGATGAACGCATCAGAATAAGAATGTACACGAGATGGATTGGATAGACGTGTCAGAATAAGAATGTACACGAAATGGATTAGATGAACGCATCAGAATAAGAATGTACACGAGATGGATTGGATGAATGCATCAGAATAAGAATGTACACGAGATGGATTGGATGAGTGTATCAGAATAAGAATGTGCACGAGATGGATTGGATGAGCGTATCAGAATAAGAATGTACACGAGATGGATTGGATGAGTGTATCAGAATAAGAATGTACACGAGATGTATTGGATGAATACACCAGAATAAAAATGTACACGAGATGGATTGGATGAGTGTATCAGAATAAGAATGTGCACGAGATGGATTGGATGAGCGTATCAGAATAAGAATGTACACGAGATGGATTGGATGAGTGTATCAGAATAAGAATGTACACGAGATGGATTGGATGAATGCACCAGAATAAGAATGTGCACGAGATGGATTGGATGAGTGTATCAGAATAAGAATGTACACGAGATGGATTGGATGGCTTACCATGCAGAATAAGAATGTACACGAGATGGATTGGATGAACGCATCAGAATAAGAATGTACACGAGATGGATTGGATAGACGTCTCAGAATAAGAATGTACACGAAATGGATTAGATGAACGCATCAGAATAAGAATGTACACGAGATGGATTTGATAAATCTATCAGAATAGGAATGTACACGAGATGGATTGGATGAACGTATCAGAATAAGAATGTGCACGAGATAGATTGGATGAGCGTATCAGAATAAGAATGTACACGAGATGGATTGGATGAGTGTATCAGAATATGAATGTGCACGAGATAGATTGGATGAGCGTATCAGAATAAGAATGTACACGAGATGGATTAGATGAACGCATCAGAATAAGAATGTACACGAGATGGATTGGATAGACGTGTCAGAATAAGAATGTACACGAAATGGATTAGATGAACGCATCAGAATAAGAATGTACACGAGATGGATTGAATGAATGCATCAGAATAAGAATGTACACGAGATGGATTGGATGAGTGTATCAGAATAAGAATGTGCACGAGATGGATTGGATGAGCGTATCAGAATAAGAATGTACACGAGATGGATTGGATGAGTGTATCAGAATAAGAATGTACACGAGATGTATTGGATGAATACACCAGAATAAAAATGTACACGAGATGGATTGGATGAGTGTATCAGAATAAGAATGTGCACGAGATGGATTGGATGAGCGTATCAGAATAAGAATGTACACGAGATGGATTGGATGAGTGTATCAGAATAAGAATGTACACGAGATGGATTGGATGAATGCACCAGAATAAGAATGTGCACGAGATGGATTGGATGAGTGTATCAGAATAAGAATGTACACGAGATGGATTGGATGGCTTACCATGCAGAATAAGAATGTACACGAGATGGATTGGATGAACGCATCAGAATAAGAATGTACACGAGATGGATTGGATAGACGTGTCAGAATAAGAATGTACACGAAATGGATTAGATGAACGCATCAGAATAAGAATGTACACGAGATGGATTTGATAAATCTATCAGAATAGGAATGTACACGAGATGGATTGGATGAACGTATCAGAATAAGAATGTGCACGAGATAGATTGGATGAGCGTATGAGAATAAGAATGTACACGAGATGGATTGGATGAGTGTATCAGAATATGAATGTGCACGAGATAGATTGGATGAGCGTATCAGAATAAGAATGTACACGAGATGGATTGGATGAGTGTATCAGAATAAGAATGTACACGAGATGGATTAGATGAACGCATGAGAATAAGAATGTACATGAGAAGGATTTGATGAACGCATCAGAATAAGAATGTACACGAGATAGATTGGATGAACGCATCAGAATAAGAATGTACACGAGATGGATTGGATGAACGTATCAGAATAAGAATGTACACGAGATAGATTGGACGAACATATCAGAATAAGAATGTACATGAGATGGATTGGATGAACGAATCAGAATAAAAATGTACACGAGATAGATTGGATGAACGCATCAGCATAAGAATGTACACGAGATGAATTGGTTTAACGTATCAGAATAAGAATGTACACGACTTGGAATGGATGAACATATCAGAATAAAAATTTACACGAGATGGATTGGTTGAACGCATCAGAATAAGAATGTACACGAGATGGATCAGATGAACCTATCAGAATAAGAAAGTACACCAGATGTATTGGATAAACGCATCAGAATAAGAATGTCCACGAGATGGATTCGTGGAACGCATTAGAATAAGAATGTACACGAGATGGATGGGATGAACGCATCAGAACAGAAATGTAGAGGACATGGAAGTGATGAACCTAACAGAATAGGAATGTACAAGAGATGGATTGGATGAGTGTATCAGAATAAGAATGTACACGAGATGGATGGAATGAATGCATCAGAATAAGAATGTACACAAGATCGATTGGATGAACTCATCAGAATAAAAATGTACACAAGATGGATTGGATGACCGCATCAGAATAGGAATGTACACAGGATTAATTGAATGAACGTATCAGAAAAGGAATGTACTCGGGATTGATTGGATGAACGCATCAGAAAAAGAATGTACACAAGATGGATTAGATGAAGCATGAGAAAAAGAATGTACATGAGATGGATTTGATGAACGCATCAGAATAAAAATGTACACAAGATGGATTGGATGAAGGCATCAGAATAAGAATGTACACGAGATGGATTGGATGAACGGATCAGAATAAGAATGTACACGAGATAGATTAGATGAACATATCAGAATAAGAATGTACATGAGATGGATTGCATGCATGAACGTATCAGAATAAGAATCTACACGAGATGGAATGGATGAACGTATCACCATAAGAATGTACACGACATGGAATGGATGAACGTATCAGAAAAAGAATGTACACGAAATCGATTGGATTAACGCATCAGAATAAGAATGGACACGAGATCGATTAGATGAACGCATCAGAATAAGAATGTACATGGGATGGATTTGATGAACGCATCAGAATAAGAATGTACACCAGATGGATTGGATGAACGCATCAGAATAAGAATGTACACGAGATTAATTGGATGAACGTATCAGAATAAGAATGTACACCACATGGAATGGATGAACGTATCAGAATAAAAATGTACACGAAATGGATTGGATTAACGCATCAGAATAAGAATGTACACGAGATGGATTGGTTGAATGCATCAGAATAAGAATGTACACCAGATCTATCGGATTAATGGATCAGAATAAAAATGTACAGGACATAGATTGGATAAACCCATCAGAGTAAGAATGTACACTAGATGGATTGGTTGAATCCATCAGAATAAGAAAGTACACGAGATGGATTTGAAGAACCTATCAGAATAAGAAAGTACACGAGATGGATTTGATGAACCTATCAGAATAAGAAAGTACATCAGATGGATTCGTTGAACGCATCAGAATAAGAATGTACACGAGATGGATTCGATGAACTCATCAGAATAAAAATGTACACAAGATGGATTGGATGACAGCATTAGAATAGGAATGTACACAAGATTAATTGAATGAACGTATCAGAATAAGAATGTACTCGGGATTGATTGGATGAACGCATCAGAATAAGAATGTACACGAAATGGATTAGATGAACGCATGAGAATAAGAATGTACATGAGATGGATTTGATGAACGGATCGGCATAAAAATGTACACAAGATGGATTGGATGAACGCATCAGAATAAGAATGTACACGAGATGGATTGGATGAATGTATCAGAATAAGAATGTACACGAGATAGATTAGATGAACATATCAGAATAAGAATGTACATGACATGGATTCCATGAACATATCAGAATAAGAATCTACACGAGATGGAATGGATGAACGTATCACCATAAGAATGTACAAGACATGGAATGGATGATCCTATCAGAAAAAGAATGTACACGAAATCGATTGGATTAACGCATCAGAATAAGAATGTACATGGGATGGATTTGATGAATGCATCAGAATAAGAAGTACACGAGATGGATTGGATGAACGCATCAGAATAAAAATGTACACGAGATGAATTGGATGAACGTATCAGAATAAGAATGTACACCACATGGAATGGATGAACGTATCACAATAAAAATGTACACGAAATGGATTGGATTAACGCATCAGAATAAGAATGTACACGAGATGGATTGGTTGAACGCATCAGAATAAGAATGTACACCAGATCTATCGGATTAATGCATCAGAATAAAAATGTACAGTACATGGATTGGATAAACCCATCAGATTAAGAATGTACACGAGATAGATTGGTTGAACGCATCAGAATAAGAAAGTACACGAGATGGATTTGATGAACCTATCAGAATAAGAAAGTACACGAGATGGATTCGTTGAACGCATCAGAATAAGAATGTACACGAGATGGATTCGTTGAACGCATTAGAATAAGAATGTACACGAGATGGATGGGATGAATGCATCAGAACAGAAATGTACAGGACATGGAAGTGATGAAACTAACAGTGTAGGAATGTACAAGAGATGGATTGGATGAGTGTATCAGAATAAGAATGTACACGAGATGGATTGGATGAACTCATCAGAATAAAAATGTACACAAGATGGATTGGATGACCGCTTCAGAATGGGAATGTACACAAGATTAATTGGATGAACGTATCATGATCAGAATAAGAATGTACACGAGATGGATTGGATGAACGTATCAGAATAAGAATGCACACGAGATAGATTGGATGAATATATCAGAATAAGAATGTACATGATATGGATTGCATGAACGTATCAGAATAAGAATGTACACGAGATGGATTGGATGAACGTATCACAATAAGAATGTACACGACATCGAATGGATGAACGTATCAGAATAAGAATGTAAACGAGATGGATTCGATGAACGCATCAAAATAAGAATGTACACGAGATGGATTGGATAAACTCATCAGAATAAAAATGTACACATAATGGATTGGATGACCGCAACAGAATAGGAATGTACACAAGATTAATTGGATAAACGCATCAAAATAAGAATGTACACGAGATGGATTGGATGAACACATCACAATAAGAATGTACACGAGATGGATTGGATAGACTCATCAGAATAAAAATGTACACAAGATGGATTGGATGACCGCATCAGAATAGGAATGTACAGAAGATTAATTGGATAAACGTATCAGAATAAGAATGTACTCGGGATGGATTGGATGAACGCATCAGAATAAGAATATACACGAGATGGATTAGATGAACGCATCAGAATAAGAATGTACACGAGATGAATTGCATGAACGTATCAGAATAAGAATGTACACGAGATGGATTTGATGAACGTATCGGAATAGGAATGTACACGACAAGGAATGGATGAACGTATCAAAATAAAAATGTACACAAGATCGATTGGATGAACGCATCAGAATAGCAATGTACACGAGATGGATTGGATGGACGTATAAGAATAAGAATGTACACGAGATGGATTGCATGGACGTATCTGAATAAGAATGTACACGAGATAGAGTGGATGAACGTATCAAAATAAGAATGTACATAAGATGAGTTGGATGAACGTATCAGAATAAGAATGTACACCACATGGAATGGATGAACGTATCAGAATAAAAATGTACACGAAATCGATTGGATTAACGCATCAGAATAAGAATGTACACGACATGGATTGGTTCAACGCATCAGAATAAGAATGTACACCAGATGGATCGGTTTAATTCATCAGAATAAAAATGTACAGGACATGGATTGCATGAACCTATCAGAATAGGAATGTACAAGAGATAGATTGAATGGGTGTATCAGAATAAGAATGGACACGAGATGGATTGGTTGGAGGTATCAGAATAAGAATGTACACGACTTGGAATGGATGAACACATCAGCATAAGAATGTACACGAGATGGATTGGTTGAACGTATCAGAATAAGAATGTACACGACTTGGAATGGATGAACATATCAGAATAAAAATGTACACGAGATGGATTGGATGAACCCATCAGAATAAGAATGTAGACGAGATGGATTGGTTGAACGCATCAGAATAAGAATGTACACGAGATGGATCAGATGAACCTATCAGAATAAGAAAGTACACCAGATGTATTGGATAAACGCATCAGAATAAGAATGTCCACGAGATGGATTCGTTGAACGCATTAGAATAAGAATGTACACGAGATGGATGGGATGAACGCATCAGAACAGAAATATAGAGGACATGGAAGTGATGAACCTAACAGAATAGGAATGTACAAGAGATGGATTGGATGAGTGTATCAGAATAAGAATGTACACGAGATGGATTGGATGAACGCATCAGAATGAGAATGTACACGAGATGGATTGGATGAACTCATCAGAATAAAAATGTACACAAGATGGATTGGATGACCGCATCAGAATAGGAATTTATTATATAGATATCGATGAAATACCAGGATTTATCCGTTGTCTAAAACTTCGTACATTCTACAAAGTGAATATATCATATCCTTCACATGTGAAGATATTACCGTTGCCATGACTACTTTGCTATCAACCAATCACACATTGAGGTCTTAGAGCGCCGTTTCTCAGATCAAAATGGCAGCTTACACCTCGTCGACGAACGAGAAATTTGATATTTTTGACCTTTTTTCCTGCCTTTATGTTAAGTTTTTATTATCAAAAATAGTAGAAAAAGAGAGGAAGCAAAGTGAAGAAGGTTTATCACACTCACTGATAGTGTAGGTGATGAGTTAAGCTTACTTGAAGGAGAAAATAACAGAAGAGAACACCAAAACGAAAAACCTATTACGACCTAAAATCGCTTCAAGAAATGACTTAAAGTTAATTCAGGAAGAGCGTAAAGAAGACAGAGAAATTGAAAATATTACACAAAGTGAACTTAACCCTTATCTAAGCGAATTCATAGTGGCTGCTAGAGCAAAGACATGAAAAGACTACAACCGGTACTCAGAGTTTGAGTCGCTACACAACAAACGGCGATAAGTAAGCTTATATTATGAAAAGTGATAATACAGTGAGCTAAGAATTCCCCCGAGTTCGTTTACGTATGTTTAGATTTATTAACTGTGTTCATATTGTTCATACTGTATTTTTCTTGTTATTATTTAGCGAGGTTAATTCAATCATTATGAATCATTTTAATATTTATCCTCTTTCTATTCATCACAAGATGTTGGCGATGTTTGATAAATAATAAGAAGTTGAAGTTTATTTATTTATCTTGGATATTCCATCGCTATATATATAATAAACAAAATATTACATGGGGGCTTGGAGATACGAATTTTATCTTCTCGTGTTGATGATCTCGCACTCGTTCGCTGCGCTCACTCGTGAGAGATATCATCAACACTCGAAGATAAAATTCGTATCTCCAAGCGCCCATGTAATATCCTCTATGTACACAAGAATAATTGAATGCACGTATCAGAATAAGAATGTACTCTGGATTGATTG
This sequence comes from Anthopleura sola, assembly GCA_023349425.1. Taxonomy (NCBI): domain Eukaryota; kingdom Metazoa; phylum Cnidaria; class Anthozoa; order Actiniaria; family Actiniidae; genus Anthopleura; species Anthopleura sola. The sequence continues at coordinate 644,925 of JALHLI010000035.1, read as the reverse complement.
GATGAACGCATCAGAATAAGAATGTACACGAGATGGATTAGATGAATGCATGAGAATAAGAATGTACATGAGATGGATTTGATGAACGCATCAGAATAAAAATGTACACAAGATGGATTGGATGAACGCATCAGAATAAGAATGTACACGAGATGGATTGGATGAACGTATCAGAATAAGAATGTACACGAGATAGATTAGATGAACATATCAGAATAAGAATGTACATGAGATGGATTGCATGAACGTATCAGAATAAGAATCTACACGAGATGGAATGGATGAACGTATCACCATAAGAATGTACACGACATGGAATGGATGAACGTATCAGAAAAAGAATGTACACGAAATCGATTGGATAACGCATCAGAATAAGAATGTACACGAGATCGATTAGATGAACGCATCAGAATAAGAAGGTACACTGGATGGATTTGATGAACGCATCAGAATAAGAATGTACACGAGATGGATTGGATGAACGCATCAGAATAAGAATGTACACGAGATGAATTGGATGAACATATCAGAATAAGAATGTACACCACATGGAATGGATGAACGTATCAGAATAAAAATGTACACGAAATGGATTGGATTAACGCATCAGAATAAGAATGTACACGAGATGGATTGGTTGAACGCATCAGAATAAGAATGTACACCAGATCTATCGGATTAATGCATCAGCATAAGAATGTACACGAGATGGATTGAATGAACGTATCAGAATAAGAATGTACACGAGATGAATTGGATGAACGTATCAGAATAAGAATGTACACGACATGGAATGGATGGACGTATCAGAATAAAAATGTACACGAAATGGATTGCATTAACGCATTAGAATAAGAATGTACACGAGATGGATTGGTTGAACGCATCAGAATAAGAATGTACACGAGATGGATCGGATTAATACATCAGAATAAAAATGTACAGGAAATGGATTGGATGAACCTATCAGAATAGGAATGTACAAGAAATGGATTGGATGGGTGTATCAGAATAAGAATGTACCCGACATGGATTGGATGAACGTATCAAAATAAGAATGTACACGAGATGGATTGGATGAACGTATCAGAATAAGAATGTACACAAGATAGATTGGATGAATGTATCAGAATAAGAATTTACACCAGATCGATTGGATGAACGTATCAGAATAAGAATGTACACGAGATGGATTCAATGAACGTATCAGAATAAGAATGTACCCGAGATGGATTTGATGAACGTATCAGAATAGGAATGTTCACGACATGGAAAGGATGAACGCATCAAAATCGGAATGTACACGGAATGGATTAGATGAACGCATGAGAATAAGAATGTACATGAGATGGATTGGATGGACGTATCAGAATAAGAATGTACACGAGATGAATTGGATGAAAGTATCAGAATAAGAATGTACACGACATGGAATGGATGAACGTATCAGAATAAAAATGTACACGAAATGGATTGGATTAACGCATCAGAATAAAAATGTACACGAGATGGATTGGTTGAACGCATCAGAATAAGAATGTACACGAGATGGATCGGATTAATGAATCAGAATAAAAATGTACAGGACATGGATTGGATGAACCTATCAGAATAGGAATGTACAAGAAATGGATTGGATGGGTGTATCAGAATAAGAATGTACCCGAGATGGATTGGATGAACGTATCAAAATAAGAATGTACACGAGATGGATTGGATGAACATATCAGAATAAGAATGTACACAAGATAGATTGGATGAACGTATCAGAATAAGAATTTACACGAGATGGATTGGATGGACGTATCAGAATAAGAATGTACACCAGATGGATTGGATGGACGTATCAGAATAACAATGTACACGAGATGGATTGGATGGACGTATCAGAATAAGAATGTACACGAGATGAATTGGATGAACGTATCAGAATAAGAATGTACACGACATGGAATGGATGAACGTATCAGAATAAAAATGTACACGAAATTGATTGGATTAACGCGTCAGAATAAAAATGTACACGAGATGGATTGGTTGAACGCATCAGAATAAGAATGTACACGAGATGGATCGGATTAATGCATCAGAATAAAAATGTACAGGACATGGATTGGATGAACCTATCAGAATAGGAATGTACAAGAAATGGATTGGATGGGTGTATCAGAATAAGAATGTACCCGAGATGGATTGGATGAACGTATCAAAATAAGAATGTACCCGAGATGGATTTGATGAACGTATCAGAATAGGAATGTTCACGACATGGAAAGGATGAACGCATCAGAATCGGAATGTACACGAGATGGATTGGATGGACGTATCAGAATAACAATGTACACGAGATGGATTGGATGGACGTATCAGAATAAGAATGTACACGAGATAGATTGGATGAACGTATCAGAATAAGAATGTACACGAGATGAATTGGATGAACGTATCAGAATAAGAATGTACACGACATGGAATGGATGAACGTATTAGAATAAAAATGTACATGAAATGGATTGGATTAATGCATCAGAATAAGAATGTGCAAGAGATGGATTGGTTGAACGCATCAGAATAAGAATGTACACGAGATGGATCGGATGAATGCATCAGAATAAAAATGTACAGGACATGGATTGGATGAACCTATCAGAATAGGAATGTACAAGAGATGGATTGGATGGGTGTATCAGAATAAGAATGTACCCGAGATGGATTGGATGAACGTAACAGAATAAGAATGTACACGAGATGGATTGGATGAACGTATCAGAATAAGAATGTACTCTGGATTGATTGGATGAACGCATCAGAATAAGAATGTACACGAGATGGATTAGATGAACGCATGAGAATAAGAATGTACATGAGATGGATTTGATGAACGCATCAGAATAAAAATGTACACAAGATGGATTGGATGAACGCATCAGAATAAGAATGTACACGAGATGGATTGGATGAACGTATCAGAATAAGAATGTACACGAGATAGATTAGATGAACATATCAGAATAAGAATGTACATGAGATGGATTGCATGAATACAATACAATACAATACAATACAATACTTTTTATTCACATTTCTATATATATTTATATAATTACATATATGCATATCACTACTGGGGAGGGGTGTGTGAAATTGATGTGAAAGGTATGTGAAACTTTCACAAAATTTTTCACATGGTAAGACATGTGAAATTCCATGTGAAATTCCATGTGAAACGGTGTCATCCTTTTCACATTCTGAAAAGCATGTGAAATTTGTGGGAAAATTGAAAATATTGACATCAGGACACATGTGAAATTCATGTGAAAATTGAAAAACTATATATCAGAACATGTGAATTCATGTGAAAAAGCATGTGAAATCCATGTGAAAATTGAAAAACTACATAGCAGAACATGTGAATTCATGTGAAATTCATGTGAAAATTGAAAAACTACATATCAGAACATGTGAATTCATGTGAAAAAGCATGTGAAATTCATGTGAAAATTGAAAAACTACATATCAGAACATGTGAATTCATGTGAAAAAGCATGTGAAATTCATGTGAAAATTGAAAAACTACATATCAGAACATGTGAAAAAGCATGTGAAATTCGTGAGATTTGAGAAAACAAAATGAAATTTATATAAAAATAATAAAAAACCATGTGAAATCCCTGTCAACCACTTCTGACAAAAAATGTAAAATAAATATATAGGCAATTTAATTTTTAAAATGTAGTAATTATAATGATCAAGATAATCATAATATACATCAATACTCTAAAAATATAATGATTGTATTTAACATCTCTAATTTTAGACAATGGTCTACTTATTAATCCACAATATACTAATGTGATAAATTGGTAATAATAATATATAAATATTAGTATTATTATTAAGTGATGGTCTCACAAATCATCAAAAAAAAAGTCCAATTTTTTTTTGGGAATTCTCCTTCTCTTAGTTGGCAGAGGGTCCTCATCTCTGTCCTCATCATTCATTACTGGGACGTATGCATAACCCTTGTATTGTTTCAATTCATGTTCAGTTGCTGGTGTTTCTGAAATCTGTTGATAGTGCTTTGTGGTTGCCTTTGGCTTGCAATTGGTGGCTGCCTTTGGCTTGGTGGTTGTGTGTGGCTCAATGGTTGCCTGTGGCTCAGTGGCTGCCTTTGGCTTATTAGTAGCTGCCTTTGGCTTATTAGTGGCTGCCTGTGGCTCTGTGGTTGCCTTTGGCTTGGTGGTTGCCTTTGGCTTGGTGGTTGCCTTTGGCTTGGTGGTTGCCTGTGGCTCTGTGGTTGCCTTTGGCTTGGTGGTTGTCTTTGGCTTGGTGGTTGCCTTTGGCTTGGTGGTTGCCTGTGGCTCACTGGTTGCCTGTGGCTCAGTGGTTGCCTTTGGCTTAGTGGTTGCCTGTGGCTCAGTGGTTGTCTGTGGCTCAGTCGTTGCCTTTGGCTTGGTGGCTGCCTTTGGCTTTGGGGCTTTGATCAGCTGGCTTTCAGGCCAGTAAAATATTTGTCCTTGCTAATAATGATAAAAACAATATTAAATATAAACAAAATAGCTATTCACACCTTGAATTGATTGCAGAAGGATTATTGTTATAGTCACCATTTTGCTTCATACAGTTGAATCTGAAGCATTAAATCAATGAACTCATCAACATTTGTTTCCTGGGCATCCGCTTTAAATACATGTCTATGAATTACATTTTTTTTAAACTTATAACTTTGATGTAAAACCTTCTGTGCATGTCTTAGTAAAACTTTCTGTATTAGTTAGATTGAAAACAAGTTCAGATCATCCCAAATTAAGATACCAAAAAAAGATGACTGACACTTGAAACAGTTCAATATGCGATTAGGGAATTCAGGTTTGAGACCTTGTACTAAAAAATACAGCTAGTAACCCAATGGACTTTACATAGTGCTGGAAATTAAAATTTACCTTAATTTCATGAAAGAATTTAGCCCTGTTTAATAAATTTGACAAGGGAATCTCCTCCTGACTGTCTTTATGGTAAGATGACTGCAATACCAGTTTAACAAAGTCGTCTGAAAGGAAATTTTAGATCCAACTAAGTGTTTGTAATAATAGTGTTAATTACAAGAACATGTACATGTACAGATAAAGGGCAAACAGTATATCTGTGAAATAAAAATTACTAAATTGCACTAAATAGTGCTAATTAAACAATAGAAAACAAAGGATTAGTACAAATTATTAAATTAGAGCAATTTTGTTATACTAAAATTTCAGTCATATTGTTTGCACTATACTTCATCATGTGTTGAATAAATGTAATTTGAAAATTTAAAAAAAGCTTCAATGAAATACCACAGTGAAATCAAAATACCAAATTTCCCCCTGTATATTGTATAAATTAAGCCATGCTAAAATCATAAATAAATTGCATTTTTCACATGTAAACCACACATAATTACATCAAAATTTTCACAGTTAACAAATAATTCCTATTTCACATTTTAGTATTTTCAATTTCTCATTGCATGGCTCTTGGGTTCATCCACATACCATGTCTTGTAGAATGCTTTACATATGTTGCCCTTCCAATCTTTTTTTCGCCATGCATCACTTGAAGTATATCCCTGAAAATAATCATTTGCTGACTTTTTACATGACAGACTTAAGGTAATTTGAATTTTGAAACATTTCACTTACGAGGGGCTAAAACGAAACCCAGTTTCTTCATCTACAATTTGAAGCTTTTCTTCAATGATGTGGATGGTTGGATTTTCTACCTCTTTGTGATCATCATACTTTGGTCTGTCACAGGCATCTGGTATGTACTTCTTAATCTGGAAATACCATAAATAACCATGAACACATAATTAATAATAAGCCACACTTGTGTACAATTAATTAAGTTACATGTAAGATTTTAATATTACAGGGGGATAGAGCAGATTTCGTATGAATGGGAAACTGACCGTAATACTTACTACACCGTTATTACAGTATTGACAGTAATTTACAGTACTTTAGCCTAGAGTGAAAATTGCCCAATCAGAAATCTGAGTTACGGTCCTTAATTACTGTCATGGTATGGTCAGCCTCCCACTCATACGAAATTCTCTCTATACATGTAATATTTGATTTACCGTCTTAGCGTGTTTCCAAAACTTGGTATTATTTAGCTGATTTCTGCGGTATCTTAAACTTTCCGCTAGTCTTTTTGTTATCTCTTTCCTTTCATAGGCCCCATCAAGCTGAGGAAAAGTAGTGATGACCTGAGGAAAGAAATACACTATCAATGAATTCAATCATTTTTTTTATTATTATTATTATTTCTGATATTCAAGATTGTTTTAATCTTTCGTAGTAAATTTTCATTCAACAAAGTTTTGGTTTTTTAAATAAAAAGACAAAAGAGGCACAAAAAATACCATGAGTGCCTGCTCAAGGTTGAAATTCGCGGCATTGTCTAACATTGTTGACTAGGGTTTTTTGTTTACAAATACGCTTGAACAATGTGTTGTAAGCTTAAATTAAAACTTTCTGTCAAATTTAAACCCAAAATATACACTTTTCAAGTAGAATAGTGCTCTGAAAGGAGAAAAATAAGTAAAATTCGAGGAAATACCTTTGCTAAATGCTAGAGTAAGTTTGCCGAAAATATTTTTCGACGAAGCAACTTCCAGCCAGTCAGATCGAAAAGTGGCGAAAACTACGGCCCGAAAACAGTCTGGTTTCACTTAGGAATGAAATAAAAAGGTTCCTAAACAATCCCTCAAATAACAAAATTATGAAACTTACCCAGGATGTGAGGTTTGCTCTGTCGTAGATGTGGAAAAGAAGTTAAAAAAGGTCTGACAAAATCCAGTGTTGTTTTTGAAATAGAGCTTGCACGATCCAAAGTTGTGAACAATAACGTATACATCTTGAGGAACTGTCACTTCTGTTTGAATTTTAAGTCGGATTTCCCAAACCTTTTTGTATAATGTTGATGTTTACATCCTTTTTATATATTTTTTCTAAGACAATTTTGTGAAAACTGCTTTGTCAGACTCTGCTTCTTTGTGAATGAGAAAAAGTACGACGAATGTGATTCTCTTATTTGCCATAGTTTGGAGAATCTCAATTTTGATCAGAAAATAAAACGTTCTATGACTCTACTGGTGAAATAGAGCACGCGGAATGTTGGGAGAAACAAGAGAAAAGTTCAAAAATCACGAGCCGGAGGCGATAAATTATATTATATTAATATAATAAAATATTAAATATCATAATTTTTTTCTTAATGTTAATCTTTTTTATAATACTTCTTTGTTGTCTTCCATTATTTTCACTCACACATTTGAAGAATTTCTCCATCTGTTTTGGGGTGACATCTTTGATCAATGGTGGATTTTTCCATATGCCTGTCTTGAATGCACTTTCCCTCAAAGTATACTACAATGGATTAAATAAGTCAGTTCTCGATCATGAGCAATTCATTCGTGTCACTAGCTAGAAAGAGTGTATTAAGATTTTTTTTTATATGTTTCATCATCACCGAAAGAAAATGGCGCCAAAAATCGACTCAGCCCCATTCACACCAAAACTTGTTTAGTTAAACATGGTTCTTATTTCTTTTTTAAACTTGAGAAACCAAAAAGCTAGAAATATCAAGCTATCTGAAATATGTTTCGAGCAAGATAAAGGAAAGCTTGCTTATTTTTTTTTTTTCATAAAAGGTTTGCAGTGTCAGTAGATAATTTTCTAAACCTTTGGCCTCGGTGTGAATGGGGCATAAGAGTCTAAATGTGGTCTAGCCTTGCCAACCAAAAAATATCACACACCTGTAAAATGTAAACCTACATAAGCAATGTTTAATAAAGAATACAAATCAGCACCTACATATACGTACCTAGCCTGTAGGAAACGTTTTTTTTTTTAGGTAGTATTAAGCTTACTTACACAGAATATCTGTTGTGCTTCTGTAGATTTCTGATTCCGCTTCCTCTTTGATAAGAGCTCTTCTGCCGTATACTTTGGTTTAGATTTGCGACTTTCAATCACACTTTCCACGCTTTCATTAGAGGGTAAACTTGTGGTATCATGATCGAGAACTTCAAATAACTCTTCATCGTCATTTGAATCAGACGTCATATTAAGCAGTCCTTCTTTCTTGTGCCCGCCGTCAGCTTTGTCTTTCCCATGGACTGGTATTTGGACATTAGACGCCGCTAACAATGTGGCAACTAAAGCTGGATTTTCAGTAATAAACTTTAAAATGCTATCTTGCGATTGCTTTTCCATCGTAAATTCTAGAGTAAAAGGTCTTCTTCAGCAGCACAGGCTTGTACTAGTAGAACGCGCGCTTTTTTCAAGTCAACCAAGTAACGTGATCAAGTGACCGCGGACTTTGAACCTCACGTGTCCACTTACCCTTTTATGGTGGTTGCATGTGATCACTTTGTGTTTGCATCAGTCACCAGGCCTTCTTTAATTTGCAGCCAGCTTTGTAAAGTCTGTAAACTGCTCGCAGAATCGAAGATGTAGTTTTACTAGTAATGCCTTTCTCAATTCAGCATTTACGTGAGAAAAATAAATTCATCCAAAGAAAGAGAAGAGCCAAAATACCATGTCCTTGCAATGTTTGCAATGGCAAAAGATGGATGTCCTCCACAGTGATAAAGCGGCATGAAGAATCGTTTGGACGATCAAAGCAACTGTCTGATTATGATGATGAACCTGATGAATTGCAACCCACCAGTGCTAAAAACACGAAACAAAATGACTCTACATCTACATCAATTCACCTGGATTTCTCTTCTTCAGCTGATGAAGGTGAAAATGGCACTACCACACGTACACTTAAAGAAGAAATTCATATAAATGCGAACAGTGCGTCCTCTTGCCATGATCATGATGAAGTTGGATACCAAGAATCCACCGATGAACCAAACACAGTTGTAAATGATTCAGAAATTGGATCGTCTAAAGGAACGTATAGTAGTATTGATAACATTAATGACAGTGATATCAGTCACAGTGCCTGGGATGACAGTGCTAGTACTAGTGAATCGGATGATCATGAAGATACAGAAAACTCTAGAACTGACATTTATGCAAGTGAAAAGGCTTTGCTACCTCTCTTCGAAGGTAGTAGTGTTACTGTTCTTCAAGTTCTTGCTGGTTTCTTTGCATGGTTTACCGAACACCCGTCAACTAGTAAATCTGCCTTGAATGACCTATTGATTTTAAACAAAAACATCTTGCCTGTTCCAAACAATCTCCCAAGGACTTATGAAGAGGCTTATCAATTTGTAAAGCCCTTCTTACTTACATCGAAAGTATACCATGTTTGTAAAAATGATTGCATAATATACCGAAAGACAGGTCGTTATGACTACTCCAAACTAAAAACTTGTCCAGTTTGTGGATCTCCAAGGTATTTTAGTGGTGGCACCCAGCCAGTCAGGACTTTCCATTACTACCCATTAGGACCACGCTGGAAGCGAATGTATGGCAATGCCAGAATTTCAGAAATCCTGCAAAAGCATGCAAATAGGAAAGGAAATTCTGATTCGAGCATAATGACTGATGTCCAAGACAGTCCAGCATGGAAAGCAGCCTTTGATACTAAAGGATTTTCTATGGGAGACCAAAGAGGGGTGGCATTACAATTGTCAACAGATGGAGTCAATCCTTTTAGTTCAAACAAGGTGGTACACTCAATGTGGCTAATTATGCTAAGCATGTTGAATCTTCATAAAAGAGTAAGAAACTTGTTTGGAAATTTTATGTTGGCTGGTATTATCCCAGCCCAGGCAGGAGGATCTGAACCTCTCTCACTGGATCCCTACTTAGAAGTTGTTGTAGATGAGCTTCTAGAACTTTCTGGTGTTCCATTCCATGACAGCTTGGCAGGATCTTCATTTGAGTTCAAAGTCACAATACTCAATTATGTCCTTGATTTTCCTGGTTTAGGTACATATATTTCTACTTATTATTACATTAATTACATAATCTTGTTTTTCTCTCTCATGCCTACCCATGTATTATTTCAACAGCTTTTTTGAAAACAAACAAGCAAACAAACAAAAACAAAAAAATCTTAGTGTATTTCCCATAATCTCTGATATACTTTGATATGTACAGTATAATGTATTGCAGGGAAAATGATAAAATGTCTGTCTATCCATGAATGATTTATTTTAGGTAAGACATTCCATGCTGCCAGTCCCACTGCATTGCAAGCATGTATGTGGTGTGATTTAAGAGGTAATTAATATGCAGTTATTAATATGTTTTATTTTTAATGATATATAGTGTGCCCTGCAACAGAAAATGCCTTAAGATTAAGCTAGTGTTTTGGTGGCCGTAATGAATCTAATGGCTTGATAAAGTTTTAGGGCTCAGAGATATCGATTGAGCCTATTGGCTGAACTCTATAATATAGTATCATCTTGGAAATGTGCTTAGCACTTGATTCGATTGATTTTATTGATCGAAAGCTACCAAAACACTTCTTTAAAATGAAGCCTTTAGATTTGTCCACTACATTAATACTGGTATTAATTTTAATTGTAGGGATCTCGATACCATCCTTGGACAAAGTGGTTTTCCTGGGGAACAGACGGTTTCTTCCAAGTAATCATGAATTGCGCAAAAACAGAAGAAATTTCCCTTGGAATCAAAAGGAAGAATCCCCTACCCCTGAACAGACCATTAGTGAAGATCTTCTCTGGGATGCTGTCACTCACAGCAAAGCACCTAACAAAACCCAAGCTGCAAATATTACCAAAGCAACTGGCTCAAAGGGGGTTAATTGCTTCATGCTATTACCCGATCATGATCGCCCCAAGCAAGCTTTCCCTGACATGATGCACACTTTAAGAAATGTGGTGGTATCATTTTTTGACCTCATCACAGGAAGAGGAGACGCAGTAAAGGTGCGAAATGGTGAAAAAGTAAATAGATTCAAAGAGTGTTGGGTGAATGGAAATGATTCAAACACAGGTGAGTTAAGGTGCACTGGACAAACTTGTAGTCATGCAAATAACATTCAATTATTTTCTATGTGTAGTTTCAAAAATTTGCATTCATCATTGATTGAATCTCATTGAAAAGATTTTTAGGAAATTAAATTTTGGAATATTATAGTGTTACTGAGAGAATTGCAATGAGTAAAAAAATAGTTTTCAAGGATATATAGAGTGAAATGTCTATAAAACAGTTTGTACCATCGCTTGCTGGCAACCATGACAGGAGACAACAATAGAGCCTCTTCTCCCCTGAGAAACTAATTGCCTTCTAATGTACTTAAACCAGATTAGAACAGATTCAGGTGTTGAAAACAAAACAAAAAAAACAAAAAAAGAAAGAAAGAAAGAAAAATAAAGAAATAAACAAATATGTAACTTTATTAACCTGCCAACTTCCTAGCCAGACACAATTGGAGCAATTGGGAAGACTCAGACCCACACTCACCACCCCTAAATTAAATGTTTTAATCACTTCTTTCTTGTTTGTTTGTTTATTTCTTTGTTGTTTTTGTTTTTGTTTTTTTTTGTTTGTGATTTTTACCTTAATTATTGATGTATACATCTTTTAGGAAAAGCTCTGCCTCCAGCACCATTTGTACTTTCGAGAAAGGATATAAAGATAGCAGATGAACGTGCAAAAGGAATTTATGTTCCAACTGGATATGGCTGGAAGCCATTCCCAATCTTCTCCAAGAAAACATATTTAAAGTGTCATGACTGGAAGCAGGTATGATTGATGTAAACTTGTGTTGTCTCTATCACTTCTATGTAATATATATATATATATATATATATATATATATATATATATATATATATATATATATATATATATATATATATATATATATATATATATATATATATATATTGCAATATTATTGTCTCTACACCACAAGAGGTGACATAATGTACGACATTCATTTAATTAGTTGTTGCCATAGATATTTAGCATTGTTTACAGTAGATTAAGGATGCCTGTACATTCAAACCATTATTAAAATGACGTCTTCATAATATTGATCTTTTAATATATACTGCTCAGTATTGCAATTGTAATATTCAATATTTTCAGCTTGCAGTGGATGGAATATTGAAGTACTGTCTAAGAGGTCTTCTAGGAGAACAACAGCGGAATACATTTTTTGAACTTTTAGATGTTCTTTCCAAAATGTGTAGTGATGTCCAAGATCACAAGGAACTTCAAAGCCTGCAAATGGATACAAACCTCGTATTGGCAAAGGTGGAAAGAGACTTTCCAGTAAGCATTCAGGTGAGACTTTTCATAAAATTAAAGGCCCACTAATCACAAATTACAAAGAAATGTAACTGAGGAGCAATGTTTGCTGTTGAGTTTAATACATCACTGCCTTCATTAAAAATCGGTAAGGATGTTATAACTTTCCACCAAAATATCCAGAAAAAAACTTTATACGTTGGTTATTGGATCTTAAAAGATTATTTCAATAAAGTTTAAGCTCAATTAAATTTCAGTCGATTTTCGTTCAAGTGGCCCTTTAAAAATAGGATTTTATAATAACGTGTGACCTTCACTCTGCTGTATGTGGTTATGCAACTATGAAATTGTTATGCATATTGGCAATTAGTAATCAGTAGGATGATTATCAATACCTACTAGAACCAAGTGAAACAGTACTGTAATATAAATGGAAACTAGTGAGTAAACTAGTCTAGGCTGCGCCGGTGTGTATAATATAGAATAACCAAAAAGGAAATTTGTAACACCATATAAAAAAAACCCTAAACTGCAGTATTAATAAATAATAAATAAACTAAGTACTGTTATTACTATTTTACATTGAGGTATTTATAATTACTATTTCTAGAACATAAGTCTGCACATTCTCCACCACATTATCGATGGAATTAAGTTGTATGGGCCAGTACATAGCTGGTGGATGTTCAGTCAAGAACGTTTTAATAGTTGGATCTGTCAACGTGTTAAAAATCGAAGATATCCTGAAGCAACCATCATGACAACATACAAGGTAATACAAACTGTACATATTTTACCTACGTCACCTACATAATATTTTAGCTTTGACTACAACAAGGGCAGTACCTTCCACATCTGAAATGTTCATATTAATTTTTTGAACACAAACACTGAAACTTCATTACCGCATGTAATATGTACTTGTGCACACACCTGCACCCTTAGACTCCTTGATGTAAATTGCAGATCAAGTGTGTGTAGTTAAATTTTGTTGGCAAATGTATGAATCTCTTTCAGATATTTGATTGGGTTCAATTTATGCGTCTTTCTGGCCAACTCCAATTGCTGAACACTGGTAATTCTGGTGAAGGAAATTCTGAGCATTTGACATGTATGAAAAATGATGTGTACCAGCTGTCACAGCAAGAGCGAGAGACTGTTCAGCAACTTACAGCAAGTAAGCTTCCATCAAATATGACTGCTAAAAGGTACTTCTCCTTGAGATGTGAATGCCAGAGAACTGGAAAGGAGATACTATACAAGGCTGAGGAATTGTCATTTTCCGACTCAGTGGTGATATTAAATACTAATAGACATCTTCCTAAAGTAGGTGTTGTGAAGCATTTTATCTCACTGGTGGGCCTTGATACATCATGTTTTATCACTCTGAAAGTTTTCAGAACAACTCAGTTTGATAAAGACAGTGGCCTTCTTTTTGTTAGCACATCTAATTTTGATGAACAAACTGTTTACCCACGAAACATTTCAGGGCCTTGTGTCACTGCTGTTGATTCTCAGCCAAATATTTTGTGGGTAATTAATGCTCACAGAGGAAATTTAATCATGTGATCCCAAATATAAAAACTGAAATTACCAACAATTTCACTGCTATGTGCCCGACTTGAAGTTTGAAGTTTATGACTTACAGAAATTATTGCCAGTGTGCAAGTCCAGACTAATTAATGAGTTTTTTCCCTTTTTGTAAATATTTGAGAATAATAGTACTACAGAACTTGAGTTATGTTGATTCAAATAACATGTAAATAAACATTTTAACATTTTTCATGCTTTATTTTATATTCTTTTAGCCATTTTTAAATATCTCTGTGCATGTTGTATCTGTATGTAACAGTTGATTGTCATATATTTCTACCTGTACATGTATCATATACCCTTTGAACTTAATTTTGACAATTTTGCAAGCAAAGAAAACTAAAAAGACGTTTCACATGTTATTCCACATGCTGGAATGTCTCTTGAAGTTTTTCACATGCATGCATGTGAAAGTATCAGGAAAAATTTGACATGATATACTTCACATGCTTGAGTGTCTTTTTTTTTTCTTCACATGTATGTGAAATTATCCAAAACATTTCACATGTTATTCCACATGCGCTGGAATGTCTCTAGAAGTTTTTCACATGTACGTGAAATTATCTAAAACATTTCACATGTTATTCCACATGCTGGAATGTCTCTTGAAGTTTTTCACATGCATGTGAAAGTATCAGGAAAATTTGACATGATACTTCACATGCTTGAGTGTCTTTTTTTTTTTTTTCACATGTATGTGAAATTATCCAAAACATTTCACATGTTATTCCACATGCTGGAATGTCTCTTGAAGTTTTTCACATGCATGTGAAAGTATCAGGAAAATTTCACATGATACTTCACATGCTTGAGTGTCTTTTGGTTTTTTTTCACATGCATGTGAAATTATCCAAAAAATTTCACATGTTATTTCACATTACATAAAATTTCACATGAAAGTTTTCACTTGTTATTTCACATGCTAACAATTTTCACACACTTTTCAAATAGTATTCACATCAATTTCACATATCTCTTCCCAGTAGTGTATTTTGCTTATATATATATATATATATTTTACTATTTTTTGTTTTGTTTTTTTAAGCAGAAATATAGTTATGTTTTTTGAAATGTTCAGTATCTAAATTAACCGTTAGGTTTTCTAGTTAGATACTAACATTATGAGTTACATTTAGATGAGCTAGTACACACAACAATAATAAATATAATAAATATAACAATTTACATAACTTTATAAAGAAAGAAAGAAGTATACATGTTGAATTTTAAATAAGATTAGGAGAGTTGAGAAATATTTGATTAAGTTATTTTACCAGATGCTTTAAATTTCTTTCGAGGAATTCTGGAGTTCTAACAAAAATATTTTGAGTTTCTTAGCAAATGACTGATGAGCACTAATTTGTTTTAAAGGTAGTGGCAGTTCTTTCCATAAATCTGCTGCCATTGCAGCAATTGATTGTTTGCCAATATTGGTTCTGAATTTCATTTTGTAGATATTATTTTTGGATGCATATCTAGTATTATATGAGTGAACTTCTTTTGCATATTTGAAATAGCTTTCAAATATATCTGGCAACTGCTTTTTGTGCCATTTGTGAATAAAGTTTAGAGCCTGTAATTTGTAAATATTATGTAATGTTAATATATCAAGTAAGTTTAGTAATGGTAGTGCATTTGGAGTATTTTTACCATATAGAGTAGTAAAAAACATGACTCTAGCAATATGATTTTGTTTTATTTGTAGTTTTTTTAAATGAGTTTTGTAGGTACTTCCCCAGGCGACTATGGCGTATGATATATATGGATAAATCAGATTGTAATATAGCTGCTTCAGTTGTTTTAGTGAGATGTAGTGTCTCAGCTTATAGAAAATACCAATACCCCTTGAAATTCGTGAGCAAATGAAAGAGATATGATATTTCCAAGATATTGTATCATCAATCATTACACCTAGGTATTTTATATGGTCCTTTTTTTCCAATGAGGTAAAGGTTCCATCATCATTATATATTTTTATATCTGGAGAGTATGTAAGTTTTTTCCAAGGAGACTTGATGATCATAAAGTTAGTTTTTTTTAGATTAATTGATAGTTTGTTTTGGTTACACCATTCTTTGACTTTGATTAGCTCTTCATTTACTAAGGATTCTAATTCAATAATACTGGTAGAAGAAGCAAATATATTTGTATCGTCTGCGAAGAGTCTGAAGGACAGTTTATTAGAGCAATTTGATATGTCATTAATGTATAAAAGAAATAGTATAGGTCCTAAGGAACTGCCTTGTGGAATTCCACAGAGTACTGATTGCTTGGATGAGCTTATACCATCTATTGTTACATATTGTTGTCTATTGTTTAGATAATTAGAAAACCAGTTTAGTTCATCTCGTGTACATTCTTATTCTGATGCGTTCATCCAATCCATCTCGTGTACATTCTTATTCTGATGCGTTCATCAAATCCATCCAATGTACATTCTTATTCTGATCCGTTCATCTAATCGATCTCGTGTACATTCTTATTCTGATGCGTTAATCCGTATCAGAATAAGAATGTACACCACATGGAATGGATGAACGTATCAGAATAAAAATGTACACGAAATGGATTGGATTAACGCATCAGAATAAGAATGTACACGAGATGGATTGGTTGAACGCATCAGAATAAGAATGTACACCAGATCTATCGGATTAATGCATCAGAATAAAAATGTACAGGACATGGATTGGATGAACCTATCAGAATAGGAATGTACAAGAGATAGATTGGATGGGTGTATCAGAATAAGAATGTATCCGAGATGGATTGGATGAACGTATCAGCATGAGAATGTACACGAGATGGATTGAATGAACGTATCAGAATAAGAATCTACACGAGATGGAATGGATGAACGTATCACCATAAGAATGTACACGACATGGAATGGATGAACGTATCAGAAAAAGAATGTACACGAAATCGATTGGATTAACGCATCAGAATAAGAATGTACACGAGATCGATTAGATGAACGCATCAGAATAAGAATGTACATTGGATGGATTTGATGAACGCATCAGAATAAGAATGTACACGAGATGGATTGGATGAACGCATCAGAATAAGAATGTACACGAGATGAATTGGATGAACGTATCAAAATAGGAATGTTCACGACATGGAAAGGGTGAACGCATCAGAATCGGAATGTACACGAGATGGATTGAATGGACGTATCAGAATAAGAATGTACACGAGATGGATTGGATGGACGTATCAGAATAAGAATGTACACGAGATAGATTGGATGAACGTATCAGAATAAGAATGTACACGAGATGAATTGGATGAACGTATCAGAATAAGAATGTACACGACATGGAATTGATGAACGTATTAGAATAAAAATGTACACGAAATGGATTGGATTAACGCATCAGAATAAGAATGTGCACGAGATGGATTGGTTGAACGCATCAGAATAAGAATGTACACGAGATGGATCGGATGAATGCATCAGAATAAAAATGTACAGGACATGGATTGGATGAACCTATCAGAATAGGAATGTACAAGAAATGGATTGGATGGGTGTATCAGAATAAGAATGTACCCGAGATGGATTGGATGAACGTAACAGAATAAGAATGTACACGAGATGGATTGGATGAACGTATCAGAATAAGAATGTACACTACATTGAATGGATGAACGTATCAGAATAAGAATGTACACGAGATGGATTTGATGAATGCATCAAAAAAAGAACGTACACGAGATGGATTGGATGAACGCATCAGAATAGGAATGTACACGAGATGGATAGGATGGACGTATCAGAATAAGAATGTACCCGAGATGGATTGGATGAACGTAACAGAATAAGAATGTACACGAGATGGATTGGATGAACGTATCAGAATAAGAATGTACACTACATTGAATGGATGAACGTATCAGAATAAGAATGTACACGAGATGGATTTGATGAATGCATCAAAAAAAGAACGTACACGAGATGGATTGGATGAACGCATCAGAATAGGAATGTACACGAGATGGATAGGATGGACGTATCAGAATAAGAATGTACACGAGATGGATTGGATGAACGTATCAGAATAAGAATGTACACGCGATGGATTGGATGAATGCATCAAAATAAGAAGGTACACGAGATGGATTGGATGAACGCATCAGAATAAGAATGTACACGAGATGGATTGGATGAACGTATCAGAATAAGAATGTACACGAGATAGATAGGATGAACGTATCAGAATAAGAATGTATACGAGATGGATTCCATGAACGTATCAGAATAAGAATGTACACGAGATGGATTGGATGAATGTATCAGAATAAGAATGTACACGAGATGGATTGGATGAACGTATCAGAATAAGAATGTACACAAGATGGATTGGCTGAACGTATCAGAATAAGAACGTACAGGACATGGATTGGATGAGGCTATCAGAATAATAATGAACAGTTCTAGGGCACCACAACTGGGTTTCAGTGCCCTCACAATCACGAAACAATAAAACTAGTAACGAAAGCAAAAACTAATTGAAACTAGATATGAAAGCCAATTATAAATAGACTAAAGATAAAACGATAATAAATAAAACTTAACGAAATTCAAACTCATAAAGAAAGTTGGAAAGTTGGATAGTTCCGTCACATAACGCCGATAACGGGAGACCCGGAACGACCGATCCAAGGATAACAGGAATCGACGATGTCACAATTACCAACAGGTCTCAGACCGACCACCCCAGATCCCCTGCCACGAACGCCAACCGAAACAGGCGTACAAGAAAAGTACGTAATAGGGATAGGCATAAATAAATACTAATATAAATAGAACTCAGCTATAAATAAGCAGGCTAGGTATATATAGACTATAGGTTAAATAAGTAAGTCTTTAGTCCCTTCTTGAAAGCATCGACAGAAGGTGAGTGTCGTAAGTGTTTAGGTAGATTGTTCCACAAGCGCGGCGCACACACTGAGAAGGCTTTTCCAGCATAGTTCTTGGTCCTGAAGTTAGGGGTCTTGAGTTTCATGTTATCTTCAAAGTTGGAACGCAAAAGACGAGGTGGTTTCTGTGTGGTTAAGAGTTCAGAGATGTATTTCGGTGATAATGCGTTCAAAGCCTTGTATGTTAAGACAAGTATCTTGAAGATAATGCGCTTATCAATCGTTAACCAATGCAGCTTACGAAGTACTGGTGTGATGTGCTCTCTCTTCTTTGTTTTAGTGACCAATCTTGCGGCTGAATTCTGTATCCGTTGAATCTTTGAGATTTCTTTGTCAGGGAGGCCAATCAGTAGACTGTTGCAGTAGTCGAGACGTGAGGTAACAAAAGCGTGGACCAGTTGTTTGGTACAAGTTGCATCTAGGTAACTACGTATACGACTAATCCGTTTCAGCGCCAGGATCGCAGATCTACAGAAACTATTTACTTGTGAAGACATCTTTAGATGTTGATCAAGGATTACTCCGAGGTCACATGCTGTAGGACTGAGCTCTACCAGTTTATCATTCAGCAGTACTTCCAATATTGGTTCAGTAGATATGAACCGTGATCGGAAGTGGACAGCTTCAGTTTTAGAGGCGTTGCATACTAGCTTGTTTTTCACCATCCATAGCATAAGATCTTTAGCACAGCATACTAGCTTATCCATAGTGATTAATTCTTCGGTCTTTTCAAAGGTGACATACATCTGGGTGTCATCTGCATAGAGCATTGGGTGTAGGCCATGTGCTCGTATGATGTCTTCAATTGGAGAGATATAAAGTGAGAAGAGCAACGGTGCCAGAACAGAGCTTTGGGGAACACCACAATTAACTCGAGAGATTTCAGACTGCGAATTGCTAATGACAATTGACTGAGTACGATTGTGTAGATAAGACTTGATCCACTTGAGCACACTTCCACTAATCCCAAAGCTATCATGGAGTCTAGTTGTTAATATATCATGGTCTATTGTGTCGAACGCTGACGAAAGGTCCAACAAAACCAGTATCACTTCTTTATGAGTGTCCAGAGCAATATTGATATCATTACATACCCGGATTAGAGCAGTCTCGGTGCTGTGGTTGGCCCTATAGGCTGACTGCATCTCAGAGTGAAGACCATTTTGGCTAAGATATTCATTGATCTGGCTGGTGGCCAATCGTTCAAGAGTTTTCGAGAGAAAGGAAAGATTTGTAATAGGCCTGTAGTTCTTCAAGATTTCGGGATCGATTGATTCGAGGAAATACCAAACCATGATTCAAAGAGGCGGGAAACTCTCCCAAAGCGAAAGAAAAGTTCACTATGGATGTAACTGGGCTAGAGATTTTGTCGGTGAACAGTGTCAGCAGTGATGACGGTAGAGGATCAAGAGAGCATGACTTGGATGGCGATTTTAGAATTAAAGTCCTCACATCCACTTGGGAGACTATATCAAACTCAGGTAACGAACAGGATGGAGTTCCAGCTGGAAGGGAACATGACATGTGCTGGTCAGTAGATTTGATTTCTGACCTCAGGTTGTCGATTTTCTCAGAGAAGAAGTTCATAAACTTGTTAGCGAGATCTTGAGGTGATGTATGGGTAGGGAGAATCGATAGACCCTTAGGCTTGAACAAACCATCAATAAACTTAAACAGCTGACACTGATCGGAATTTGATATCTTATCCTTGTAGTAACACTGTTTGGCTTCTTCAACTGCTTTATAATATTCGCTTGATTTTTCCATGAAAATCTGTTTGTGCACCTCCAGGCCAGAAGACAGCCAATATCTTTCGTGGCGACGTTTCACACGTTTCAGATCTCGTAGTTGATCCTTATACCAAGGAGAATGGGGTCTGCTGGTAATAGCCTTATTCAGTACTGGTGCATGAGTATCAAGCAGATTGCTTAGATCATTTTGGTATTGACTAACAAGTTCTAGCAAGTCAGATGATGGATTACAAAGTAAAGGCAATGTTGAGATGTCGTTGGCGAATTTCGGAAGATCAATTTGCTTAATTTTTCGCTGTTTGATTGAGATCTTCATGTTTTTTGGACGTGGAATGTCTAGTTGACATGTAACAACAGCATGATCAGATGGTAGTGCCATAGATGTAGTAATAGCGGAGACTGGATTATTTTCAGAGCCAGCGATGATCAAGTCCAGTGTATGACCCTTTACATGGGTTTGTGAATTAACGTGCTGTTGAAGAGAAGCAGAGTCCAGTAGATCCTTAAAGAACTCGGCGTCTTGGTTGCTTGTTTCCATATGTAAATTAAAATCACCAGTGATAAGGCAGGTACCCTGAAAAGCAGCAAGATCTTCCAGGAGAGAGGAAAATTCGTCGAAAAACATTGAGGGGGTGAGCTTGTTTCTCGAGGAAGGAGGAGGCCTGTAGACGGTTATTATACGCAGTATTCTGTTTCCGGAATTAACATTCATGTCAAGGCATTCCATTGCTTTATATTCTGGTGTGGGATTTTTGACAATCGTAAAGCCCTTGTGCACGATAACTGCAACGCCACCACCATTTCTACATTTCCTTGGCACGTGTAGGATGTTATGACCAACCAATGTGTTGGAAATATCTGCAATAGGCCTATTGTCACGCTCATCACCATTTAACCAGGTTTCCGTGATTGCCATAATATCAATGCGATTTGATATTACAAAATCACACAGAGCAGTAGTCTTGTTGTTGATAGAGCGAGCATTCCATAGAGCAAAAGAAGCCTTTGGGGAGTACGAGGTGGGAATGCACTTGTCAGTAGAAATGGAAATCAGATCGTAAAGGTTGACTCGTTGTTTTATGCCCACTTGGGAACGTCGTTCAGCTATTCGTACAGGAATATGCAGATTCTGGTTATCTTTACGACGAAGTCCACCACGACAGCCCCGATGTTTCCTTGAAATCCCAAGGTTCTTGATGTGCACGACGGCGTCAGTTGAAAGTCTCGGCAGAAGTCCGGTCTCAGAAGCACAACGATTGATCTCCTTCATGTAGACTTGAGTATAAGAGCGAATTGAATGACCAAACCATTTTTCAGTTGGCGCTCGACGAAAAGTTGAAAATAATAAAGATAATGCTAAACTTGAATAACCAAACTTCATGATTCATAAGAATGAAAGATTAGAATGCTTATCTGCTAATGGAAAAATACTGTAGAATCACGGTAATGAAGAAACTAATCAAAACTTGAGGAGCAAAAATATTGTGTGCAGCCAGTGAGGCGCAACGTCATATTTCATACATGAAAATATATTTCAATAAAAATGTACACGAGATGGATTGGATTGGTGTATCAGAATAAAAATATGCACGAGTTGGATTGGATGAACGTATCGGAATAAGAATATGCACGAGTTGGATTGGATGAACGTATCAGAGTAAGAATGTACACGAGATGGATTGGATTGGTGTATCAGAAAAACATGGGTGGGATGAACCCTTTTCGATAGCATATTGATTTCCAACAAGTAATTTTGAGATGTGAAAGAAGGAAGTTTTAGGCGATGACAGTTGTTTAAATATGCTTAACATAAGCCGCTTGTTGCTCATCTGGAAAGATCGAGGTACGAAGTCGAATCTTTTCCGGAGTTGAAGAGTGTAAGTCGAAGACTAAGTACCCATAGGGTTGTTGATAGCATCTTCATAACTTTCCATCACGTATTTCGTAGAGCGGGGAAAAGCTTGTATAGTATAGAGACTCCTAAAGAATCTCTAGGGTGTTTGAAAGTCACGATATAGTGGGTATTCAGAGAAATCGTCCTCGAATATTTTCCCGGTGGAAAAAGAAAAAAAACATTTTCAGTCCAATAGTTTTTTCCAGAAAACGTCGGACCACATACTTGAATGTTTGTCGGGTGTTTAAACGTGACATGCATACTGACAGCTAGTTGATTGTGAACTAACTCATCGTCTAATGTACGGAGATATTTATCTTTCTTTGAACAAAGTTTTGCCTCTTGTAAATAAAATCTTCTTTCTTCACTACTCAATAAATGCACATCTGCTAAATGATTTGAAAGTTTTACTAAATTTGTTTTTGAACACCCCGGAACGGGACAATCTTTAGGGTATCGTATTGACATCATGAAAGCAAAAACTAAAATGACGTGAGATAATATCCTCACTGAGTTTTAAAAGCTCGAAGGTCAGGACAGTCAGGACAGAATGAGGATTGTAAGGACAAGACCGGGACATTTTTAATACTATCACGAGGACAGAACGAAGAGCGGGACATTTCTTGAGATTTCTTGGTTCAAACTGTCGTTCCCTTCATACTTTACAAGATTAAAAACAGGACAGTATGACAATCGGGACATTTTTGATTGATAGCTCGTAAAGCCAATAGACTGAAAGTCGAGACAATACGATGAGTGAGACATTATCATGTCTAAGCAAACAATCTGGTAAGCTAATCGTTCTTATGTTATTTTTGAAAATCAATACATAATATATAAACGTCTAAACCAGGTTTCTTTTTTTAAAAAGTCTATCAAAATGAGTTTCAATAATAATTTTACACTCAGTTCATGATTGTAAAAAATATACTTGTAGGAACTTGATACTACTGCCGCCTTGTTGAAGTTAATGAATAATCGGAAATTTCTCATACACGTTACAACCTGCTACCGTGTGAAATAAAGATAGCCTTAACAGCTCAGAGCCTCATGTAATTGACAACTAAATCAGTCTAGAATAATATTCGAAGTAAATTCAGCTCATAGTTCGCGTATGCTCAATCACAGTATATTCAACTCAAGAGGTTGGTCCTTTAATGCCTTATTTTGCTACTCCCGGTCTCAAGCGCTGTAAAAATGCCCTGCCTGAAAGGCCGCTGTGACTGTCTGGAGAAGTTGTAACTGATAGACTGCACTCGTCGTGGGTTAAGGAAAGTTCCAGGTTTTGAAGGGCTCGGTAAGAGAGATCTATATACAAGTCTATCGCTACGAGGTAACTATATCACATTTGTGGATATTCGAGTCCTACTATCAAATCTCCCACACCTAAAACTACTAGACTTGAGGAACAATCATCTCAACTGTTCTTTACTCACTAATACACCCAATCTGATCATCCATTCAAACTGTCCAACTTCAACTAGTCAGCCATCGAAGACCATAGGGTACTCAGCCACCACCATCCCCTCTGCAGGAACAACCACAACCATGACATCAACCACTGGGTATCAAACCACAATCAAGCGACCAACCACAGGAAACCCAGCCACGACCGAGACATCCACCACAGGAAACCCAACCACGGCCAAGACGTCAACTCCAGGGTACCCAGCCACGACCAAGACATCAACCACAGGAAACCCAACCACGACCATGACATCAGCCACAGGGTACCCAGCCACGACCAAGACATCAACCACCATAGGAACAAAATCGATAACGATTCCGTATACCACAGGAACCCCATACCCAAGAAAATCTAGTTCAAGGTCATCTGAACTCGTGTACATCTACTCCTTAGTTGGCTGCCTATCCTTCATCATATTCATCATGATCATATCCTTCATAGCTCGCTATGTGTGGCGCAAACTACACCCCATCCCGGTTCATCCAACCATCGAGCTCTCTACCCTCCACCCTGGGTTTAGTAGCGACTGGCCTGTGACGAGTATCGTGCTCAGCAGCGATGAAGAAATAATTTATGCTTCAACCTCAGTCTAAATACGCAATAGACACTGTTTGTTCAAGTTCATCCTTCATAATATATTGATAATACAGATACAATGAACACACTCAATCTTTGTGGTGTTAATGGATTTTATTAACAAATTTATCACTTATTTTCATATCATCTTAATATACTCTCTAACTACACTGTTTAAATACTACAATGTCCATATGCTAAAGTAGTTACCCCATCATCCAATATATACCGTTTGTCATCATAAGGGCTGAGTCCTATCTTATTCATATTAATGGTATAAAGTTGATGTTTATAACTACGTAGTTGTTTCATATTATTAATGGTTCGTTTTTTCTCAAACAAACACTCTCTATAGTGGGCGTGTCTAATGTTGCGCTTAGCCACGTATTTGGCCACACCCTTGGCGGTCTTTTTCCCAACTTCTTTCCACTCTTCGTGGTACATGAGGAAGTACATTTCCGGTCGTAGACCCACGAACTCTTCGATGGAGAGTCCATGGGTTTCATCTTTCATCTTTCCGAAGACTTTCTTGTTCCTCGTACTATGCAAAAAGTGGTCTCTGGGGTACTCGGATGTGTCGAACAAGTCGAGGTCTTGGTGCATATCTTCATAAATGTCCTCCGTCTCGATGTTATAACACAAGGAATCCGTATCTGTGAACAGAAGGGTGGCACGATTATCATATTTTCGCTTGATGTAATTATAATGGAAGTCATACATCAATGTTTTTGACAGGTCTAGGATACAAAATCCCATGTAGATGGGACGGTTGAGGTATAGGGAGGGCTTTTTCGTGTTCACGGCCACCAAGTTTTCATCAAAAACTCTGAAGTAGTCGAACAAGGGTGACGCTGTCAGTTTCTTGAGTTGCTTCTCCGTATTCACAAGTTTAACATTCACCCTCTTTCGCAAATCCTCCATGGTCTTACCAAAGACACTGTTGTTCATCAATTTGAAAAAGTCTTTTTCAAAGTCATTGCATGTGTGTTTCCTCTTTTCTGTGTTGAAATCAATGTAGGTCTTGAGCCAGGGTGACTGGTCAAACCCGAGAACACGGTGCACTTTCTCTAACTTTTTTGTTTCTTATCATTTAGGTTGAGGACCAGTTTTTCCGTGGGCATGTAATTCATTTGAAGATCTTCAATCAGTTGATGACAGTAAGGGGATACCCAATCTTGCGATACTTTAAGTTTTTCAGGTGCCAGGGGGTAGTCATTGTGAAGAT
Organism: Anthopleura sola; assembly: GCA_023349425.1. NCBI lineage: Eukaryota > Metazoa > Cnidaria > Anthozoa > Actiniaria > Actiniidae > Anthopleura > Anthopleura sola. The sequence continues at coordinate 619,259 of JALHLI010000035.1, read as the reverse complement.
CATGAAGTTCTTTAGGGTACCCCAAATCCACTTCCAGAATATACCCCTCCTCACCAACAGTATCGAGACTCATGAGGTTCTCTTGGAGTTCGTCTACTTCCGGGCCACTCAGCCAACCAAAGTTGTTAACTGGTAGACTTTGCACCATTGAAAATCCATAAAGATTATTCGCATCCAAATATTGAATATAATTACTTCCTACTTGGGGGTCATAGTCCTCTACATAAGGGTTATTCGCCTTAGCAAATCGATGAGTAATCATCGAGATGCCACCAAGTAACCCTTCCTCCACAAATAAATACATATCCGGGTCTGTGAGTAATTCTAACTCGATCCCAGTCATCTTCAAACACGCTGACCAGGAGAGACCTGGGGAAGTGTAGAAGTGGCCTGGGTCGAGTTGGTAGTACTCTAAACAAATGTTTCTGAAATTTTCAAAAACGTCTGCCAATAGTAAAACATCTGATCTTAAATAAAGGTCGTGATAATCACCTAAGTTCTCACAAAGAAAAGCCTGAAAAACCCGCTGTGCATGCTCATAATCACTTTCAGAAATAGTACTATCCGTCAACGAGCTGTAAAATTGATGTTTGTGGATTTTGAGCACGGATTCGGACTGGGCGGACTATTCTGGCCCTACATGGTCACGTTTATTTTGTGAAAATTCGGCCTCCTTGCCTGGTTCTGGGGGCCGCGCATGCGCAGCTGCAAAGATGGGCACTTTGGGGGGTCGGAGTTTGGGGATTTTGAGCACGGATTCGGACTGGGCGGACGATTCTGGCCCTACATGGTCACGTTTATTTTGTGAAAATTCGGCCTCCTTGCCTGGTTCTGGGGGCCGCGCATGCGCAGCTGCAAAGATGGGCACTTTGGGGGGTCGGAGTTTGGGGATTTTGAGCACGGATTCGGACTGGGCGGACGATTCTGGCCCTACATGGTCACGTTTATTTTGTGAAAATTCGGCCTCCTTGCCTGGTTCTGGGGGCCGCGCATGCGCAGCTGCAAAGATGGGCACTTTGGGGGGTCGGAGTTTGGGGATTTTGAGCACGGATTCGGACTGGGCGGACGATTCTGGCCCTACATGGTCACGTTTATTTTGTGAAAATTCGGCCTCCTTGCCTGGTTCTGGGGGCCGCGCATGCGCAGCTGCAAAGATGGGCACTTTGGGGGGTCGGAGTTTGGGGATTTTCAGCACGGATTCGGACTGGGCGGACGATTCTGGCCCTACATGGTCACGTTTATTTTGTGAAAATTCGGCCTCCTTGCCTGGTTCTGGGGGCCGCGCATGCGCAGCTGCAAAGATGGGCACTTTGGGGGGTCGGAGTTTGGGGATTTTGAGCACGGATTCGGACTGGGCGGGCGATTCTGGCCCTACATGGTCACGTTTATTTTGTGAAAATTCGGCCTCCTTGCCTGGTTCTGGGGGCCGCGCATGCGCAGCTGCAAAGATGGGCACTTTGGGGGGTCGGAGTGTGGGGATTTTGAGCACGGATTCGGACTGGGCGGACGATTCTGGCCCGACATGGTCACGTTTATTTTGTGAAAATTCGGCCTCCTTGCCTGGTTCTGGGGGCCGCGCATGCGCAGCTGCAAAGATGGGCACTTTGGGGGGTCGGAGTTTGGGGATTTTGAGCACGGATTCGGACTGGGCGGACGATTCTGGCCCTACATGGTCACGTTTATTTTGTGAAAATTCGGCCTCCTTGCCTGGTTCTGGGGGCCGCACATGCGCAGCTGCAAAGATGGGCACTTTGGGGGGTCGGAGTTTGGGGATTTTGAGCACGGATTCGGACTGGGCGGACGATTCTGGCCCTACATGGTCACGTTTATTTTGTGAAAATTCGGCCTCCTTGCCTGGTTCTGGAAACCGCGCATGCGCAGCTGCAAAGATGGGCACTTTGGGGGGTCGGAGTTTGGGGATTTTGAGCACGGATTCGGACTGGGCGGACGATTCTGGCCCTACATGGTCACGTTGATTTTGTGAAAATTCGGCCTCCTTGCCTGGTTCTGGGGGCCGCGCATGCGCAGCTGCAAAGATGGGCACTTTGGGGGGTCGGAGTTTGGGGATTTTGAGCACGGATTCGGACTGGGCGGACGATTCTGGCCCTACATGGTCACGTTTATTTTGTGAAAATTCGGCCTCCTTGCCTGGTTCTGGAAACCGCGCATGCGCAGCTGCAAAGATGGGCACTTTGGGGGGTCGGAGTTTGGGGATTTTGAGCACGGATTCGGACTGGGGGGACGATTCTGGCCCTACATGGTCACGTTTATTTTGTGAAAATTCGGCCTCCTTGCCTGGTTCTGGGGGCCGCGCATGCGCAGCTGCAAAGATGGGCACTTTGGGGGGTCGGAGTTTGGGGATTTTGAGCACGGATTCGGACTGGGCGGACGATTCTGGCCCTACATGGTCACGTTTATTTTGTGAAAATTCGGCCTCCTTGCCTGGTTCTGGGGGCCGCGCATGCGCAGCTGCAAAGATGGGCACTTTGGGGGGTCGGAGTTTGGGGATTTTGAGCACGGATTCGGACTGGGCGGACGATTCTGGCCCTACATGGTCACGTTTATTTTGTGAAAATTCGGCCTCCTTGCCTGGTTCTGGGGGCCGCGCATGCGCAGCTGCAAAGATGGGCACTTTGGGGGGTCGGAGTTTGGGGATTTTGAGCACGGATTCGGACTGGGCGGACGATTCTGGCCCTACATGGTCACGTTTATTTTGTAAAAATTCGGCCTCCTTGCCTGGTTCTGGGGGCCGCGCATGCGCAGCTGCAAAGATGGGCACTTTGGGGGGTCGGAGTGTGGGGATTTTGAGCACGGATTCGGACTGGGCGGACGATTCTGGCCCTACATGGTCACGTTTATTTTGTGAAAATTCGGCCTCCTTGCCTGGTTCTGGGGGCCGCGCATGCGCAGCTGCAAAGATGGGCACTTTGGGGGGTCGGAGTTTGGGGATTTTGAGCACGGATTCGGACTGGGCGGACGATTCTGGCCCTACATGGTCACGTTTATTTTGTGAAAATTCGGCCTCCTTGCCTGGTTCTGGGGGCCGCACATGCGCAGCTGCAAAGATGGGCACTTTGGGGGGTCGGAGTTTGGGGATTTTGAGCACGGATTCGGACTGGGCGGACGATTCTGGCCCTACATGGTCACGTTTATTTTGTGAAAATTCGGCCTCCTTGCCTGGTTCTGGGGGCCGCGCATGCGCAGCTGCAAAGATGGGCACTTTGGTGGGTCGGAGTTTGGGGATTTTGAGCACGGATTCGGACTGGGCGGACGATTCTGGCCCTACATGGTCACGTTGATTTTGTGAAAATTCGGCCTCCTTGCCTGGTTCTGGGGGCCGCGCATGCGCAGCTGCAAAGATGGGCACTTTGGGGTTCAGAGTTTGGGGATTTTGAGCACGGATTCGGACTGGGCGGACGATTCTGGCCCTACATGGTCACGTTTATTTTGTGAAAATTCGGCCTCCTTGCCTGGTTCTGGGGGCCGCGCATGCGCAGCTGCAAAGATGGGCACTTTGGGGGGTCGGAGTTTGGGGATTTTGAGCACGGATTCGGACTGGGCGGACGATTCTGGCCCTACATGGTCACGTTTATTTTGTGAAAATTCGGCCTCCTTGCCTGGTTCTGGGGGCCGCGCATGCGCAGCTGCAAAGATGGGCACTTTGGGGGGTCGGAGTTTGGGGATTTTGAGCACGGATTCGGACTGGGCGGACGATTCTGGCCTTACATGGTCACGTTTATTTTGTGAAAATTCGGCCTCCTTGCCTGGTTCTGGGGGCCGCGCATGCGCAGCTGCAAAGATGGGCACTTTGGGGTTCAGAGTTTGGGGATTTTGAGCACGGATTCGGACTGGACGGACGATTCTGGCCCTACATGGTCACGTTTATTTTGTGAAAATTCGGCCTCCTTGCCTGGTTCTGGGGGCCGCGCATGCGCAGCTGCAAAGATGGGCACTTTGGGGGATCGGAGTTTGGGGATTTTGAGCACGGATTCGGACTGGGCGGACGATTCTGGCCCTACATGGTCACGTTTATTTTGTGAAAATTCGGCCTCCTTGCCTGGTTCTGGGGGCCGCGCATGCGCAGCTGCAAAGATGGGCACTTTGGGGGGTCGGAGTTTGGGGATTTTGAGCACGGATTCGGACTGGGCGGACGATTCTGGCCCTACATGGTCACGTTTATTTTGTGAAAATTCGGCCTCCTTGCCTGGTTCTGGGGGCCGCGCATGCGCAGCTGCAAAGATGGGCACTTTGGGGTTCAGAGTTTGGGGATTTTGAGCACGGATTCGGACTGGGCGGACGATTCTGGCCCTACATGGTCACGTTTATTTTGTGAAAATTCGGCCTCCTTGCCTGGTTCTGGGGGCCGCGCATGCGCAGCTGCAAAGATGGGCACTTTGGGGGGTCGGAGTTTGGGGATTTTGAGCACGGATTCGGACTGGGCGGACGATTCTGGCCTTACATGGTCACGTTTATTTTGTGAAAATTCGGCCTCCTTGCCTGGTTCTGGGGGCCGCGCATGCGCAGCTGCAAAGATGGGCACTTTGGGGTTCGGAGTTTGGGGATTTTGAGCACGGATTCGGATTGGGCGGACGATTCTGGCCCTACATGGTCACGTTTATTTTGTGAAAATTCGGCCTCCTTGCCTGGTTCTGGGGGCCGCGCATGCGCAGCTGCAAAGATGGGCACTTTGGGGGGTCGGAGTTTGGGGATTTTGAGCACGGATTCGGACTGGGCGGACGATTCTGTTCCTACATGGTCACGTTTATTTTGTGAAAATTCGGCCTCCTTGCCTGGTTCTGGGGGCCGCGCATGCGCAGCTGCAAAGATGGGCACTTTGGGGGGTCGGAGTTTGGGGATTTTGAGCACGGATTCGGACTGGGCGGACGATTCTGGCCCTACATGGTCACGTTTATTTTGTGAAAATTCGGCCTCCTTGCCTGGTTCTGGGGGCCGCGCATGCGCAGCTGCAAAGATGGGCACTTTGGGGGGTCGGAGTTTGGGGATTTTGAGCACGGATTCGGACTGGGCGGACGATTCTGGCCCTACATGCTCACGTTTATTTTGTGAAAATTCGGCCTCCTTGCCTGGTTCTGGGGGCCGCGCATGCGCAGCTGCAAAGATGGGCACTTTGGGTGATCGGAGTTTGAGGATTTTGAGCACGGATTCGGACTGGGCGGACGATTCTGGCCCTACATGGTCACGTTTATTTTGTGAAAATTCGGCCTCCTTGCCTGGTTCTGGGGGCCGCGCATGCGCAGCTGCAAAGATGGGCACTTTGGGGGGTCGGAGTTTGGGGATTTTGAGCACGGATTCGGACTGGGCGGACGATTCTGGCCTTACATGGTCACGTTTATTTTGTGAAAATTCGGCCTCCTTGCCTGGTTCTGGGGGCCGCGCATGCGCAGCTGCAAAGATGGGCACTTTGGGGGGTCGGAGTTTGGGGATTTTGAGCACGGATTCGGATTGGGCGGACGATTCTGGCCCTACATGGTCACGTTTATTTTGTGAAAATTCGGCCTCCTTGCCTGGTTCTGGGGGCCGCGCATGCGCAGCTGCAAAGATGGGCACTTTGGGGGGTCGGAGTTTGGGGATTTTGAGCACGGATTCGGACTGGGCGGACGATTCTGGCCCTACATGGTCACGTTTATTTTGTGAAAATTCGGCCTCCTTGCCTGGTTCTGGGGGCCGCGCATGCGCAGCTGCAAAGATGGGCACTTTGGGGGGTCGGAGTTTGGGGATTTTGAGCACGGATTCGGACTGGGCGGACGATTCTGGCCCTACATGGTCACGTTTATTTTGTGAAAATTCGGCCTCCTTGCCTGGTTCTGGGGGCCGCGCATGCGCAGCTGCAAAGATGGGCACTTTGGGGGGTCGGAGTTTGGGGATTTTGAGCACGGATTCGGACTGGGCGGACGATTCTGGCCCTACATGGTCACGTTTATTTTGTGAAAATTCGGCCTCCTTGCCTGGTTCTGGGGGCCGCGCATGCGCAGCTGCAAAGATGGGCACTTTGGGGTTCGGAGTTTGGGGATTTTGAGCACGGATTCGGACTGGGCGGACGATTCTGGCCCTACATGGTCACGTTTATTTTGTGAAAATTCGGCCTCCTTGCCTGGTTCTGGGGGCCGCGCATGCGCAGCTGCAAAGATATGCACTTTGGGGGGTCGGAGTTTGGGGATTTTGAGCACGGATTCGGACTGGGCGGACGATTCTGGCCCTACATGGTCACGTTTATTTTGTGAAAATTCGGCCTCCTTGCCTGGTTCTGGGGGCCGCGCATGCGCAGCTGCAAAGATGGGCACTTTGGGGTTCGGAGTTTGGGGATTTTGAGCACGGATTCGGACTGGGCGGACGATTCAAGCCCTACATGGTCACGTTTATTTTGTGAAAATTCGGCCTCCTTGCCTGGTTCTGGGGGCCGCGCATGCGCAGCTGCAAAGATGGGCACTTTGGGGGGTCGGAGTTTGGGGATTTTGAGCACGGATTCGGACTGGGCGGACGATTCTGGCCCTACATGGTCACGTTTATTTTGTGAAAATTCGGCCTCCTTGCCTGGTTCTGGGGGCCGCGCATGCGCAGCTGCAAAGATGGGCACTTTGCGGGGTCGGAGTTTGGGGATTTTGAGCACGGATTCGGACTAGGCGGACGATTCTGGCCCTACATGGTCACGTTTATTTTGTGAAAATTCGGCCTCCTTGCCTGGTTCTTAGGCCGCGCATGCGCAGCTGCAAAGATTGGCACTTTGGGGGGTCGGAGTTTGGGGATTTTGAGCACGGATTCGGACTGGGCGGACGATTCTGGCCCTACATGGTCACGTTTATTTTGTGAAAATTCGGCCTCCTTGCCTGGTTCAGGGGGCCGCGCATGCGCAGCTGCAAAGATGGGCACTTTGGGGGGTCGGAGTTTGGGGATTTTGAGCACGGATTTGGACTGGGAGGACGATTCTGGCCCTACATGGTCACGTTTATTTTGTGAAAATTCGGCCTCCTTGCCTGGTTCTGGGGGCCGCGCATGCGCAGCTGCAAAGATGGGCACTTTGGGGGGTCGGAGTTTGGGGATTTTGAGCACGGATTCGGACTGGGCGGACGATTCTGGCCCTACATGGTCACGTTTATTTTGTGAAAATTCGGCCTCCTTGCCTGGTTCTGGGGGCCGCGCATGCGCAGCTGCAAAGATGGGCACTTTGGGGGGTCGGAGTTTGGGGATTTTGAGCACGGATTCGGACTGGGCGGACGATTCTGGCCCTACATGGTCACGTTTATTTTGTGAAAATTCGGCCTCCTTGCCTGGTTCTGGGGGCCGCGCATGCGCAGCTGCAAAGATGGGCACTTTGGGGGGTCGGAGTTTGGGGATTTTGAGCACGGATTCGGACTGGGCGGACGATTCTGGCCCTACACGGTTACGTTTATTTTGTGAAAATTCGGCCTCCTTGCCTGGTTCTGGGGGCCGCGCATGCGCAGCTGCAAAGATGGGCACTTTGGGGTTCGGAGTTTGGGGATTTTGAGCACGGATTCGGACTGGGCGGACGATTCTGGCCCTACATGGTCACGTTTATTTTGTGAAAACTCGGCCTCCTTGCCTGGTTCTTGGGGCCGCGCATGCGCAGCTGCAAAGATGGGCACTTTGGAGTTCGGAGTTTGGGGATTTTGAGCACGGATTCGGACTGGGCGGACGATTCTGGTTCTACATGGTCACGTTTATTTTGCGAAAATTCGGCCTCCTTGCCTGGTTCAGGGGGCCGCGCATGCGCAGCTGCAAAGATGGGCACTTTGGGGGGTCGGAGTTTGGGGATTTTGAGCACGGATTCGGACTGGGCGGACGATTCTGGCCCTACATGGTCACGTTTATTTTGTGAAAATTCGCACTCCTTGCCTGGTTGTGGGGGCCGCGCATGCGCAGCTGCAAAGATGGGCACTTTGGGGGGTCGGAGTTTGGGGATTTTGAGCACGGATTCGGACTGGGCGTACGATTCTGGCCCTACATGGTCACGTTTATTTTGTGAAAATTCGCACTCCTTGCCTGGTTCTGGGGGCCGCGCATGCGCAGCTGCAAAGATGGGCACTTTGGGGGGTCGGAGTTTGGGGATTTTGACCACGGATTCGGACTGGGCGGACGATTCTGGCCCTACATGGTCACGTTTATTTTGTGAAAATTCGCACTCCTTGCCTGGTTCAGGGGGCCGCGCATGCGCAGCTGCAAAGATGGGCACTTTGGGGGGTCGGAGTTTGGGGATTTTGAGCACGGATTCGGACTGGGCGGACGATTCTGGCCAACATGGTCACGTTTATTTTGTGAAAATTCGCACTCCTTGACTGGTTCTGGGGGCCGCGCATGCGCAGCTGCAAAGATGGGCACTTTGGGGGGTCGGAGTTTGGGGATTTTGAGCACGGATTCGGACTGGGCGGACGATTCTGGCCCTACATGGTCACGTTTATTTTGTGAAAATTCGCACTCCTTGCCTGGTTCAGGGGGCCGCGCATGCGCAGCTGCAAAGATGGGCACTTTGGGGGGTCGGAGTTTGGGGATTTTGAGCACGGATTCGGACTGGGCGGACGATTCTGGCCCTACATGGTCACGTTTATTTTGTGAAAATTCGCACTCCTTGCGTGGTACAGGGGGCCGCGCATGCGCAGCTGCAAAGATGGGCACTTTGGGGGGTCGGAGTTTGGGGATTTTGAGCACGGATTCGGACTGGGCGGACGATTCTGGCCCTACATGGTCACGTTTATTTTGTGAAAATTCGCACTCCTTGCCTGGTTCAGGGGGCCGCGCATGCGCAGCTGCAAAGATGGGCACTTTGGGGGGTCGGAGTTTGGGGATTTTGAGCACGGATTCGGACTGGGCGGACGATTCTGGCCCTACATGGTCACGTTTATTTTGTGAAAATTCGCACTCCTTGCCTGGTTCAGGGGGCCGCGCATGCGCAGCTGCAAATATGGGCACTTTGGGGGGTCGGAGTTTGGGGATTTTGAGCACGGATTCGGACTGGGCGGACGATTCTGGCCCTACATGGTCACGTTTATTTTGTGAAAATTCGCACTCCTTGCCTGGTTCAGGGGGCCGCGCATGCGCAGCTGCAAAGATGGGCACTTTGGGGGGTCGGAGTTTGGGGATTTTGAGCACGGATTCGGACTGGGCGGACGATTCTGGCCCTACATGGTCACGTTTATTTTGTGAAAATTCGCACTCCTTGCCTGGTTCAGGGGGCCGCGCATGCGCAGCTGCAAAGATGGGCACTTTGGGGGGTCGGAGTTTGGGGATTTTGAGCACGGATTCGGACTGGACGGACGATTCTGGCCCTACATGGTCACGTTTATTTTGTGAAAATTCGCACTCCTTGCCTGGTTCAGGGGGCCGCGCATGCGCAGCTGCAAAGATGGGCACTTTGGGGGGTCGGAGTTTGGGGATTTTGAGCACGGATTCGGACTGGGCGGACGATTCTGGCCCTACATGGTCACGTTTATTTTGTGAAAATTCGCACTCCTTGCCTGGTTCAGGGGGCCGCGCATGCGCAGCTGCAAAGATGGGCACTTTGGGGGGTCGGAGTTTGGGGATTTTGAGCACGGATTCGGACTGGGCGGACGATTCTGGCCCTACATGGTCACGTTTATTTTGTGAAAATTCGCACTCCTTGCCTGGTTCTGGGGGCCGCGCATGCGCAGCTGCAAAGATGGGCACTTTGGGGGGTCGGAGTTTGGGGATTTTGAGCACGGATTCGGACTGGGCGGACGATTCTGGCCCTACATGGTCACGTTTATTTTGTGAAAATTCGCACTCCTTGCCTGGTTCAGGGGGCCGCGCATGCGCAGCTGCAAAGATGGGCACTTTGGGGGGTCGGAGTTTGGGGATTTTGAGCACGGATTCGGACTGGGCGGACGATTCTGGCCCTACATGGTCACGTTTATTTTGTGAAAATTCGCACTCCTTGCCTGGTTCTGGGGGCCGCGCATGCGCAGCTGCAAAGATGGGCACTTTGGGGGGTCGGAGTTTGGGGATTTTGAGCACGGATTCGGACTGGGCGGACGATTCTGGCCCTACATGGTCACGTTTATTTTGTGAAAATTCGCACTCCTTGCCTGGTTCAGGGGGCCGCGCATGCGCAGCTGCAAAGATGGGCACTTTGGGGGGTCGGAGTTTGGGGATTTTGAGCACGGATTCGGACTGGGCGGACGATTCTGGCCCTACATGGTCACGTTTATTTTGTGAAACTTCGCACTCCTTGCCTGGTTCTGGGGGCCGCGCATGCGCAGCTGCAAAGATGGGCACTTTGGGGGGTCGGAGTTTGGGGATTTTGAGCACGGATTCGGACTGGGCGGACGATTCTGGCCCTACATGGTCACGTTTATTTTGTGAAAATTCGCACTCCTTGCCTGGTTCAGGGGGCCGCGCATGCGCAGCTGCAAAGATGGGCACTTTGGGGGGTCGGAGTTTGGGGATTTTGAGCACGGATTCGGACTGGGCGGACGATTCTGGCCCTACATGGTCACGTTTATTTTGTGAAAATTCGCACTCCTTGCCTGGTTCAGGGGGCCGCGCATGCGCAGCTGCAAAGATGGGCACTTTTAGGGGGTCGGAGTTTGGGGATTTTGAGCACGGATTCGGACTGGGCGGACGATTCTGGCCCTACATGGTCACGTTTATTTTGTGAAAATTCGCACTCCTTGCCTGGTTCAGGGGGCCGCGCATGCGCAGCTGCAAAGATGGGCACTTTGGGGGGTCGGAGTTTGGGGATTTTGAGCACGGATTCGGACTGGGCGGACGATTCTGGCCCTACATGGTCACGTTTATTTTGTGAAAATTCGCACTCCTTGCCTGGTTCTGGGGGCCGCGCATGCGCAGCTGCAAAGATGGGCACTTTGGGGGGTCGGAGTTTGGGGATTTTGAGCACGGATTCGGACTGGGCGGACGATTCTGGCCCTACATGGTCACGTTTATTTTGTGAAAATTCGCACTCCTTGCCTGGTTCTGGGGGCCGCGCATGCGCAGCTGCAAAGATGGGCACTTTGGGGGGTCGGAGTTTGGGGATTTTGAGCACGGATTCGGACTGGGCGGACGATTCTGGCCCTACATGGTCACGTTTATTTTGTGAAAATTCGCACTCCTTGCCTGGTTCTGGGGGCCGCGCATGCGCAGCTGCAAAGATGGGCACTTTGGGGGGTCGGAGTTTGGGGATTTTGAGCACGGATTCGGACTGGGCGGACGATTCTGGCCCTACATGGTCACGTTTATTTTGTGAAAATTCGCACTCCTTGCCTGGTTCAGGGGGCCGCGCATGCGCAGCTGCAAAGATGGGCACTTTGGGGGGTCGGAGTTTGGGGATTTTGAGCACGGATTCGGACTGGGCGGACGATTCTGGCCCTACATGGTCACGTTTATTTTGTGAAAATTCGCACTCCTTGCCTGGTTCTGGGGGCCGCGCATGCGCAGCTGCAAAGATGGGCACTTTGGGGGGTCGGAGTTTGGGGATTTTGAGCACGGATTCGGACTGGGCGGACGATTCTGGCCCTACATGGTCACGTTTATTTTGTGAAAATTCGCACTCCTTGCCTGGTTCAGGGGGCCGCGCATGCGCAGCTGCAAAGATGGGCACTTTGGGGGGTCGGAGTTTGGGGATTTTGAGCACGGATTCGGACTGGGCGGACGATTCTGGCCCTACATGGTCACGTTTATTTTGTGAAAATTCGCACTCCTTGCCTGGTTCTGGAGGCCGCGCATGCGCAGCTGCAAAGATGGGCACTTTGGGGGGTCGGAGTTTGGGGATTTTGAGCACGGATTCGGACTGGGCGGACGATTCTGGCCCTACATGGTCACGTTTATTTTGTGAAAATTCGCACTCCTTGCCTGGTTCAGGGGGCCGCGCATGCGCAGCTGCAAAGATGGGCACTTTGGGGGGTCGGAGTTTGGGGATTTTGAGCACGGATTCGGACTGGGCGGACGATTCTGGCCCTACATGGTCACGTTTATTTTGTGAAAATTCGCACTCCTTGCCTGGTTCAGGGGGCCGCGCATGCGCAGCTGCAAAGATGGGCACTTTTGGGGGGTCGGAGTTTGGGGATTTTGAGCACGGATTCGGACTGGGCGGACGATTCTGGCCCTACATGGTCACGTTTATTTTGTGAAAATTCGCACTCCTTGCCTGGTTCAGGGGGCCGCGCATGCGCAGCTGCAAAGATGGGCACTTTGGGGGGTCGGAGTTTGGGGATTTTGAGCACGGATTCGGACTGGGCGGACGATTCTGGCCCTACATGGTCACGTTTATTTTGTGAAAATTCGCACTCCTTGCCTGGTTCTGGGGGCCGCGCATGCGCAGCTGCAAAGATGGGCACTTTGGGGGGTCGGAGTTTGGGGATTTTGAGCACGGATTCGGACTGGGCGGACGATTCTGGCCCTACATGGTCACGTTTATTTTGTGAAAATTCGCACTCCTTGCCTGGTTCTGGGGGCCGCGCATGCGCAGCTGCAAAGATGGGCACTTTGGGGGGTCGGAGTTTGGGGATTTTGAGCACGGATTCGGACTGGGCGGACGATTCTGGCCCTACATGGTCACGTTTATTTTGTGAAAATTCGCACTCCTTGCCTGGTTCAGGGGGCCGCGCATGCGCAGCTGCAAAGATGGGCACTTTGGGGGGTCGGAGTTTGGGGATTTTGAGCACGGATTCGGACTGGGCGGACGATTCTGGCCCTACATGGTCACGTTTATTTTGTGAAAATTCGCACTCCTTTCCTGGTTCAGGGGGCCGCGCATGCGCAGCTGCAAAGATGGGCACTTTGGGGGGTCGGAGTTTGGGGATTTTGAGCACGGATTCGGACTGGGCGGACGATTCTGGCCCTACATGGTCACGTTTATTTTGTGAAAATTCCCACTCCTTGCCTGGTTCAGGGGGCCGCGCATGCGCAGCTGCAAAGATGGGCACTTTGGGGGGTCGGAGTTTGGGGATTTTGAGCACGGATTCGGACTGGGCGGACGATTCTGGCCCTACATGGTCACGTTTATTTTGTGAAAATTCGCACTCCTTGCCTGGTTCAGGGGGCCGCTCATGCGCAGCTGCAAAGATGGGCACTTTGGGGTTCGGAGTTTGGGGATTTTGAGCACGGATTCGGACTGGGCGGACGATTCTGGCCCTACATGGTCACGTTTATTTTGTGAAAATTCGCACTCCTTGCCTGGTTCTGGGGGCCGCGCATGCGCAGCTGCAAAGATGGGCACTTTGGGGGGTCGGAGTTTGGGGATTTTGAGCACGGATTCGGACTGGGCGGACGATTCTGGCCCTACATGGTCACGTTTATTTTGTGAAAATTCGCACTCCTTCCCTGGTTCAGGGGGCCGCGCATGCGCAGCTGCAAAGATGGGCACTTTGGGGGGTCGGAGTTTGGGGATTTTGAGCACGGATTCGGACTGGGCGGACGATTCTGGCCCTACATGGTCACGTTTATTTTGTGAAAATTCGCACTCCTTGCCTGGTTCTGGGGGCCGCGCATGCGCAGCTGCAAAGATGGGCACTTTGGGGGGTCGGAGTTTGCGGATTTTGAGCACGGATTCGGACTGGGCGGACGATTCTGGCCCTACATGGTCACGTTTATTTTGTGAAAATTCGCACTCCTTGCCTGGTTCAGGGGGCCGCGCATGCGCCGCTGCAAAGATGGGCACTTTGGGGGGTCGGAGTTTGGGGATTTTGAGCACGGATTCGGACTGGGCGGACGATTCTGGCCCTACATGGTCACGTTTATTTTGTGAAAATTCGCACTCCTTGCCTAGTTCAGGGGGCCGCGCATGCGCAGCTGCAAAGATGGGCACTTTGGGGGGTCGGAGTTTGGGGATTTTGAGCACGGATTCGGACTGGGCGGACGATTCTGGCCCTACATGGTCACGTTTATTTTGTGAAAATTCGCACTCCTTGCCTGGTTCTGGGGGCCGCGCATGCGCAGCTGCAAAGATGGGCACTTTGGGGGGTCGGAGTTTGCGGATTTTGAGCACGGATTCGGACTGGGCGGACGATTCTGGCCCTACATGGTCACGTTTATTTTGTGAAAATTCGCACTCCTTGCCTGGTTCAGGGGGCCGCGCATGCGCAGCTGCAAAGATGGGCACTTTGGGGGGTCGGAGTTTGGGGATTTTGAGCACGGATTCGGACTGGGCGGACGATTCTGGCCCTACATGGTCACGTTTATTTTGTGAAAATTCGCACTCCTTGCCTGGTTCTGGGGGCCGCGCATGCGCAGCTGCAAAGATGGGCACTTTGGGGGGTCGGAGTTTGGGGATTTTGAGCACGGATTCGGACTGGGCGGACGATTCTGGCCCTACATGGTCACGTTTATTTTGTGAAAATTCGCACTCCTTGCCTGGTTCAGGGGGCCGCGCATGCGCAGCTGCAAAGATGGGCACTTTGGGGGGTCGGAGTTTGGGGATTTTGAGCACGGATTCGGACTGGGCGGACGATTCTGGCCCTACATGGTCACGTTTATTTTGTGAAAATTCGCACTCCTTGCCTGGTTCTGGGGGCCGCGCATGGCCAGCTGCAAAGATGGGCACTTTGGGGTTCGGAGTTTTGGGATTTTGAGCACGGATTCGGACTGGGCGGACGATTCTGGCCCTACATGGTCACGTTTATTTTGTGAAAATTCGCACTCCTTGCCTGGTTCAGGGGGCCGCGCATGCGCAGCTGCAAAGATGGGCACTTTGGGGGGTCGGAGTTTGGGGATTTTGAGCACGGATTCGGACTGGGCGGACGATTCTGGCCCTACATGGTCACGTTTATTTTGTGAAAATTCGCACTCCTTGCCTGGTTCTGGGGGCCGCGCATGCGCAGCTGCAAAGATGGGCACTTTGGGGGGTCGGAGTTTGGGGATTTTGAGCACGGATTCGGACTGGGCGGACGATTCTGGCCCTACATGGTCACGTTTATTTTGTGAAAATTCGCACTCCTTGCCTGGTTCAGGGGGCCGCGCATGCGCAGCTGCAAAGATGGGCACTTTGGGGGGTCGGAGTTTGGGGATTTTGAGCACGGATTCGGACTGGGCGGACGATTCTGGCCCTACATGGTCACGTTTATTTTGTGAAAATTCGCACTCCTTGCCTGGTTCAGGGGGCCGCGCATGCGCAGCTGCAAAGATGGGCACTTTGGGGGGTCGGAGTTTGGGGATTTTGAGCACGGATTCGGACTGGGCGGACGATTCTCGCCCTACATGGTCACGTTTATTTTGTGAAAATTCGCACTCCTTGCCTGGTTCTGGGGGCCGCGCATGCGCAGCTGCAAAGATGGGCACTTTGGGGGGTCGGAGTTTGGGGATTTTGAGCACGGATTCGGACTGGGCGGACGATTCTGGCCCTACATGGTCACGTTTATTTTGTGAAAATTCGCACTCCTTGCCTGGTTCAGGGGGCCGCGCATGCGCAGCTGCAAAGATGGGCACTTTGGGGTTCGGAGTTTAGGGATTTTGAGCACGGATTCGGACTGGGCGGACGATTCTGGCCCTACATGGTCACGTTTATTTTGTGAAAATTCGCACTCCTTGCCTGGTTCAGGGGGCCGCGCATGCGCAGCTGCAAAGATGGGCACTTTGGGGTTCGGAGTTTGGGGATTTTGAGCACGGATTCGGACTGGGCGGACGATTCTGGCCCTACATGGTCACGTTTATTTTGTGAAAATTCGCACTCCTTGCCTGGTTCTGGGGGCCGCGCATGCGCAGCTGCAAAGATGGGCACTTTGGGGGGTCGGAGTTTGGGGATTTTGAGCACGGATTCGGACTGGGCGGACGATTCTGGCCCTACATGGTCACGTTTATTTTGTGAAAATTCGCACTCCTTGCCTGGTTCAGGGGGCCGCGCATGCGCAGCTGCAAAGATGGGCACTTTGCGGTTCGGAGTTTGGGGATTTTGAGCACGGATTCGGACTGGGCGGACGATTCTGGCCCTACATGGTCACGTTTATTTTGTGAAAATTCGCACTGCTTGCCTGGTTCAGGGGGCCGCGCATGCGCAGCTGCAAAGATGGGCACTTTGGGGGGTCGGAGTTTGGGGATTTTGAGCACGGATTCGGACTGGGCGGACGATTCTGGCCCTACATGGTCACGTTTATTTTGTGAAAATTCGCACTCCTTGCCTGGTTCAGGGGGCCGCGCATGCGCAGCTGCAAAGATGGGCACTTTGGGGGGTCGGAGTTTGGGGATTTTGAGCACGGATTCGGACTGGGCGGACGATTCTGGCCCTACATGGTCACGTTTATTTTGTGAAAATTCGCACTCCTTGCCTGGATCTGGGGGCCGCGCATGCGCAGCTGCAAAGATGGGCACTTTGGGGGGTCGGAGTTTGGGGATTTTGAGCACGGATTCGGACTGGGCGGACGATTCTGGCCCTACATGGTCACGTTTATTTTGTGAACATTCGCACTCCTTGCCTGGTTCAGGGGGCCGCGCATGCGCAGCTGCAAAGATGGGCACTTTGGGGGGTCGGAGTTTGGGGATTTTGAGCACGGATTCGGACTGGGCGGACGATTCTGGCCCTACATGATCACGTTTATTTTGTGAAAATTCGCACTCCTTGCCTGGTTCAGGGGGCCGCGCATGCGCAGCTGCAAAGATGGGCACTTTGGGGGGTCGGAGTTTGGGGATTTTGAGCACGGATTCGGACTGGGCGGACGATTCTGGCCCTACATGGTCACGTTTATTTTGTGAAAATTCGCACTCCTTGCCTGGTTCTGGGGGCCGCGCATGGCCAGCTGCAAAGATGGGCACTTTGGGGTTCGGAGTTTTGGGATTTTGAGCACGGATTCGGACTGGGCGGACGATTCTGGCCCTACATGGTCACGTTTATTTTGTGAAAATTCGCACTCCTTGCCTGGTTCAGGGGGCCGCGCATGCGCAGCTGCAAAGATGGGCACTTTGGGGGGTCGGAGTTTGGGGATTTTGAGCACGGATTCGGACTGGGCGGACGATTCTGGCCCTACATGGTCACGTTTATTTTGTGAAAATTCGCACTCCTTGCCTGGTTCTGGGGGCCGCGCATGCGCAGCTGCAAAGATGGGCACTTTGGGGGGTCGGAGTTTGGGGATTTTGAGCACGGATTCGGACTGGGCGGACGATTCTGGCCCTACATGGTCACGTTTATTTTGTGAAAATTCGCACTCCTTGCCTGGTTCAGGGGGCCGCGCATGCGCAGCTGCAAAGATGGGCACTTTGGGGGGTCGGAGTTTGGGGATTTTGAGCACGGATTCGGACTGGGCGGACGATTCTGGCCCTACATGGTCACGTTTATTTTGTGAAAATTCGCACTCCTTGCCTGGTTCAGGGGGCCGCGCATGCGCAGCTGCAAAGATGGGCACTTTGGGGGGTCGGAGTTTGGGGATTTTGAGCACGGATTCGGACTGGGCGGACGATTCTCGCCCTACATGGTCACGTTTATTTTGTGAAAATTCGCACTCCTTGCCTGGTTCTGGGGGCCGCGCATGCGCAGCTGCAAAGATGGGCACTTTGGGGGGTCGGAGTTTGGGGATTTTGAGCACGGATTCGGACTGGGCGGACGATTCTGGCCCTACATGGTCACGTTTATTTTGTGAAAATTCGCACTCCTTGCCTGGTTCAGGGGGCCGCGCATGCGCAGCTGCAAAGATGGGCACTTTGGGGTTCGGAGTTTAGGGATTTTGAGCACGGATTCGGACTGGGCGGACGATTCTGGCCCTACATGGTCACGTTTATTTTGTGAAAATTCGCACTCCTTGCCTGGTTCAGGGGGCCGCGCATGCGCAGCTGCAAAGATGGGCACTTTGGGGTTCGGAGTTTGGGGATTTTGAGCACGGATTCGGACTGGGCGGACGATTCTGGCCCTACATGGTCACGTTTATTTTGTGAAAATTCGCACTCCTTGCCTGGTTCTGGGGGCCGCGCATGCGCAGCTGCAAAGATGGGCACTTTGGGGGGTCGGAGTTTGGGGATTTTGAGCACGGATTCGGACTGGGCGGACGATTCTGGCCCTACATGGTCACGTTTATTTTGTGAAAATTCGCACTCCTTGCCTGGTTCAGGGGGCCGCGCATGCGCAGCTGCAAAGATGGGCACTTTGCGGTTCGGAGTTTGGGGATTTTGAGCACGGATTCGGACTGGGCGGACGATTCTGGCCCTACATGGTCACGTTTATTTTGTGAAAATTCGCACTGCTTGCCTGGTTCAGGGGGCCGCGCATGCGCAGCTGCAAAGATGGGCACTTTGGGATTCGGAGTTTGGGGATTTTGAGCACGGATTCGGACTGGGCGGACGATTCTGGCCCTACATGGTCACGTTTATTTTGTGAAAATTCGCACTCCTTGCCTGGTTCAGGGGGCCGCGCATGCGCAGCTGCAAAGATGGGCACTTTGGGGGGTCGGAGTTTGGGGATTTTGAGCACGGATTCGGACTGGGCGGACGATTCTGGCCCTACATGGTCACGTTTATTTTGTGAAAATTCGCACTCCTTGCCTGGATCTGGGGGCCGCGCATGCGCAGCTGCAAAGATGGGCACTTTGGGGGGTCGGAGTTTGGGGATTTTGAGCACGGATTCGGACTGGGCGGACGATTCTGGCCCTACATGGTCACGTTTATTTTGTGAACATTCGCACTCCTTGCCTGGTTCAGGGGGCCGCGCATGCGCAGCTGCAAAGATGGGCACTTTGGGGGGTCGGAGTTTGGGGATTTTGAGCACGGATTCGGACTGGGCGGACGATTCTGGCCCTACATGGTCACGTTTATTTTGTGAAAATTCGCACTCCTTGCCTGGTTCTGGGGGCCGCGCATGCGCAGCTGCAAAGATGGGCACTTTGGGGGGTCGGAGTTTGGGGATTTTGAGCACGGATTCGGACTGGGCGGACGATTCTGGCCCTACATGGTCACGTTTATTTTGTGAAAATTCGCACTCCTTGCCTGGTTCAGGGGGCCGCGCATGCGCAGCTGCAAAGATGGGCACTTTGCGGTTCGGAGTTTGGGGATTTTGAGCACGGATTCGGACTGGGCGGACGATTCTGGCCCTACATGGTCACGTTTATTTTGTGAAAATTCGCACTGCTTGCCTGGTTCAGGGGGCCGCGCATGCGCAGCTGCAAAGATGGGCACTTTGGGGGGTCGGAGTTTGGGGATTTTGAGCACGGATTCGGACTGGGCGGACGATTCTGGCCCTACATGGTCACGTTTATTTTGTGAAAATTCGCACTCCTTGCCTGGTTCAGGGGGCCGCGCATGCGCAGCTGCAAAGATGGGCACTTTGGGGGGTCGGAGTTTGGGGATTTTGAGCACGG